>JAVLUX010000024.1:35342500-35427500 GCA_032164185.1 Moxostoma hubbsi | reverse complement strand
AGAGACAGAGAGACGGACAGACAGACAGACAGATAGAGACAGAGAGACAGCCAGCCAGACAGACATACAGACAGACAGATACATAGATAGATAGATAGATAGATAGATAGATAGATAGATAGATAGATAGATAGATAGATAGATAGATAGATAGATAGATAGATAGATAGATAGATAGATAGATAGAGACAGCCTGATCTCCATATGAAGCATAATCTCACAGTTTAATAATCTTGATGTTGTTCAAATATCAAAGATCTAATTGGGCTTGAAATCAGGCTCATCTTCTGGCATCTTTCATAGTATTCTGAGCCCTTTCTATTCAGTCTTCTGAAGCTGGAGACACTGAAGGTTGTACTATTGCGTGACGGCTCTCCAGTCTTTTTCATAGTTCGTTGAAGGCTTTTATTCAGCCTGATGAGCAGAACTACACAGCACCAAATTACTTCAAGCACCATAGACCGATTGACCGTTGGATGGATGGCAAAAACAATAAGGCATGAACTTCTGTCATGCTGCTTTAAAATGACTGTACTATGAAATATTGTATTGTGAATAGCACAATACAAATAAAATAACTTGACTTGCATTTGCAGCAGCCAACATGTGGTGATGGTCTTTTTTTTCTTTACAATTCATTACAATTGTGAATTTATCCCCGAGTATACTAAAATCCTAATAATCTTCTATCCAGCTGTTTCATACACATATTGCTTGAATAAATCTATATTGTATACTTCATTAAAACTGTGCAGTTCCCAGAGGAAAGCTTGATTCTCAGAGCACAGTTCCAATCTTGTTCTCTTAGAGAGTATTTCAGTGTAAGCAATGTTGCAGATGTATATTGTGGTCCCCAATGCATGCTCTCAGCACATGCATCCATTAGAGGTTTTACATACTCTATAGACACACACACACACAGAGACACACATACTTGTCTCATGCTACAACTGCACAACAGACGGGTTTCAGATAAGGACATTTGAAAAGTTTGAGTTGTAAAAGTATTGAAAAATATGAAGAGGGTAATTGTAAATTTGATATTGTGTAAAAGTTTCAAGAGCTTTGTTGTTTCATCACAATTAATGGCTTGTAAGCACCTCTTAATGCAGATTTCAGTGCATATGTGTGTGTTCTAAATTCACATGATCAGTCTGTTATTATCTGCAGTCTCTTTGTCTGCAACTGTGCTATAGCATCTCAGTTGTAAATAAGCATTATCCTGCTGTGGAGGGCTGAGAAGCTGTCCCATCAAAATTAAGGCAAACTAGGACCCTGCCAAGTCTCTACAAGTCTTCTATCATCAAGAGTAACACTCTGCCTCTGCATTTATGATGCTTCATTTCATCCACCCTCTGGGACAAATCATTCAGCCCCCACGATGCCCAGCTGTGACCTGCCAGTTCAACATTTTCCCAATCTCTCTTTCTTTTGTAGATCTCTGTGTAATGCTGCTATCAAAGCAGTTAAAGAGACTCAAGCCGATCAGATCTGCTATTGCTCAGACCTATTTCCCTGCCAAAGATCTGCTGATGAGCACTGACTCTACCAAGAGATCAGGAATAATCTTTTAACAGAGAATCGAGTGAACATTCGCAATCAAACCACACACACACACACACACACACAAACACACACCCACACACACACATACAAACACACACACACAAGTGCGCGCGCACACACACACACACAAACATACACACACAAATACAAACACACACACACACATACACACACACACACATACATACACACGCACATGCACACACACACGCTTACGCACACACACACATACACACATACACACACACGCACATGCACACACACGCTTACGCACACACACACACACACACACACACGCACACATTGAAAGGGCAAGACCTTATATTTGACCCTCCAGTGAGTTGTATAACTGAATGTGTTACAATGTTTTCATCACATACCCATCCAGCTGCCTCATATCTACATAAGTGTGTATCTTTGAATTATGGCAATACTTGAATGTGATGCATGCACGCATACTAGAGGTCGACCGATATATCGGTTTTGCCTATTAATTGGCACCGATAACGATTTCTGGAACAAACGGTTATCTGCAAAATTCCACACTGATAATTTCCCCCCGTTGTGTCCGGTGCTGGATCGGCTGGGAAGGGTGCGTTGTCGTTATACAGTATTGAGAGCGCCCCCTAGAGGCGAAATAAAAACTATCACGATGCCTCATGGTGGTTGTTTTGACGCGTGAGACTACATGTTGAATGCAGCGGAGCACTGCACAGAGCCGAACAATGCAGATTTAAAACACCAACAACTAAAAGGTATGTATACAATACACGTTGTCATATCATTATAATGTAATTAATTTCTTGACTAGATGCTGCATTAATAGAGAACAGCAGTATGTTCACAGACCAGGCTGAGAGGACAATAACATTAAAGCTAAACTCAAGCAGTTAGAAAAATGTGAAAAAAAACATGCAAAAAAAAGACCTACCCAAATGTTTAAATAAAATGTATTACGATCTAATTGCATTAGTTTTATTTCCAGTCACATTTATGCTTTAGCCAGCAAAGTTGTATATTTAAAGGAAGTGAGAAAAATATCTTCATGTAGTCAAGAGAAACGTATAAACAAATCAGAAACGCATCTGATTTTATTTCAATTATTATCCTCACAGTAATATGTATTTTTGTCATTTTGATTAGATAATCAAGTGATCGGTGTGTGTGTGTGTGTGTGTGTTTGTGTGAGGAGTTTCTTTGAGAATTTAAACGAAACAAACAGTGCAAAATACAAACAAAACTATCAATGTATATTATAGAAGCGTTAAAAAAAGCACAAGACATCGCAATTCACTAGTTTGCCCTCGTTTCACATTAAAGACCCCTCACCAGAAGAAGTGATCAGCAACTTGAAGATGTGCAATAGCCACAAAAGGCTGTTTAATAAGTAAATATATAGTGTGCGCAGCGCCAGCGTGTCAGTGAATGGAGCTGCTCTGTTTACACACATCCGCAGCTATTTTTAGACTTTAGACTATAATTTAGACTATTTTTAGATTTTTAGACATCTCAGGTGCAGATGCTCAATAGTTTGGTTCACAATACGCATTTACAACGGCACCGGAGGTGCATTTGACCAGAATTTGAATATGAAGAGAATTAAACTACTGTGAACTTGCCTACAAACAGACACTTACAGGACATCCTGGAGAGTTCTGAATGTCAAAATAAAAGTGTGAGGGTTTAAAAAGTGCACGATTTATATATATTACTATATTTAAAATTAAAAGTAAATAATAATAATAATAATAATAATAACTATTTATTAATATTATTGTCATCATTAGTATTTGTTTACAATTTATTAAAAAATTTAAGTTGAATGGGTTCCAAAAAATAACTGTGTATGAAAAGTGGACTGACGTCTTACAACTAAATTGAAAAAAAAGAGATCTGAGTCATTTAAAGCCAAGATGCAAGTTGAAACAGTTTTTCAACAACACTGGTATCGGATCGGTGTTGGCCGATACTGAGATTTTGATATCTGAATTGGAAGAGAAAAAGTGGTATCGTTGCATCCCTACTTTAAATGTTGTTTTTTTCATACAGTATCAGTTTTAAAAACTATCGGCCGATTAATCTGTTATCGGCTTGTCTTCCCAATTTAGTTATCGGTATCAGCAGAAAAAAAAACTACATACATGCCAAAAAAAATCAAAATAATAATAATTACATTTGTAGCAAAACACAGGGTGTGAGGTCAAATGATACAAATGGGTTCACACAATATTATGGAAACTATGTAACTTCAAGTACTCATTTTCAACAAAGTCCTTTTACAACTGAGTACACGGTCTTCTTACAGAAACAGATAAGACTATACTGTACTTACAATCCTTGAGAGTAATCTGTATTATTGATCCCAATACACACAAAAACAATCATCACTGTTCAAGATCAAGTCCATCTTTGTTTCACAAGATCATATGTAAATAATCCTTTATGGATTATATTAACCATTAACTCTGTTAATAGGTTTGACTTGCTGAATTAGCAGGAGTTGATGATATTATGCTTGAGATATTCTATGATAGTGGATATATCCTTATGCTGTGATTGACAGGATTATATGAACAAGCTTCCCCCTAAACTTGTATTCAGTACTTCATAATTACCTGTCAATAAGTCAGTTTGTCTTGAACCATGTGGCCACTAAAGTTAACATCACTGGGTTTAGGGTCAGGGTTACAAGGTTGTAGGTTAACTCACCTCCACAAACAGGAAACATGGTACAATGGAGCTGCTGCTCTTCACAGCAGGTTTCTCTTCAGCTGCCATTGTAGATCCTTCTTTCTCTTCTCTTTTCTACCTCTTTCACTGCTGCTTTATTCTTGTCAAACATGAAAAAGAAAAGTAGAACCGGTCAGATCATAAATATTAGAAAGCTAAAATGCAACAAGATTTTTTGGAAGAAAACGTGAATGAGTGAGTGTTTGCCCGTGCAAAACTCGACATTGTGATTCTAGTTTACTGGGTGGTTGCCAAAATCACTAACATGCAAACTTGTCTTAGGGGCCAGAGTGTCCCTTGATAATTTTGCTGTTGGTCAGGGCGGGAGCATCAGGGCTTTATTGGGAGGGTCTCAAAGGCAATTGTAGAGGAATTCTCCCCTCAGTCCCGGCCATGTATGCCATTGCTTACTCGTCCAAGTCAAAGTCAATATGTCTGTAGCACAAACAGTGCAGGACATGACTCATTAGTCTGTCCATTTTGCATTTGACGCAAAAAGTTTGAAACATGATCCTGAAGTTAAAACTGGAATCAGAATAAGATTTACTGCCAAGTGTTCTTGCTTACTCAAGGAATGTTTTGGGTGACAGGAGAAACAAGTGCACACAAAACACTACGGTGAGACACAGAATACAAAACAAGGTAAGAGTATAAATAGACATACAAATAATAGGACATATAGAATGGCGTATGTACATGTACAAGTCGTAATGTATGTGCAATGATACTTATTTACATTATTGCACTATAGAGGAGTCCTGAGGCTGTTTAATTTTTCATGTGGAAAATGGCCTGAGGGTAGAAATTGCTACCTTGGTTGTCCTGGATGTCCCGGTGCTCAGTGCTCTGTAGCGCTGGCCAGAGGGCAACAGTTCAAAGAGGGTGTGGGCAGGGGGAGTGGGGTCCAGAGTGATTCTAAATGCATGTGTCCTCACTCTGGAGACGTACAGGTCTCAGTGTTGGGCAGGGGGGCACCAATTATATTCTCAGCAGTCCTGACCATCCTTTGTAGTTTCCTTCTGTCTGATTTGGTGGCTGAACCAAACCAGACAGTTGTAGATGTACACAGGACAGACTCAGAATGTGGCAGGTTGAACTCCCTCAGCTGGCGAAGGAAGTACAACCTCTACTGAGCCTTCTTCAAAATGGAAATGCATGGTTTTTCAACACTACTTCCTGTTTACCAAGCTCAAAAGGTTGCTTATTTGGTCAATTAAGGTATTTGGGATATTATGAGTCTTCTTATTACTTTATGGAGACCTAGGGAGGATCTAAATACTGTGCTAAGAACAAATGGTGCAAGTGTTTGTACTGAGTTAAAATCTAATTGGAAATAACAAAGCCCCTTTACTTAACAATTAACTTATGAACAGCTGGTGCAGGCCCATTCCCAGAACTCTCTGGAATTCCATTCGTCAGTGAAGGATGGAGTAGGATTTTGTCCGAAGGGCTGTTAAACATCAAACAAGTTCAGGATAGGGAAATTAATATAGCATGAAGCCAGGCACTAAAGCTCTATGGCAGAAAGCATCTAGTACATGACTCTGCTTTTAGTCTGCCTTATGCTCACAGTGGCAGAGTTTACAGCATGCAAAAAATGTCATTTTGTGTTTTCTAGAGTTTCCGCTATAACATTGGATAGCGGTCAACATGTGCAGTGTGCTTGACAAATGAGAAACAATATGGTTGTATTTGGTGTTTATTTTGCACTGTAACATGATGGATTATGCAATACAATAATAACAAAATCAACTACAATAAACGATAAACATCCTCATCCAATATTTATTATAGTTGCTAACAGGGCCAGCGTTTGCCAAGTTGATGCCCTACACGATAGGCGGATTTGGGCTGGGGGGGAGCAGGGGGGGGCGGGGGGGTGTAGGCGATAATCAGACGAGTTTGGGTCCTTGAATAACATATAACTTGCGAGGGAGGGCAGCCGGTGGAGTTTCTGGTGCTCTCCTAGGGAGTCGGTGCCCTACGCAGACTGCGTAAAATAAGTATTGGGTGCGGCAGTTCTGCTCGTGAGTAGTCCACAGGGAAATCATAGAGGACATTCAAAATGAAAATAAGAAAAAGACTTCCTTATAACATTAAGGATTATTTACATAAGATCTTGTGAAACAAAGATGGACTTGATCTTGAACCAGTGATGATTGTTTTGTGTGTATTGGGATCACTGCTGCTTCCTATATGCATATTGCGCAGTCTGCGTAGGGCAACAACTCTCTAGGGGGCACCATCTTACACTAGGGGGGGGGGGGGGCTCCAGAAACTCCACCGGATGTCCTTACTCTCACGTTATAAATTATTCAAGGACCCGGTAGCAGTCGTGGAACACAGAAGATAGCACCACACCTCGATAATGTGGCTAATGCGGATAATATGATCGCTAACAAACCCCCTCTCCCTGGATCAACGATCGCTGAGATATGCTTATGGCCAGTGGTGGCCCTGCCTAAAGCATCCAGGAAAAAGAGTCTGTACACTAGGCATGTAAGTTGCCAGGTATAAACTTCAATTGTAAATTCGTCAAAAGTTGTGTTAACAAGGTACCTGTTTGCTAAAATGAGCACATTTCCTTTACAAGAAGCAGCTACTGTAGTAGCCAAATTTTCCAAAGTTTGCAAGGTTCATGGCATGAAATCTTTGAAAGATCTTAGTTTTGTTTGATGCACTTTGTAACAAGTTAATGGGATATCCAAGAGCACAACTGTTGAAATAATTGTTATTTATTACTTCTGGACAGACAGAAAACACATTTTTCTTGTTGCCCACCAAACTACTATTGTGGTCGAACTCATTGTGAATTTAGCCTTCCCTTTACCGCCGCATGAAATAAATTGTGGTTGGTCACTTTAAATGTTGTTCAGATGGGTGGTTATTGGCCAGATTAGGCTGCAAAGTGGACCAGACTTTATGCCTATAGTCAAAAGTCTGGCTCTGCGTGACTCATAACTCATTTGCAGCTGTCATACAGCAGCTCTACACTCTTCCCAGCCAAGCTGGCAAACGAACAAAAGTCCAAAGGCTAAAATGAAACACTGAAATTTGTGATATTTAAAATGGTGAAGAGCCCCTTCAAACAGGAGGGCTTTTCCAGAGATGGAGAGTTGCTGAATTACTGCAAATTGTGACTAGTCTGCTATCCTCAAAGGACACTCGAGCTTCAATTAGTACACTCAAGGGGTTGAAGGCTCCTAGGGTGGAACAACTCCATTAAAACACAAAGCCCCTTTCTTATTTTGGAATAACATGCACTGATGAATTATGCACAATAAGACTAGAAACATGTTTTAAGAAAGTAAACAGAGAAGTAAAGCATGGAAAAGCAAACCTGTCTCCTCAAGGTCTTTGGCTTTGTGTCTAATCCTATAATGGACTAGCATTACTCTGACCATTACTTACAGTGGCTGAACCTATCTTCACCAATACAAACTTAACTTTAACAACCCACAGAAAGAATTAGGCACAGTGTGAGGTGAAAAAGAGAGATGGAAAGAAAGCGAGAACTAGATTTTTGCACTTTTCGAAGACAAGAAATCTTGCCAGTGCAAATCAATGCCTCGATGCCAGGGTGTGGTGGTTTCTATGCACCGTTGCTTTGAGCATGCTAGGGTGTTTTTGGTGTTTGCTTGGGTGTTGCTTGCTGAAATTGTGTCTAAATGGTAACACTCACTCTGCAAAAAGACATTTAAGATTCATATGAAACATTCATTCATTTATTTGGACTGCCCCAGGAATCCTACCCTAACCTTGGTGGCAGCAATTATTAATCTTGTGAAAGTTTTACAAAGTGAGTTTCACATGAGGTCAAATTATTTTTATTTGGCCCGTTCTGGGTATTGTTGCAGTTTACTGGTGAAATGAACATTACAGCAACAAAATTTTGTATTCCCTTTCACACAAATCACTGTGTAAGCATGTCTAACACAACCTCTTAACTCAAGGCACATGCTGAATTTTCAGATAAGGACTGTCAAATAATAGTTGCAATAATCGCCTGAATAGTCGATTAATCATTCGAATAATCGTTAGATTAGTCGATTCTTAAAATAATCATGAGTTGCAGCACTACCGGTCTCTGAATTTGGCTCGGGCACATTACAATGCAACCTGTCAACATCAAATTCATAACACTCACCAAAAGACATTATGCCCAACGTACTCATTCACCTCCTTGTTTCAGATTTCTTGCTATATCCTTCTCTTCTCTGCATCCTTCATTTGACCAACCCAACAATAATAAGACACATGCACAAGACCATAATCCTCTTGTGGTCGCACTGTTGTAAGCACATGGATTACCCTGTGTTGTGTATCAACTGTCTCATCTCATCAGTTTCAGCTACCCCCCCCCCCCCCCCCCATCACCTGCCAGGATTGCAATTTCAAGCTATTAGGGAGGGGGGGGGCATAGAGGGCATAAAGCCCTAAAGGGATTTTTCCATTCATAGTAATTAGAACTAGTGTTTGGGGAATACCACACCCCCACACTCCTTTGCACATTCCTCCCAATTTCAAGCGATATGGGGCAGGAAACATCAGTCATTCTATCCATCTTTCTTTAATTAATTCCAAAACGGCCACACTCACCCCCACATGCGCTGTCAATTTAAAGTCATGCATAATCCACAGATTTTGTAAAGGTGACCAGAAATGTTAGCATGCATACTTCCACAGATACCCACAATCCCACCCCATACTTACTTCACACCCTGCAGCCGTCGCAATGGATTTCTGCAGTGGCCATAACGTGCGTTTTCCGTAGAGCTCCTGTACCTACTAACACAAATCCAGCTTTCCTTTCCTCGTCCTATGCCTTCCTTCTCTCCACCCCCACAAGATTTTTCATGGAGTGTGTGAGCATTTTCTCCTCACACATTGAGGCATGCAGATGTGCTCATTGTCAGTGTGCAAACCGCACATGCAAGCACAGGCGAGTCCCTCCTTAATGAGGCATGACAGATTAAATCGTCACCTCAACCGCAGCACTCAGAGAGCAGCCGCAGAGAGACTGGGAAAAGAGTGTGTGTGAGTGTGTTAGCTGTGCAACGGGGAGTGCAAGGGGGGTGATTTGCATTCAAAGCTAGTGCGCCTCCCTCTCTCTCTCTGGATTCAGGTAACAGTATGATCTCTAGTGAATATAGGTTAATGATATTTTCAGACTGATCTGCAGTGGGTCCGTTTTCATCGAGCATATCAAGCCTTTTCAATTGCATTGGTTTGCACTTATTTGTGGTGTTTGCCAAGGCAACCATTACGAATTGTCATAAGGTTGGGGATTTGAAAAAACACCTAGCTCTTAGACCCGAAACATACGCAAATACGCCTACGCAGATGCAAGTGCTTGGTCTGGTTGAACATATACAGTACTGTGCAAAAGTTTTAGGCACTTGTAAAAAATGTTGCACAATTCTTGCATTACTCTGACGGTAACAAACCTCATAACTCGATCTGTCCAAATGAATCTCTTTCACGTGAAGCTTGCCAGAATAACAACAGGAATACCGAATTAACATAAACAATTGTAAAAGACTGAATTGCCCTGTGTATGTACTGTATGTGATTGTATATTTATGAATTCAGGGATTCGAGGACTGCCGCCTGAAGCTTACGTCCATCCATACAGCTTCAATGAGCAAAACATTAGCGTTCAATATCTGTTCGACTATTTTACAGTCATTTTCTTAATGCATTAGTCATTTAAGTGTAGGAGAACCCCAGAAAACACTTGATGATGCCTACGCTGATGAAAATCTTCAGATCAGAGCATTACGTCTTATACATTCTTCAATGTGAGATGAACCCATCGGAAGTGCTTTTTCAGCTGCTAGAGCCATAAAATCAGCAGGTAGTCGAGTCAATCAAGGAATTAACGGCTTCCTGCTGGCAAACACCACTGCCAGCTCCAACTTCCTCCAATGATGTGATGCCAGCTTTAGCAACTAGATAGCAAAGTCCTAGCGGTGACAGTTTTGTATGGCAAGCACCACTCACATTGTCTTTGGAAAATGTAAAAAGTAAAGGCTAAAGCTAGGGTTGTGCAAGAGTTATCGATTAATCGAGATTTAAATAATCGATTAGTATAAAACCCTACTCAAACATTGAGTAACGCCTGCCTTGGGCAACAATGAAACTGCTTCTCTCACCTAAATCTTGCCGTTGGTACTGTGGATACACGTTCACCAAAAAAGCAAATTCTACCAATATTTTAAGTGATTTTATTGCTGAAGAAGACATGTATGTTTCATTGCGTGAGTGGAATTTTTATTTAATCTTTTGGTCATTTTTATTCAAGATGTAGTGTTAATTTTTTTCATAAGAAAAAGGTCCAGAGGTTGAACTTAAATGTTTTATTTCAAGTAATCGATTACTTGTTATTTTATGTGTCTAGTACTTGACTACAAAATTACTCGAAATGCCCATCCCTAGTTTGGCTTTTGCTGTCTGTCAATTTAAATGCTTTTGTATTTATTCATAGATAACAGAAGGTGGAAAGACATGACTGACTGCAATAAACACTAATGAGAGCTGAAACTAGAGCATGCATGACTGTCTGCTGGGGTAATATATGTGCATTATGGCAGTCCATTGGGTGCAAATGTGACTTACCCTTTTACTCCTAGAGAGAGTGTGTGTGTGTGTTTCTGTTATTGGACACCTCTGCTTAACGCCTTGTCAGGCTTCATCCCATGAGTCCGTCCTGTGTTCAGTCAGGCAATGCTGCTCATGCATGATCATTCCAGTATGGTGGGGGTGAGAAAAAGAGGGTAACAATCAATCAATAAATATCTTGAAACTGAAGTGTGCAATTTCTGCAGTACTTGTGCCAGTATACAGTATTGCTAAAATGATGATTGCTTCCAAAGAGGTTTCCTGAACACTCCACCCTTTTTCCAATAGCCCGCCCAAAATTCATGCTATTGGATTAGCCAATGTTGCAGTGTCTGGCTGGTCGGGATGCTCAAACAAACAGCAATGCACAAAGCACAGTGTTTACACTTTTAGGTGAAATCAAGCTACAGATTGGTTACGTGCATTTGACTCTGCATATTAAGCTAGGATGCAAGAAAGTATCTTAACATAGAGAAAATTAAAGCTTTACTATTCATAATTACAGTATATTGCAAAGAGAATTTGAAAAGGCATTTTTGCATAAGCATTTAATGATACAGTTGGAATTAATTTTGATTGAAGTTTACATGTATTATTGCTAAGCAGAACTATCATGATCAGAGAAGTTTCAGAACAAGGATGAAATCATGTTCATTATTCTGTAGCTCATAATTCATTCTGCATTTGAGCTAAAGCCATGAATGATGCCTCAATTCATGCAGCTTGTTGAGGGGAGATGTGCTATTACTTTCCTAAGAGATCCAACTTATGATTTTTGCTTAGTGGACAGGTTAATATTTTTGCATTGAAGGAGGAACCTCATGAACAAGCTTTCAGAATTCTTATTTTTTATGATAGCAGATGCCAAATGAACAGTTTTGCTGTAGTAACACGGTCAATTGTAACAATGGTATTTTGGCACAGACTGTGGTTACCATGGTACCAAGGGCAGACCCATTCAATTTAATTTCAAAAGAAAAGGCACTTGCAATATGTTCTGTATTCTGTGCAGCAAGGAAGGTTTGGGAAGGGTGCTACAGAATGTATGTTCAGTGGTAAGTGAACATAATGTTGCATTATAGCTTGTTTCAGAAGCTCTTGTCCTTTAGAAAAACACCTTTCTGTCTTGCGATCACGAGGGAAATGATGCATGTTATTTACCGTACAGCGCACCAGATGGAGAACTGAGGCAGACTACACTGCTGTGACATGCAAATAAATGTCCTTCCCTCATTAATATTTATAACAAAAAAAGAGGTCATAGTCAGCAAACAGTCGGAGCAGACAGGTTGTATTCCTGCAATTTTCTTTTGGTAGAAGACAGCAGTGCTAAAATATAAAAACCAAAAATGCAGTGTCTTCATGTGGGAGTAATTGCAGTTCTAGATTGTGGTTTAACAAACCAATATTTGAACCATCTCTCTCATTTGGGTTTCCATAAACAGAGAATAGAGAAATGTGAGCGCAGCGTAGTTCTAGCGGGAAGACTAGCAGCTGTACATCATCACAGTATTACCTGGGTAATTCCTAGCCAATCGCATGTAAGCCATTGCTTTATAAATCTGCTCACAATCTATCACATTGCTGTTTCAGTGTGCTAACACGGCAACCTCCACCACCCCACCACCACCAGTTGAGCCCTGTCCCGCACGGGGGAAGGCTTCTCATCCCTGCCTCCTATCCCCGGTAGGATATGACGGTTCCGAGTACAACTCCCTCGGACCGCCAGAGGGGCCTACGCAAAAGAGAGACATTACTTTTCTGTTTTACATTCATCAAATAAATGGCACCTTAAACCTCACTCAAGCCTGCATGTCTTCCCGATAGAACTATTAGCCTTGGCTAATTTCATGGAAAATATGTCTGTACTGTAGTATGTTTTTTAATCCGTACTACCGCATTTTGTTTTGTTCAGAAAAGTTTCTGGCATTAATACGTTTTGCTTAGCACCAATCAATTCAAACCTCAAGACATTACAGTAAGACAAACAGCCAGCTAGCCGGATGGATAGCAGACAGATTGTTGCATAGATAGTCAGATGGATGTGTGGATGGATGGACAGACAAATAGCAGATTAAAGGCCTTTTGTGAGTTTGTTTACATTTGAATTTTTGACAATTGGAGTTTGAATTAGGGAACATTCCGTTGGCCGATTTAAACATTGCGTCAGTGTAAGTCTATGAGATTTTTTGATTTTTGATCGTCAGCTGTGTGAAAACTGTATGTCATATCAGTAAGAAAAGACCGAGAACACTATTCCAGATCAGTCGGAATATGTGTGGCCGAGTTTGGTGGATGTAGCTTGACGGTTCTTCTTTTAGTGTTATAATGTTTAGTCTCTGTTTGACGATTTGGGGGGGGGGGCATAAACAAAGTTTGTATAATATAAGAATAGTGGCTTCATTAAGCCAACATAATGAATTCAAACTGAAGAACTGAATGATTTTCTTAAAATGCCTTTTCATGTTCTTTTTGCAATATGCAGTCATTATGAATAACCTAGTTTGTGTGCTATAAATAGTTGCATAGTCCTCCAAATCTGAAGTGGTATTAAATTTAAACCAATTTTGAGAAAAGCTTATTGTTAGAGCTTAATGTTACAGTTAGACGTCTTACAGTATATTTCTAAGCTGACATGAGCACCATGATTGTCAAATAGGCTTAAATGCTCAGGTATTATCATTATGGTGATCAAAACTATTAATCTGTTCTGCTCAAATGTAGAAAAAAAAAATTAAACATGTCCAGAAGGTGCTCTTTGTTGGGAAAAGCTAACTGTAAATGGTCAAAAAGGTTCTAAGGCACACTTCAATCATCAAATAAAACTGGCTTTGACTAAGGTCCAATAAAGTTTTATTTGATCTGAGGATGGGGGATACATTATTCACATGCAGAAACTCACTATTTCAGAATACAGGAAGTGGCCAACTGAACCATTTGCTCTCACTTTTTCTGTCTTCACACATTGATTTGATTTGTGCTCATTGGTATGCGGTGCAGTCACATTCCCCCTGCCTAATAAGATCTGTAGAGAGGATACAAGGACGAACAAAACATTTCACTAATGTAAATGACAAATTAACATCTGTAAAAGATGAATAAACCCAACACTCCATCATCTCTTCCATATGCAATTGGTAATGCTTAGGGTTTGCTCTTTCATTGCTCAGGAGGTTTAATGTGGTTTTCAGATTGTTTTGAACATTTTCTCAGATATTTCTCATAAAATAGGCCAATTTGAAAAAGAGTATTGCAGCGTAGCTCAGAAAATTGGACCTTGCAAGAATTTGATTTGCAGTGTTCATATTCATATTGAAATCTCTTGACTTTTGATTGCAGACTTGGTACTTTGATACCTACTGAACACAGTTATTGAGATCTCTTCTGAAAATCTAGAGGAGATATATTATATGATTTGGGTCTTTTTCAAAGAGGAAAAGCGGAAGAGGCCGAAGACAAAAGCAGAAGTCTTTGAAAACAAAGAAATATAAAGAGCTCGTTTGTGATTTTTCTTTCCTAAAAGAATGGAAACATCACATGCAAATGCACTCTCACATGAACATGCTTGTTGTGGAGTGAGAATCACTTGGCACAGATCTGGCCTGGATGTTCTTAGCTGTTGTAGCTGAGAGCTTTATCACTGTTCACTGGGGTGAACTATCACTTTAAGTGAGAGATGGATACAGGAGGAAAGCCGATTAAAAAAAAAACAAGCAAAAGGAACAAGTGCATGAATCTTCCTCTGTTTGTCTTAACATGCATGGCTGCATCAAAATATACCATTTGCAACACAGTATGAATATTTCAGGGGTTCAGGAGAGATGTAAACTGTATGTGTGTGCGTGCATGTGTGTGCATACGCGCATGTGTGTTCATGTGTGAGTGCAGTGCATGCAGCGAGACAAAAATGTATTTCACTGCACATTTTATATCTGTCAAACTATGCATGTCCCAGTGACCACTTTTTTCATGAGACCTTCTCAAGCTCAGCCAGAGTTATCTTTTGAATTTCTGTATTATAATCACATAGTATGGAAGTCAATGGATCAAGGCATTCCTAAAGATTAAAAAAACAGAAATGTAAAGCTTATGTTAATTCGTTTGTATGCCAAAATGCATGATTTGATATGTAAAGTTGTATAAATCGTCCTTTTAGTTGTGGATCTACTGTTCTTGGTGGAGGAATTTCTGGATATTTATCCATGTAAACTGTCCCATTCTGGTCTCCTAAAGTTCCAGAGCTTGTCTTACTGGTTTTAAAATTGCACGTGCAAAAAACCTTTCAAATACCCCCCATTTTGAAGCCAAATCTACACCATTGCACTAAAATCATGTTTACATGCATATTATTTATGTGCTGTGGCATTACTTTGAAAAAGTGAGTATTTTAATGTTGAAAAAATTGATTGACCCATTCACTTCCATTATCAGTGCCTCTGCACTTCGCAGAGGAAAGACAGTATCTTCAATCAAATCCATTGGTGTAAGGGGGTCCACCTATTGGTCCAATGGTGGCTTCCAACAGCGTGGATGAATGTCTCCAGCATGTTCTGTCTTATCGTGCGCGTTCAGTTTAAGTTATTTAGTTCCAGTTAAATAACTAAATTATTCATTTTAAGATCCTCGTTTATTTAATCTGACTCCAATTATAAAAGTTTCTAAGGATAAATTAATTTTCTAATCTTAGTTATTATTATTAAATTTGATTTAACATTTAATCATCGTATTTAACTCTATTTTATATTGTACTCGTTCATTCGGATTCTTGTCGCTTAGAGAGTCTCATGCTAGCCGTGTACGCGGATCTCACGGTCACAAATATGCCAGTATTGGTCATTAAAACAGTAATTGGTCGACACTAAACGGAAATTCCCTATCGAGCCTGTACACACTAAGTACACTAGAAATAATGCCAATTAGTTAGTCGGAGCTCTAAAGTCTCAGTCGGTGTGCCCCATGCTCCACTCAAAACCGGCTTTAGTCCGCTGCTAACCTGGTTGAAGATGTGTGGAAACATGGATTTAACGTAATCTACTAAAGACAATAGTTTCAGAGTAAATAAACTCAAACGTAACAATTTATTTACCAGGTAAAATAATAAATTCATCCATTCCAATTAGACAATAATAATTTAGACATTTTATCAAAACATAATAAATTCAAATTGCAATTACCTGATATAAACTAAACACAGTAACTGTGTGGGATCGTCTGACTACAGAGAATCATGAACAATGTGTCACATTTCCTTAAATACCCAAACCATGAACAAAGGGAATTTTGGGAGTGGTTAGGTTTGGAAGTCCTGGGGACATACCTCATTAACATACAAGCAGGGATGGGGACAGACCTCCAGAATTATACAGCATTTGGCAAAGACCTTATAACTTTGTTACCAATAGATTTATCAACATGGGAAAGAGACCATTATACCAGTCGCACTGAGACATTTTAAATGATACCAAACATTATGCCTAGTCACATTATTTGTATACATCACATATGATATTTTGTTACATGCAGATCTTAGGTGAGTTTGAAGTGATTCTGAGCTGAAGGGGAAGGAGGAGTAGAGGGGGGCAGATGTTTGTGAATTTTTCGAGAATAGGCCTAATTTGGCCTGAGGTAAGGTAGAGGTCAGATGTGAGATTTGTGTTTTATTGTCCTTGCTCAGTAGGATGTGTTGACTAAGGTGAAAATGTTCTTCTGTGTGAGAGTTTTTATGACTTGGTTCTCGCAGAGTTCTTTGACTTTTACGACATCTTGATGTCAGCCTTACAATTGGCTAAAGTATGGAGCAGCAATCACTCTAAAGTGCAGAATTCTCAAGGCTTAAATACATAAACGTGTGCACCAGGTAGGACTTATTATTTCCACATCTATGGCTAAATACAACACATAGATAAACACTCTCTTTCTCAGATACACCTGCACATGAAATCTAAGGGGGAAATTACAACATGAGAGAACATGAGATTTTTTTGTGCTAAAATCCCTGCTGACTTTAAAAACAGAAGGTCCAAGTGAAAAAACTGAATAATTCATTGGAAAAACAGGACTCTGTGCCTCTTCAAGAGCTCAAGACAGATTCCCAACAAATTGTGGTTGAACTATATTGCACATTTAAAGTGCAAATTTTGTGATTGAAAACAGACTAGCGGAATAGATGTTTTCACTTCTTTTTTCTGATTTTCTCCCCTTTCCTCCCCAATTTGGAATGCCCAATTCCCAATGCGCTCCAAGTCCTCGTGGTGGCGTAGTGACTCAGTCTGGGTGGTGGTGGACGAATCTCAGTTGCCTCTACGTCTGAGACCATCAGTCCGTGCATTTTATCATGTGGGTTGTCGTAGAAAATCACAGAGAGTGAGAACCACACATTATAGCTACAACAAGGAGGTTAACCAATGTGAGTCTACCCTCCCAAGCAACTGGGCCAATATGGTTGCTTAGGAGACCTGGCTGGAGTCACTCTGTACGCCCTGGATTCGCAGGGATGTTGGACTCGCAACTTCAGGGGTGGTAGTTATCGTCAATACTCGCTGAGCTACCCAGGCCCCCTTTGTTTTAAACTTCATTGAGTCCATAGAAACCATCTGCATTTTAAAGTCACTAGTGCCCACATCCGTCCAGCCACCAGCAAGAGTACATGCTTGCTGATTTTTGTGTGCACCCATAAGTGTGTGTGTGTACATATTTGAATGAAATTGAATCTGCTGTTAGCTGAGATTTGGTTGTCTTTTGAGAAACCCTAAACAGTGTGTTTGCATTAAACTGTCTAAAGCCCTATTCGGACGGGATTAGTTTTCCGGGCACATGTCTGTAAAGTAATTCTTACTGCAGACCTCTGTAATATTTACCATTGATTCACACAGAATTTTGGCGTAGTATGCCAAAAACAGTGTGTCCATTAGTATGTCCAAAACCTTATTATTTATAAAACAGTTGGTGAAAAATACCCTGATGATCTACTACAAACGATGAGATTCTGAAGTGTGGGGCAAGTTATTACTATATTATTATTTTACTGAAAAATTACAAAGACTATCTTTTTTTCTTTCTTGAAATGCCATGCGCTAATGAATTCGACCAACATATATTAATGTTTGTTATTTATATTATTTATGTTGACTTCAACCAGATGCCCAGTTAATAATATAATGTTGTCTGCATTAGTTATGATTGCTGGGATGTTACTATAGTGACTGACTATACATTATTTTAGGTTTATGCCAAATGAATCACACACATAACATGTTAACCCCTCACAAATGCACACACACATACACACTTCAGCTACTGACAGCCTTTAATGATTATTCACTTTCTACAATTGATCATCACCAAGAAACAGACCATTTGCATAAACATCCAACGACTCATAATGTCGCTTTGTTTTTTTGACATCAGGTTCCACAGAAATGAATGACTCCCTGTTGTTTAGCCCTTCACAGTCGTTCTCAGTGTAAATGTCAAATGTCACTCCTGACTCCAATTATGTTCTCCATAATGATGCCAGGAAATTATTTAAAACTTGAATTAAATACATGCATGATAAATGACAGCATGAATTCCTGCCTAAGTTTTAACACCACTGTCCATCATACATATTGATTTGATGTTGATGGTATTTGGTGCCATTATTTAATCTATCCTATGGTAAGAAGTACTGTGATTTTACAAGTTAAGATAATTTTTTTTTTAGATATTTTATGAAAGCAAAGGACATTTAAATCAAGCAATTAACATGGTCAAAGGCACAAATGTGCCTATTTATTAAAATAAATGTCAAAATCCGAAAACATCCCGATGCCAGATTTCCAATGTGGACTCTTTTGAACCCCACTCTATGCTTTAAATCTCTGAATAACAGACAATTGTTGTCTTTTTCTGAATTTTGTCTCAGTCTTCTATTTTCATGAGACTACCCAACGCCCTACTCTTTGAATCATACAGCACAAAGATATTAAAAAAGGCTTTTCTATTCAAAAATATTTATTAGAAGCAAAATATTGGTGAATACATACGGAAAGCACTTAAAGAGTTGCTTGTCTCTCTCTCTCTCTCTCTCTCTCTCTCTCTCTCTCTCTCTCTGAAAGATCCTGAGACTCTTTTATATTCTGTAATAACTCGATACACTTGTTATAGAGACACATTCAGCATCCAACTGAGAAAAGCTCTGATATTGTTTCAATGTTTCAAGCTTTTGTTCCAGCGTGTCTGTGGAAATGGAATCGTCATGGCAACTGTCATGTCCATAAACCTGAGGACAATACAAGTACCCTTATTATCTCCCCTAATGTGCATCTTGATCAAATCATCCTCTTTAGCACCACAAACATGGTAAAAAAAAGAAAGAAACGGTCAAGTCAAATAAATGCCTCTCAGAGTCCAAGTTCAATGTACTGTAGGTGAACCTGACCTGTGAAAGCGTTTGATTATTTTAAATATTTACACAAACCCTATGGAGGTATGCCTTATTTTCTAGGATGTTTAACACTTTCATCTCATCCACAGGGATGAGTTTCAATCAGGATAAACAGGAGAACATTAGATCTTCAGTCCTGTAATGCATGTTTACATATTAGTAAAATTTTCACATGAAATGTAGTTTTGTTGCAAACGCTTGTCGCATCATAAATCAGCTAAATGATTCTTATGGTTCCTTCAAGTGGACCTGGGAAGCTTGTAACTCTGAGCCAAACTTAAACAAATATGTAACGTAATATGGCAAAGGCTCTTTTTCTGTTGTACCGGTGAATAAACATACATAAATAAGCCTGCATTTACTTATACCCGACATACAGATCCCTTGTTGGAAACTCAGGTATCATCTAGAACTGGAGGCCCCCCAACAGTGCACATTTTGGATATCTCACTTATCTGACACACCCAATTCAGGTTGTAGAGTCTCTTCTAAAGAGCTAATGAGTTGAATCAGGTGTGTTTGATTAGGGAGATATCCAAATGTGTAGTGTTGGGGGGCCTCCAGGAACAGGGTTGGGAACCACTGATCTAGAATTCTTGCTTTTTCGCTCATTAATAGAAATTTGCTTGCTCATTCGTGTGCTGGGAACTCGTAATTACGATATTTCTGACTCCATTTGAAGGGCACGTTACTTCCTGGCAAGTTCTGTCCTTACAGTGGCATGCAAAAGTTTGGACACCCCTGATCAAAATTTCTGTTGCTGTGAATAGCTAAGCGGGCAAAAGATGGCCTTATTTTCAAAAGGCATAATGTTAAAGATGACTAATTTATTTAATATTTTAAGCAATTTTACTTTTTTATTTACATCTTTTACAGTTTCAAAAAAACAGAAAAGGAAAAGGGACCGAAGCAAAAGTTTGGGCACCCTGCATGGTCAGTATTTATTAACACCCCCTTTGGCAAGTATCACAGCTTGTAAACATTTTCGTGGCCAGCTTAGAGTCTTTCAAATCTTGTTTGGGGGATTTTCGGCCATTCTTCCTAACAAAAGGCTTCTAGTTCTGTGATACTTGTGCCGTCTTGCACGCACTGCTCTTTTGAGGTCTATCCGCAGATTTATGTTTAGGTCGGGGGACTGTGAGGGCCATGGCAAAACCTTCAGCTTGCACCTCTTGAGGTCATCCATTGTGGATTTTGAGGTATGTTTAGGATTGTTATACTGTAGTAGAAGCAATCCTCTTTTCATCTTCAGCTTTTTTACAGATGGTGTGATGTTTGCTTCCAGAATTTTCTGGTATATAATTTAATCCATTCTTCCCTCTACCAGTGAAATGTTCCCCATACTGCTAGCTGCAACACAAGCCCAAAGCATGATTGATCCACCCCTGTGCTTAACAGTTGGAGAGGTGTACTTTTCATGAAATTCTGCACCCTTTTTTCTCCAAGAATACCTTTGCTCATTGTGGCCAAAAAGATTTTAACTTCATCAGTCCACAGGACTTCCAAAATGCATCAGGCTTGTTTAGGTGTTCATTTGCAAACTTCTGATGCTGAATTTTGTGGCGAGGATGCAGGAAAGGTTATCTTCTCATGACTCTTCCATGAAGGTCATATTTGTACAGGTGTAGAACAGTGCACCACCACTCCAGTCTGCTAAATCTTCCTTAAGGTCTACCGCAGTCAAACAGAGGTTTTGATTTGCCTTTCTAGCAATCCTACGAGCAGATCTCTCTGAAAAATGTCTTGGTCTTCCAGACCTCAACTTGACCTTAACCTTTCCTGTTAACAACCATTTCTTAATTACATTATGCACTGAGGAAACAGCTACCTGAAAATGCTTTGCATTTTTCATCTTCTTATACCATTTTCCTGCTTTGTGGGCATCAATTATTAAAATTTTCAGAGAGCTAGGCAGCTGCTTAGGGGAGCCCATGGCTGCTGATTGTTGGGACAGGGTTTGAGGAGTCAGAGTATTTGTAATGCTTTGAAATTTGCATCACCTGGCCTTTCACCTGACATGATTGTGAACAAGCCATAGCCCTAACAAGCTAATTAAAGTCCTTGGTAAAAGTTATCTGAGAGCTCAAATCTCTTGGGGTGCCCAAACTTTTGTATGGTGCTCCTTTCCTTTTTTTTCACTCTAAAATTGTGCAAAACAAAAATAATTCACTTATCTTGCTTAAAATGTTGAAAAGAATGTTTAATCTTTAACTTTATGCCTTTTGGAGATCAATTCAGATTCTACTCACTTAAATATTCACAGCAACAGAAATTTTGGCCAGGGGTGCCCAAACTTTTGGATGCCACTGTATTCTTCATTAACTGCACAGTCAAAATCCTCAAGTAAAACTCAATTATTACCAATAACAATTTGCTTCCGCCATGATTCTAAAACACACCAAACTCGGAAAATCCAGAGTTTTCCACGGGTAATTCCGACTTTGTAATGCACATGCGTTCATATTGTAATAACGATCATTCCAACATGACTTGAATGCAACATTTGAAGTTTAAATAGCTGCAGCATCTTCAAACATCAGAAGCATTTTTCAGCATTCAAGAGGATTAATGTAAAATATTTCTCAGTGTATACATGAAAAGTCTTTGTGTTTTGTAGTGGATCTGGGTGAATCTGAAGTGAATCTATAGGGGGTAATGAAGAGGAAAACAGAGATGTACTTAATTATTATATTTATTGTGTTGGGGAGTTATTACCTTTAGCAGTATTGAAAATAAATATTTCAACTCTTACTCAATTACATTTGCAAAATCATACTTTTTAGTTATTCGTTTCTATTATAACTTTAAGGTTCTGTGTAGCCTACATATGTGATTCACTGTGATTTAAAATGTTACACTTGCCACAAAAAAAATAAAAAAATGTAAAACTTACTGAGCAAACAAGCAAACCAAATGGCGCAAGTTCGCTTGACATTTACTAAAAGGAGACCTATTATGTCCCTTTTTACAAGATGTAATATAAGTCTCAGGTGTCCCCAGAATGTGTCTGAGAAGTTTCCGCTCAAAATACCCCACGGGTCATTTATAATACCATGTTGTAAATGCCTCTTTTTGGCTGGAATCAAAAATGCACTGATTTTGTGTCTCTCTTTAAATGCAAATTTAAACTTTGCTCCATTGTATTCATGGAGACCAGATATACATATATATATATATATATATATATATATATATATATATATATATATATATATGTATATCTGGTCTCCATGATTACAATCAGAGATAATGGTAACTTTAGCTGCATTAGCCGTGGAATCAGCTAATAAGCACATTCGGAAAGGCGATTTGCAAACATTCACAAACTATAAAGTGTGATACTTCCATCTACAGGATATAAAGCTGGAACAGCTGATCAATGCTTGAGAATAAAAAATTGTGAAAATTATTTATAATTTATATTGACACTTATTCACAAAACTGTCCGGTGTAAAATGATTTGCACACATTTTGGTATGTTTTGGGGCACATTTCCTTCAAAAACAAAACTTGTCCACTGCGTCTTCAGTGGCTCTGATGCCGGGAGTACATGAAGACTCTTATGTTCACTTTTACAGCCAACAACAGAACACTTATGAGACATTACTGTTCTCACTGTATCTGCTCCAGCGGACTGTGTGTAGATCACTCAGGGGAGGATCTATGAAAATAGGGTGGAGTCCGACACCAGTCGTGGGCGTGGCCTGCTCTAACGTGACGTCACTTTAGAGCAGAAATGAAAACCGTTAATTTTGTCACACTGTTTTTAATGTAAGAAATATAAGAAAGAGTGGGAGAACTTTTAATATAGAAGGGTGGTTGTGCTGCTGACTCACATTTATGTACAAACACCATGTAAAAGTGAATTTTGCATAATAGGACCCCTTTAAAACAGCCCACAAAATGTATTTCAGTGTTAAATGCTTGGAATATATTCAAACTCCAGTCATTCATCCTTGTGAAGAGACATCTCATCAGACTTAAGTAATGTGTTTTAATTAACACCAATCATCAGATGGATGAACTTGACTCAATAAACGGCTATATTCAATTGTCAAACAGCTATAAAATCAGCTAAACATTTTGACATAGAACCCATTTATTTACGGATAAGTACAATTCCTCTGTACCTGTCACATGCTGTAAATTATGATTATATAACATGAATGTGATTACAACCTGATGGGGTGGTTATTCTTTGGGAGTCCAGTTGGTGTATGTTTCAAAAGTGTTCACACCTGTTACCTTGACTGTATTCACACCCCTCAAGATCCTGATTGGCAATTTCAGCAGCTCTGTCAGCTCATTGCAGAAAGAGTTTACTGGCCAGATCTCATATCGTGGGTCTGTGCAGAAATCCTCTCTGAATTGAAGTGTTGTTGAAGAGCCTACAAAGACACAAACATTGAAATTACAGCTCAGCTCAAACAAACACACTCAGATCACAGTTTCATTTTGAGTCTCAACTTTGTTGTGTATCATTCTGAAAAGATCCAAAGAGTCCAAAGAACTCTGGACTCTGATTTTATAATGCGTGCGCGCACACACACACACACACACACACACACACACACACACACTTATAACGTACTGTTTTTGATGTTACTGTTGTGAGAGATGATGCTGTAGATGCCCCATCATCAGTGATGCTATTACCACTAAAACTGCAGAAAACACCCCAAAGAAATCACAATAATTATTACAGGATGCTCTAAAAACTTTGACTTGCGTTGTGTATTTCTGTCTGTCTGTCTGTCTGTCTGTCTGTCTGTCTGTCTGTCGCTCTCTCAATGTTTTGGGCTTTGTTGAGGTATGGGAGCAGTAGATCCAGGCTGTGATCAGTTCTGTCAGTCCTTCAGAATATTCCAGAACCAGCGCCAGACCTCTTAAGATCTGCAGGTCCAGCTGAGTCTGACTGAGGTTGGCTACTTCATCCAGGGCCAGTGAGCCAGGAACTGAAGCAGCAGAGACTTATCACAACTGAGAAGAGAGAGAAAGATGTTTGAAATATATTTGACTGTGCTTATAAATGTATCTGTATGTGTATGAATGTTATCTGATGGTGTTTCCTCACTATTCCTGCTGTATTAATCTCACGGTCCTGTTAACAGGTGTGTGTGTGTGTGTGTGTGTGTGTGTGTGCTCTTGATGTCTGTGGATATCACACAGCAGTCCTAAGCGATCAGATGTAGAGTCTCAGTGTGTGTCTTCTGTCAGGTCCAGTGCGGAACCACAAGAGAAGTCCAGCTTGTCTTGAGCGCAGATCTGATGCCCCCTGTTGGAGAACGGAGACACTGCAGCAGGGAAGCAGTTTCAGTAACAGCACTATGTCCAAACTGAACACAAAAAAAAAAACAGTCATGACAGATTCTGCTCATATAAGTACCATTTCAGATGCAAAACAGATTATAATACATTTATTTCACTATACAAACAGTCCCCCTTGAGAAACCAGTTGTTATGTGTCTAATTCAAGTGCACTATGGTGATGAGTAATGGATAAGTGCAAAGTAGACATTTGTTTTAACACTTTTATGTTTCTGTTTTTGTAATAAGAACTTTAGTTGTAAGAAGTAAAAAGAGAGCAATAAAAAGAAAACCTCTTCATCTGGTATGAAGGTCCACAGCAGGTTGAGTGAAACTGCAGAACGTTCTTGCAGAATGAAGAGCAGGACAGAGTTCAGCTCTCTGCACTGAAGGTTGATTAAGTTCTCGACTGAACTGAACAGGCCGGACACAAATGTAACAGAACCGCTCTCGTAGACCGCATGAAGGTGGAGCTCATCCTGTACAGACAAATATCATACAAACCATCACTTAGAAATCACTGTGCATTCATAGATCATTTATGTATTCCGATATAAGGTGAGAACGACCACACACTTCATAATTCATATTTTTTTTGTTTGTTTTTACATTTTTGGTCTAAACAGGACCTCAGGTTTAACCTCTGGACAGTCCAGAGTCTCAGAAGAGATGCCAAGCTGCTCAGGACAAGAGATAGTGCCTTCCCAGACTGTTGTTTATCATTCAGGTCAAGTGAGAGTTCATGACTGGAGTGTGAACCCTCATTGACTTCAGTGCCTTCACTATTCTGACCGGCATATAACCACTCATCCTGTAGAACCGACACAGATCGGAAACAGCTACATTCATCATTAGGAAAATTAAACAAGGTCAAAATTTGAAGCAGTGTATTTTTTAAATTCTGTTCTGTACTTTAGTGTGAGTATGTGTCTGATGTGTTTAAAGAGAAGTCTTGTTCCTCTGAGGCTCTTGACCAGTTGAACTAGAGTTAATACACACTGGAAAATACATTCAATACGTAATTAAAAGGAACAGATTAAAGAGGCCCAGTACAATTAAACAGCAATAATAACATGAATCTCTTGTTGCAGATTTGTACACGTTATATTGGACTTCATAACAGAGTTTATTACTTTTCAGTTCTGTGAAAAGATATATAGTAGCAGACTGACGTTAAACGTTTCAACATCTGCTCTCCTGTCTGTCTCTCGGTCTCTGCTGCTGTAACGAAGTGTTAAAAAAATGCGTTTTGGAGAGCAACTCCTCATTAATTCTGTTCTAAATCCTAGAATTAAATATAATTTTTTAAAACAAATACATTATTAAAACTATAAATACAGTATGAAAACTGTAACCAACAGTGCAATCAGTAATCTGTTGAGTCTGTGCATTTTCTCATATAAAGACCAGATCACACAATTGGGATTTTCCTATGGGCTTTTATAATTAGTTCTTTCAACTTAAGAGTAAAACAAGGTCTGTGGTAAACGTTACCGGACCATATGTGGACGTTTTGTTCTACAACATAAATGATAAACTTTCATACCTTAAATGTGAATTTTGAAACAAACCTGTGCAATTCAATACTGCTTAAAGTGTCATTTATGTTGTAGAACAAACATCCATGTATTGACAAGTATCGTTTACCACAGACATTATTTTACTTATAAGTTGAAAAAACCCCTTTATAAAACCCATAGGAAAATCCAGAGGGAACCCATGTTGAATTCCCCTCTGGGTTTGTGGACTACAAGCTGAACAGCTCACACTAGGGAGTCATCGGTCCCTATCGCTAAAGCCCGACCCTACACATTACCATCCTAGCGATTCAGAGTTCTGCACTACACCGACTTTGAGAATGCTGATTTCACATTGTAAGGCTAAACGTCTATAGCAGTGAATGGGAGACCACAGCAAATATTATTTTTGCTTACCCAATTACTTCAAAAAATCAGTATAATGTCTCCATGACTTTCCACAAGAGGAATAAAATAGAGAGCATCGGATTGCAACAGTCGGAAGAGAGAAGCCAAATTTACTCTCACTCCCTCAGCAGATATTTTATAAACCCTATCGCAGCTGTGGTAAGTATTTATTTTTATACATTTTTGGGGGAAATCAGCACCATCGAGATAAAAGTTATGCTTCCAACACTAATGGGCCAAACAGGAAAACTTTTTGGCCAATGCCAATGATTAAAAAAAGCCAAATATCTGCCGATTTATGGGCTTTGGTGATATATTGGTCGACCACTAGCTCAGAGAATAAAATTGAAAATGCACACAATTTCTGTTTAGTCCATTTTAGCATAATTAGTTAATCAGACCATATACAAAACACAAGGTAAATGTAATTATGAAAAACATTTTGAAACTTTTAACAACTCAACATCACTGACATGGAAGACGTTACTTTAGTGTCATTTTAATTTGACAGAAAATGGCTAAAACATGGAAGTTCAGGCACCTCAGCTGTGAGATGTAGGGCAGACACTGAAAGACATTCTTAATTTTCCTCTTTTCCTCTATATAGTCTATCGGCTATAATGGTTTATTCTCTGTTTGGAGTTTCAGCACTTCCAGGAGGTGGGATCTCTTTCCTTGTGAGAGACCTATGATCCAGACATCAGGTGGTGACTGGAAAACTGGCTGTAATGCTGGAAGGAAACTCCTGCCTGTTTGAGACTCATAGTCCTTCACATGAGAGTAAAGACCAAGCAGCAAATCAAACTGATCCTCTACACTCTCATATGGTTCTTCACTATAAGTAGGAACATAACTGCAGAATGTTCCCTTTCGATTACGGTCTGACACTATGGGAAATTCCTTTCTCTACGACCTTAGAAATGGTGTTTAAGCCCGGCACCTTTAGGCACAAAGTTGGCCTATATAAGCGGGTACAAAAACACCACTTCTTCCGAATGTTTCTCCTTCAAGACAGTGACTTCATCTCTCATCTTGACAAGCCCCCTCATCTCTGCTTTGCCGTCGAGAGACATTCCACCAGCGGACGGGTTCTTCGCCTCCAGATGCGAGCAAGATGATGTTGCGACTTGCAGTAAGACAACTGACCCGCTCCCATGCAGTGTTCTGGCAGAGACGTTTGTATCCTTTTGTTATTGTCATAATATATTGTAATATATATATATATACCACTTCTTCCGAAGGTCTTTATATGAGAAAATGTTTATGTTTAAAAACAAATGACTTGGAAGGAGTAATAATAATAATAGCCTAATAAACTTGGGCCAACCTGATGCATCTTTAATTTGTTAAGGGGGCCAACATCAGGCATCAGGGCTTGAAATGTACTTAAGTGATCATTTCACCACTGTCTAACGTGTGAAGACTTGGGCAGCTCTGCTTTAATTCTACAACAGAGAAGCAGCGCATTCAAGGAGTTTGTTCTGGATTTTGGAGCTCAACAGCATTTTTAGAAGTACCGGTAGTCTGTTTTGAATGTTGTGTTCATTGATTTTAAATACTTTCATTGGTCTACCTCTGTTCCATCCTCACCAGAATATCTGTGCTCTTGATGGGAGATCATGGCTTTGTTGATTACCAATTTGACTAATTCTGTTGGTCAATTGCTTATTATTAAAAAATTACTCAAAACTGTTGTTTGTTTGCCAACCTCACACTGCCATTGACCACGCTGATGACATTTCTAGAGGGGTTGATTGACAGGGACGCAGTTAATTAGATCAAACTGTAATTTATTCATTCAGTTTCTAGTTTATATTTTGCAATTTGCAATTTGGATTTACCCAAAGACATACCTTTAATAGATACCAAAGCCTCCCTATAAACCGTGGTAGCACAAGACGTCCAGCAGGGCGAGTTGCTGCTCTATCGTTGAAATTGGATGCAGCTGATCCCAGAGCGACATCTGTTGAGAAGTGAGCCAAAGCCATGAAACACTGTAAATATGGAGATGACCCACAAAACAACATAAGATCCTCATGACAGGTTACGATTAGAGTCAATCAAAGAGGTTAATAGAAATCCAGGTGCAAATTCCAACAGAAATGCACACAGAAAAATGGCACGGGAGGACTTTCTCCTGAAAAGAGATTTCTCAAGATAAATCTGGAAATGTACGATCACTACGAGAGAGAATAAGGCTTTTTAGGTCCTCCAGCAGAGCAATAACATGAAGACTCAGATCACTAGCAGACATAGGAATCTCTCTTCCTCTGCCAAGACTGAAGCCAAGGGAGACATCTTACCTAATCACCCAGAGTCTAAAATTGTTTAAAAACTACCAAATGAAAGGGGCCATAAACCAGAGCAGCGATAGTGTACTTGATCAGACCACTGGCATGAAAAGACAATTTTCAAATGCTAAAGATAAAGAATTTTTCAGAGAAAAATGTCACCTACTGTGGGCCTCCAGTAACTTGAAGCCATCAAATGCCCTGCGTACATTTACCAGCATGAGTTCACTGGACGATGAAGCAATGTCTTGCTCCGAAGGTGAAAGGGAGGATAGCCTGCCATTGGGAGCAACTTGGAGTTCAGTGTCTTGCCCAAGGACACTTCGAGTTGTGTGGGCCACGAACCACCAACCCTGTGATTAGTGGCCACCCTGCTCTACCACCTGAGCCACAGCCAACCCATATTTATTATTTCATCAGCTTTGTCTCTAGTAACTGTATGTCTGTACTTTCAGGGGTCTAGACCTCAAAAGGTAGTGAGGAAGTAACTTGCCCTTTGGCATTGATGGGAAACAGGAATGGTGTCTTGCTTTAGCAACATACCATGGCAACTTTTGTTTTTTTTCAAAAGGCACCTAGCATCAAATGTAGCAACTTTTAAAACGTATTTGGAACTTTTAGCAACTTATTGATGCTGACTATCACCCCTGGAGTCGTGAGTTTGAATCCAGGGCGTGCTGAGCGACTCCAGCCAGGTCTCCTAAGCAACCAAATTGGCCCGGTTGCTAGGGAGGGTAGAGTCACAT
The DNA here is from genome assembly GCA_032164185.1 of Moxostoma hubbsi. Taxonomy (NCBI): domain Eukaryota; kingdom Metazoa; phylum Chordata; class Actinopteri; order Cypriniformes; family Catostomidae; genus Moxostoma; species Moxostoma hubbsi. Next base: position 35,397,889 of record JAVLUX010000024.1, on the reverse strand, counting down.
GGGGTAACCTCCTCGTGGTCGCAATTAGTAGTTCTCGCTCTCAATGGGGGCATGTGGTAAACTGTGCGTGGATTGCAGAGAATAGCGTGAGTCTCCACATGCTGCGAGTCTCCACGGTGTCATGCACAACAAGCCATGTGATAAGATGCACGGATTGACGGTCTCAGAAGCGGAGGCAACTGAGACTTGTCCTCCACCACCCGGATTGAGGTGAGTAACCGCGCCACCATGAGGACCTACTAAGTAGTGGGAACTGGGCGTTCCAAATTGGGAAAAAGGGGATTAAAATAAAACAACCCCAGCACTACACCACTACCTACCCCTGGTTACTATTGCCTGGATCATTTTGGACTTTGTCATTGTTCAATAATGCAGTTTAATTACGAAACAAAATAATAAATAAATAAATAAATAAATAGAAATCCTCCACTGTCTGAATGTTTGACAAGTTAAATTAGTGATGGATTCATTGTTAAATCATTAGTTCAATTAAATAAAAACATTGGTTCTACACCTTTAAAGATTTGTATTATGTAATAAATGACATCATCATGTGATTTAGCTACTTTTAGCAACATTTTGGTGATTTCCCATGAGAAATAGTTGGCAACACTGGCCTGTGAACACTTGACACAGTTCTTCAATGTCAACGCAAGGACAGCAAGAATGTGGGGTGTTGTCAAAAGATGATGAAAACGGGCCGTCTTATGTAACTGTATTGAGTGATGGATGAGTCATGTGTGATAATTCTGGAGAGAGAACATGTGATTGATCAGTCTTCTCTTACGCACATTAAAGTGTTTAAAATTAGAATCGTTCCTTCACCAGCCTCCGGAACTGAGTCATCTCGTTGCCTGCCATCTCTTCCTCCATTATATACTGTATTGTGTAGTGACCTGAAGGAAGGGAGCCAAAAGCTTTTAAAACTTGTAACAATAAACAAAGCCTATCCTGTTTCCCATTTCAATGTGTTTAAATAACTTGCTTTATTCCTCTCGCTTTCCCATGTCCAAATGCCCTGATGTTCACTGGTTATTTTTATCAGTGTCAGAGGATTCGGGTAACAGTGAGGCACTTACACTGGAAGTGAATGGGGCCAATCCATAAATGTTAAAATACACACTGTTTAAAAAAAAAATAGTCACAAAATGTAAACAACATGTGATTTTAGACTGATACCTTTTCTGTGTAAAGTTAATTCCAATTTTACACCTTTGCTGCCATGTCAACGTAACACTCCTCCACCTTAAATCTCCAAAACGAGCATAAAAACAACAATTTAAACAACGACAAGATTTATAAAAGTATATAGTTCCCATTTCTGCTTTTAAACCCTCCAGAAATTGGCCCCATTCACTTCCAGTGCAGTGTTTTGTGGTCATTTTTGTTTTTATTGTTATTCCACAAATGCTGTCAATTGAGCTTAACCAGAAAATATTTAGCAGAGATGGGCCACTTCTATTTAAATGAATGGGAGAAATTGGAATGCCCAACCAAGAAGCTCTAGCACCCAACGGTCAACAGATGTATAAAGGAAGTCCCGTCTTACAGGTAAAAGAGCCAATCACCTTTTAGATACAGACATCACCTGTCAGTCAACTCGAGAACGCGCATGAACATTAGCGACACAAGCCCGGAAAATTGCATTTTGTAATGTAATATGCGCTAAGCAATCACAATTTATGATTCCAGTATTGTCAGATTTTATAGTTGATTTGAAACATGGTCTTTGATCTTAATCCTGACCAACCTTTTTTGAGATTTTGGTGTTCTCTTATTCAAGTAGATAGGAGCTGCAATGTCATGACTGGAAATAGCCTCCCGGCAGTGTTCCAAATATGGCCGACAGTGGTCTGACTTGCTAAAAAGACTTTTGGCTGAAATAGTATTGAACCCATTGTGTTCCTATAAATCAAGAGTGTGGAACGTCAGACCTCAGGGCCGCATAATTCTAGCTTGTCTGGCGCCATGCGCTTCAACGGGTGTAGTGGTGCCGCTGCCTCGTGCTGCCCCGCTGCAAGATGCCGCCCTGGTCGACTGCCCAATTCGCCCATGCCTAAATTCTCCCTGAGGACCGCAAGTCCACATTACTCGGCCTGCGAGGCCATTTGAGAAATAATTTGAAAAGCAAAAAAAATTACTTGATTTTAGGTCAACTGTAAAAAACATTGTATAAAAATAATGATTTAAAATATTTTTAAATGATAACAATGCAAAATATTGTATAATAGACAGACCTTTTATCGTTTTATTTCCTCACAAATCCAGACAAATCAAATTACAGTACTTAAAAGAGCATTTCTCACTGTAGAGGCAGAGTACATCTGTAAACTTATATTATATTGGTAGCTTGCATCTATTTTCACACATTTGGCAAATGCTTTTATCCAAAGTGGCTTAAAGTGCATTCAAGCTATAACATCAAACCTGGAAATCAAACTCATCATGTATTCAGTTTAGCAAACGGAATATGATGACGTGAAATACTTTTGTAAAAGGGATTATTCTGTTCACCCAAAAATGAAAATTCTGTCATCATTTCCTCACCCTCATGCATCCCAGATGTGTGTGAACTTCTTTCTTCAACAGAACACAAAGGAAGATGTTTAGAAGAATATCTCAGCTCTGTTGGTCCATACAATGCTAGTGAATGGTGACCAGACTCAAAAGGTCTAAAAAGGATTTATAGGGGGGGGGGGGGGGGGGTTAGTCGGGGCATCTTCCACTACATTCTCCCCTGTTGACGTTCTCGGGAAGGCATGCATGAAAACATGCTCAGCGGGAGATGCTGATGTAAACATGGAGAAGGTGTGCGATGGTTAAATCCGTCCATGTAGTGCGAATGTTCACCCCTGTGCTCTGACAGCTGACAGTGGCCAAGCGAAACGTTAACCCTGGAGCACCTTAATACGGCCCTGATGATAGGTGTGGGTGAGAAACTGATGGGTGAGTTCACCCAAAATGGATTACTTTTCTGCTGAATTGTGTGATTTTTGGAGCTATAACATTTTCACACCCATTCACTTGTATGGACCAAAAGAGCTGATAAATTCTTCTAGAAATATTAATTTGTGTTCTGCAGAAGAGAGAAAGTCACACATCTGGAATGGTATGAGGGTAAATGATGAGAAAATGTTTTTTGGGTGAACTATTCCTTTAAGTCTGTTTTTACTGTAAATGTACACTTTCACTTCCACATTCAGCCACCTACTGGTTGAGGCTGGTCAAAGGTGGAGATTTATATGAAAAAAAAATGACTTAAATATTGATCCGTTCCTCACCCATACTATCATATTACTTATGAAGACATGGATTAAACCACTGGAGTTATATGGATTACTTTTATGCTGCCGTAACATACATTTTGGACCTTTTGAGTTCTGGTCATCATTCACATGCATTGCATGGACCTACAGAGCTGAGATATTCCTCTAAAATATTTGTGTTCTGCTGATTAAAGAAAGAGAGTAAATGATACGAGAATTTTGATTTAGGGTGAACTGTCCCTTTAAGTTGCTACACTCCACCTATAACAATTTTAAACAGCATTTGCATATTTCTAAGTTTTATTATTATTATTATTATTATTATTATTATTATTAGTTACATTTATATAGCGCTTTATCTGAGACCTCAAAGCGCTTTACAAGGAAGGGGGGAATCTCCTCAACCACCACCAATGTGCAGCATCCACCTGGATGATGCGACGGCAGCCATATTGCACCAGTACGCCCACCACACACCAGCTTACTGGTGGAGAGGAGACAGAGTGATGAAGCCAATCAGTATACGGGGATGATTAGGAGGCCATGATGGACAGAGGCCAAGGGGCAGATTTGTCCAGGACACCGGGGTTACACCCCTACTCTTTTGAAAGATATCCTGGGATTTTTAATGACCACAGAGAGTCATTATGCATGCTTTTATTAATTTATTTTGTGATGCATATTAATTGAGAGACTGACTACATGCAATATTTGTACTTTTTAATTTGTCACACTGCAATATAATTTAAAGAAGTGAAGGCAAAAATGATGAAAACCATTTACAAACTTTCCTTTACATTACTATAAATGCAAAAAGAAAAAAAAAAGAGCTTTGCTAATTAACATGTTTATTGTAATAGTTTATGAATATACATGTAAGGACATAGAGGTGTGGAAGGAAAAAGGTTAAGTTAAGTTTACAAGATATTTAAATCTACCCAAATTGTGTGAACCATGCAGAATTATAAGCAGACTGATAAGACTAAGTATTTACTGAACTTGTAGACTAACTATAAAATAAAAAATAAAAAATCCAACATTTGCTTCTCACTCACCTCTATGCACCTGTCAATCCTACTGTAGATTGTTTCCATCCTCCTCCTGCTCTCTCTCTCTCTCTCTCTCTCTCTCTCTCTCTCTCTCTCTCTCTCTCTCTCTGTCTCTTGCTCTCTCTGACCTGATTACAATAAACAGCAAACATTTGTTAGTAATGTAACAATTAAAAAAACTAACCAAATTGTAAACCAAATATAATTTTTGTAGTTACATTTGTATGTGGTGCTTTTTCAAATAAAACCTGAAAATCTGTTGTGTGTGTTTTTTTTATTTACAGTATTTCATTAATTGTATTCAGGACATTTTCAATTTCTGAATCACTCACTCCTATCCAGGGGCGGATTAACCACTGGGCCGATTGGGCTGTTGCCCAGGGGCTTCTAAACCCAAAGGGCCCCGAGCTATAAATCAATTATTTATTTATTTTGACATATCTACTATAATTACGCATGAAAGTCAGCATTATGTGAAATACTATCTGTTCGGCCGAATGCATGCTGGAGGACAGCGGCGCGAGCACAGGCACTCGAGTGTGCGCTCAGAGGTGCAGCGCATTTATTTGAAGGACTACAGAGATATCTCCAGATAAGCAGCAGTTTACCCTGACTGCATGTGCACAACACTGCATGTGTTTACCCTGACTGCATTGTCATTACTGCAATGTTGCTCGGAACTGCACACAAGACTTTCACCTACTGTTGCACTCGTGTACACGGTAGTGTGACAATAAAGTGATTTGATTTGATTTGATTGACAAAGCTGATGGTTTAAATTCACATGCAACAGTATAGAGGACTTTAAAAAGTTGCCAGATGAAAAACAATCTGGAATCATGTGTAACAGTCACATTAATTCCTCTTTACAACCTGAACTACATCAGAATGTCGATTTGTGACACCAGTGCTGAAAAAGCTTGATGCAGTGCAACAAATGGTCAAACAGAACGCAGGTGTCTCGAGATGTGATAATAAATATTAAAGTTCTTTTAAACTTTACTGTAAGTTGCGGCACAACGACAAAAGATGTCCGTCTAGTGTGTGTTTAGTTTACATGGCCTCAACACACGGTTGAACAGTCTGTGAATCACCCTAAATCCTACTTGAAAAACTGACCCGAACCTGTAGGTTTGTCGGGTACCGTCGGACTCAGAATGGGTTGAAGACCTCTAAACATGTGCAGAATAACTGAATAGTGATTTTGGAATTTGCATACCATGCACATCCCTATTACTAACATATGACTTTGGATCAGTTCATAGTTAAAAAGTACATATAACTGCCTGTGTCAGACATTGCTAAAAACTTTTCTTCCAGCAATTTGAATAATCCAAGCAAATCTGGCAAGTGTCCTGTGGCGCTTGCATGGTGTACCGGCCCATGGGCCTCTCAGTTCTTAATCCGTCCTTGCTCCTAACTTTAGTTTAGCAAATCATATGATAAATGGTCTGCACTTACACTCACCTAAAGGATTATTAGGAACACCATACTAATACTGTGTTTGACCCCCTTTCGCCTTCAGAACTGCCTTAATTCTACGTGGCATTGATTCAACAAGGTGCTGAAAGCATTCTTTAGAAATGTTGGTCCATATTGATAGGATAGCATCTTGCAGTTGATGGAGATTTGTGGGATGCACATCCAGGGCACGAAGCTCCCGTTCCACCACATCCCAAAGATGCTCTATTGGGTTGAGATCTGGTGACTGTGGGGGCCATTTTAGTACAGTGAACTCATTGTCATGTTCAAGAAAACAATTTGAAATGATTCGAGCTTTGTGACATGGTTCATTATCCTGCTGGAAGTAGCCATCAGAGGATGGGTACATGGTGGCCATAAAGGGATGGACATGGTCAGAAACAATGCTCAGGTAGGCCGTGGCATTTAAACGATGCCCAATTGGCACTAAGGGGCCTAAAGTGTGCCAAGAAAACATCCCCCACACCATTACACCACCACCACCAGCCTGCACAGTGGTAACAAGGCATGATGGATCCATGTTCTCATTCTGTTTATGCCAAATTCTGACTCTACCATCTAAATGTCTCAACAGAAATCGAGACTCATCAGACCAGGCAACATTTTTCCAGTCTTCAACTGTCCAATTTTGGTGAGCTCTTGCAAATTGTAGCCTCTTTTTCCTATTTGTAGTGGAGATGAGTGGTACCCGGTGGGGTCTTCTGCTGTTGTAGCCCATCCGCCTCAAGGTTGTGCGTGTTGTGGCTTCACAAATGCTTTGCTGCATACCTCGGTTGTAACAAGTGGTTATTTCAGTCAAAGTTGCTCTTCTATCAGCTTGAATCAGTCGGCCCATTCTCCTCTGACCTCTAGCATCAACAAGGCATTTTCGCCCACAGGACTGCCGCATACTGGATGTTTTTCCCTTTTCACACCATTCTTTGTAAACCCTAGAAATGATTGTGCGTGAAAATCCCAGTAACTGAGCAGATTGTGAAATACTCAGACCGGCCCATCTGGCACCAACAACCATGCCACGCTCAAAATTGCTTAAATCACCTTTCTTTCCCATTCTGACATTCAGTTTGGAGTTCAGGAGATTGTCTTGACCAGGACCACACCCCTAAATGCATTGAAGCAACTGCCATGTGATTGGTTGATTAGATAATTGCATTAATGAGAAATTGAACAGGTGTTCCTAATAATCCTTTAGGTGAGTGTATATAGTTCCTTTTTATTAACCTTAGGGGTTACCAAAGCGCTTTAGACTGTGTCCCATTCACCCATTCACCCACACATTCACACTCATACATCAATGACAGCAGAGCTACTATGCAAGGTGCTAGCTTGCCATTGGGAGCAACTTGGGGTTCAGTGTCTTGCATATGGACACTTCGCCATGTGGAGTCATGCAGGCTGGGAATCGAACCATCAACCCTGCAATTAGCAGCCGACCCGCTCTACCACCTGAGCCACATCCGCCCACATATAAGGGAGAAAATTAAGCGAAATATCAATACATTTAGCAATTTTTTATTTAAATTTTAGAAAGAAAAGTAATTTCCAAAATTTGTGTTGTCTGCAGTAGACTTGCAAGCAATAATAGTGTGTGTTATTTTTCATCCTATTTACATGAGGGACTGGCCTTCCCTACCTAAAACATAACAATCTGCCAAATACATGAACATGTAAGATCTGAATACAGAGTGAAGCTGGATGAATAAAAAAGCATAGGCCTTGAGAACTACAGAAACAGTCCCAACGGCCCCTCATGTGAACCATTGTCCTTGTTATCCCCCTCACTGCTTTCTTAACTTTCCATCAGCCTTTCATGTTTTGCCTTGGAAAACAAAACTCAATTGTTTGGGTATATGTGCGACTAGCACAAGCATCCTCAAGACTCAGCCACATCTGAATTAAATAGGTACTGACATGAACTCAGGGGTTTATGTTGCCCACTGTCCTAGAGCAGCTCAGATCCTGTTTGAGATGTTTTCTAATATATTTTCTCTCTCATCTGAGTTTCCTGTTTTCTTTCTTCGCTAATCTGCACAAGCATAATCCCCTACTGCATATGCGTAGATCTATACACAGACTCAAAATCAGTGGCGAGCGCATGGTCGTGCATTAGCCTGGAAGAGAGTAAGCAATAAGGGCTCACACATGAGATGAATTGCTGGTTATTGCTTGTTTCTGTGTTTGCAGTGCGAGACGAGGAAATAAAAGGTTGAGGAGAGCATTTACACTTTCCTAGCCAAAACAACCATATATTTAGTCTTCACAGACATTCAATTCTAAGAGCTTGTGTTGAGGAAGGAGTTCTGGCTATTGCAGTAAGCGTCTGTGGTTACACTGGCACAATCTAAAAAGGCTGAACGACCATCACAAGAGGGAACAAGGAGTGCAGTTTGGGTAATGTGAGGTAAGGTCAGCTGCTCTGAGCAGGGAGCATTTTGGGACATCGACGAGTGTTGACCAGTCAAAGCATGAAATGTGAATTAGCTGAAGGGTCTGGAATTTGATAAGCTGGATGGATCAGGGCCAAGTGCCAGTCTGAGTTAAACACTTCCAGGAAACTTCTGAGACAGCATGTTACCATTTTACTACATTCAGCCAAACGTCACCACTCACACAATTCATCTTCTCAACGTGATCGCTGTCTGATCTGAAATTGGTTGCATTGTAAAACAATATAAAATGAATCAGATACTCAGTAAGATATCTATGACTTTATCGTTGTATATGGGGATCATGGTGGGTAGTGCAAATCTGTTATTATAAAGATTCATTGCAATGAAAAGAAACCAGTCAATTGCATCAGACTTGGACAAAATGTTCTGAGCCCTCCGGACAGTGAATACGTATGCAGGAAAATTAGGCCATCTATATGTGTCCTACCCCACTGATTATGAATGTATTATGCAAGTTATAGAGCGCCTGTTACATAACCGCAGTCATGTACTCATGGTCCTCTCTCTCTCTCTATCTTTCTCTCTTTTATTCCCCCACCCCCTCTCTCTTGCCCAACTGCAAGGGGGTTTTAAGCTTGGACAGCCTTTTATGCACAAAAGCAGCAACAATACCTTCCATAACCCAATATGCCATTGGACTCCAACAAAAAGACTAGTATTTTGTGGTAGAATTAAGCCATTTGAGGAAAAACGAGCGTCTATAATCATAAGCAGACATGTATGATTTATTTCATGTGTGATGAAAAGCTTGGTTATTCTAAGTCTTAAGTGGTGTAAAGACGAGGATTATGGGAACACGTTTTACTGCTTGTCCTTGTACTGTAGGGAAAGCTTTCATTATCTTAAAATATGATATAATAGTTTGTTCTATCTTCATGCAATAAAACATCTGATTGGACAAGTTGTGTTCAAAAGTGCTTACTGTATATGTTTCACTGTTTGTTTCACACCGATTTTCTTTTCCTCTCTCTCTCTCTCTCTCTCTCTTTTCTTTCTGTGCCCTGGTAACCACCCAGAACACCCAAGCAACCTCCTAGCAATGCCTTAGTAATCAGTCAGAACATCATAACAACTGCCTAGCAACCACTCTGAACACCTTTTGCAACCACCTAGCAAGGCCTACATCCCTTCCTACTTTAAATCTATCTTCCAACTGTTTAAAAGTATTTACGTAAACTCAGGGATGGATTACCGACCGGGCCAATGGGGCTAGTGCCCAGGGGCCCTTGACTACCAGGGGACGCTTGACTGCCCGGGGGTGCCCTGGGCTTTAAGGCTGAGCAATCTAATTTGGTGATCCCCCGCTTGAAAACCCTTTTGGGCATGAACAACGAACCCATCCCATCCCCCGCTCAACAACTTTCGACCATGAACAACGACCCCCCCCCCCCCCCCCCCCCATCAACTTTTGGGTGGAGTGGGGCCCTTGGAGATAATTGGCCCAAGGGCATTTGCAAATCATAATCCGCCCCTGCGTAAACTACATGAGGCCTTTAGACTTAAACTTCCAGCCAAGTGATGTCAATCAAGCCACACATATACAAAATCACATTTACACATTTCAATTTCATAAACAAAATTCCATCAAATTGACTTGAGTAATCTTTAACAAAATAAAGAAATCAAGTTTTATTTGGTTATTTTTTTTTTTTTAATTACACAATTAAATTTTTAATGGATTTTTTATTTTTTTTTAATTTAAATGCATAAATCTTAAACGCAGGCTAAACTATTCTTTGAGTGCAACATTCAAAGTTGGACTTGGCAACTATCATTTTTGTAGTTTATTTTTAGTATGTGGTTTTAGTGATTTTCTTCCCTGCCTTTGCATTGATTTTGAGAAAGTGAGCTTTGATCATGAGATACCCAAAAAACAAAACATACATTATTTAACATGTTGTTGAAGTGCATATATGTAGTCATGATATACTTTTCACATCAACTGTCCCATTATCAAGATCACTTTATTAGTTTCACTAAAATTAATATATGCAGTTACTGATGTCTCCTTTGAGGTGTTTATGGTTATTTCATAACGCTCCACGTTCCTAGTTCCTAGCAACTGGTAATGGTTACCATAGCAACGTGTTGACATATTTTGGGATCCAAAAATAGAATGATATAGGATAAAAGTTATCCCAGGCCGTGTGTACTCCTCAGGGTAGAAAACTTTTTTTATTTGGGGTGCAGTATCGTCTAGGTTACGTATGTAACCTCCGTTCCCTGATGGAGGGAACAAGACGTTGTGTTGAAGAAGCGACACTAGGGGTCTCTCTTGAGTGCCGAATATGCCTCTGATCTATGAAAAAAGGCCAATGAGAAGTTGGCAGACAGTATTTGCATACCCCGCCCCTGGACATACGGGTATAAAGGCGAGGGAAATACGTCGAGTTTATTCAGGATTTTTCTGAGGAGCCGGAAATGGTCCGGCAACAACAGTGGCTCGGCTCAGCGACGTGGCCGGGAGGACACAACGTCTTGTTCCCTCCATCAGGGAACGGAGGTTACATACGTAACCTAGACATTCCCCGTCTGTTGCTCACTTCGACGTTGTGTCGAAGAAGCGACACTAGGGGTTCAATTTAATTAAAGCCATGCTCTGAGCCGTATACGTGTTCTGCTGACACAGGAGCAGGCAGGTATTTTACGTGCAAAGGCGACCAGCTGTGTCAGACTGCACGTACCCTTCCCCAATGCCCCATAAAAGTCATTGGAATCCTTCCGGTTACCCTAGACAGGGGAACAAGGCGACGCTTGCCAACCTGGGAACGGGCCGAGCCTAGCCGGGCCTCTTTTCTCTCTATGTTTTTCCCTTACACGCATCGTGGGAAGGGGGTCTTACCCAGTTTCCTATTCTTTCAGGGGGGAATAGACCCTGCGGAGACCACACCTGCCCAAGGACGGGTAGGTAAAAGTGGTGAAATACATCACATGGGCCACTCAGGTCACATGTGGAAAAATGGTGCGGTGGTAGATCCAGCCTCAAGGAGGGGGGAGTTGCTACAACACGGTGACCGGAGGGCAGCTGGAACTGCCTAAGGGAGACACGGGTCCAATCGTGGGTCATCGACTTCCTGCAGGGTGCTTGACGCGTGGGCTGAGAGCTGGGCCCAGGTTGAGGCGGAGCAGGGCGTTTCTTGGCTAGCAGACGGGGCATGGCCCATGGCGGCAGGTTTGTGGCGGGGCAGGATACGTGAGATGGCCTCCGTCTGTTTCTTCACTGCGGAGAACTGCTGGGTGAAGTCCTCGACAGTGTCGCCAAAGTGGCTGAACTGGGAGACAGGGGCGTTGAGGAAGTGCACTTTGTCTGTCTCACGCATCTCGGCCAAGTTCAGCCACAGATGACATTCCTGGACCATGAGTGTGGCCATCGCCTGCCCGAGTGACTGCGCTGTGACCTTCGTGGCTATGAGGGCAAGGTCGGTCGCTGAGCGCAGTTCCTGCAGCACGTCGGGATCAGGGCTACCCCTGTGCAGATCTTTCAGTGCCTCGGCTTGATGGACTTGCAGGAGGGTCATGGAATGCGTGTCCGGCGTGTCCAGTGGCGCTGTAGGCTTTAAGAGTCAATGAAGACGCTGTTCTGCAGGCCTTGGAGGGGAGTACAGGGCGACCCTGCCAGGTGGTAGGGTTCTCAGGACACAGGTGGAGCGCAACAGCCTGTCCACCTGTGGAATCGCCGTGTACCCGTGGGCCACTCCGCCGTCGAGGGTAGTGGAGCCCCCAGGGACCAGTCATCCAACCACGATGGCTGTGGGGAGGATGGAGGGTTCCAGTCCAGCCCCACGCTGGCTGCGGCCAGGGCAAGCATATCGGACATCTGCACGTCAGCCTCAGCCTGGGCGTGCTGGCACGAAGGCGGCAGCCCAGGGGAGTCATCAGCGTCAGACGCCACACTCTCTGATGCAGCAGCAAGCTCATCCACCTCGAGCTCTAGAGGATAGGCAGGCTGGCTGTGAGGTGAGCCGCTGTTGCCTCGTGCACGGACGGGAGTCAACGAGTGTGCTGGAGGGCGGGTGTCTGAGGGGCCGTACCGGCAGAGCTGCACCCGCTGCCGTCCCCAGATCACCTCCATCGCCAGCCACATCGTCCTCAATCCCGTGGGAAGAAAGAGCAATGCGGAGGGGTGGCAGGAGTGGCATGATTTCTATTGAAAGCGAGCCGCGACCGCAACGTTGCCATGGTCATGCTCTCGCAGTGAGAACATGAACCATCCACAAATGCTGCCTCGGGTGATCACAACCCAGACACATGAGACAACGCCTGTGGCCGTCTGAAGCGGAGAGCACTCTACTGCATCCAGGAACTACACGGGGCGGAAAGGCGTCTTTATAAAGACACGTCCTGAAATGGAAATTCAACGCCAGTTGTGTATTGCTCATTTAGAGGAAAAATCTCTTTTAGAGAAAATCACTTTTTAAATTTTTGAGCTGTTGAAGCGCCCAGGGGCAAACTGCACTGCCGTGCAGAGAAGGAGAAAGCCACTGAAGTGCACCGCAGATCTAACAGCAGGCAAGCATCAGAGGAACAGGAACGGGTGTGTGACTCGCTGCTGACTGCATACACGACCATCGGCTCCGAAGAAAATTTCTGAATGAACTCGACGTATTTCCAGTCGAATTGAGCGTCAGACGGGGAACCACACTTAACCTGATTATATGTCTAGGGAAAGATATTCATTTAAAAGAAATAGATTTTTATGGCATTGTGTGCCATTTTTGCATTGTGCATGTGCGTGAGATGATATTATGTTAAAAGTATATTATGATACAGGTGTACAGATTTAAATGTCTTGGCATGTCTGTGTGTGTGGACACTACCTCTCTACAACATGAGGGGAGCAATAAGAACTTGTTTTACAGCTTGAACACAACAGATTGAGTCTATTCATAGTAAGAGATATGCAACTCAAGCCCTGCAGAGAACGGTCATAAATAAGAAAATATACAGGGTACAAGTTGCTATAAATATAACTTTCTACTCACTCTTTAATTTCTACAGGTACTCTTGGCTTCCTGTAACTCAACTGGTAGGGGATGGCGCTAGCAATGCCAAAATCATGGGCTCATTTCCCAGGGAACACACAACTGCTCAAATGTATATGTTGAATGCACTGTAAATCGCTTTGGATAAAAGCATCTGACAAATGCATAAATGTAAATGCAAATGTTTAAACAAGATTTCTGTACAGAATGTACACATATGGTGGCCCCAAAATCATTTGAATACTTGAAACACATTAAGACATGTGCAGTATGAATGTCAATGCATTAGATAAAAAAAATATAAAGTTAAATGGCATCTGCAAACAAGTAATGCATTTTCTCAGAACAAACTTTACTTTTCTCAGTAGTAGTAGTACCACATATGGACATGTTCCACGTGCTGGATTGTTTGCTGATGCATCTGTTGGTAATTTGGCGAGCGTCAACCCATCTTTGCTCTTGATTGATTAGGCTGATTTTGGAGGCTTCTTATACTGTATACAGTAACATAGCACGATCACCTCACCTGTTTAACATCTGCTTCACCTCAGCGAATTACTTCAACTCTTCAGATTGTTTTTTGTCCTAAATTCCCCATTGGTTTGATATTGTGTTCTTCAATGCAATGACATTCAAACATTTCTAAGTGTGTCATAAGAGTCCAAATTGCGAATCAGATCTAATGACTCTAGTTTTCATTTTAATTCATGGTATTTCAAAGGACAGATCCCTGGTATCTTTGAGCTGCACATGTGCTGATTTAATGGTTGTAAATGTGTCTAATGAGAAATTCAATTGGGAGGAAAACAAACCAGTGATTCATCCTTTCTTTGAAGAACAATAGATCTTAACACTGCCTTTCAGTGGCAAGCTGAATTAAACAAATTGTTTTTAAGCTGTTACATAAACTGAGATAATGCAGTGCTCAGTACAGGCGGCTCTGTGTGCATTTGTTTGTACAGCCGGGCATGCTGTGAGACTTTAGTGTTACCACTAGAACCTATGTAATTTGCCCATAGGGGTCATTGTACAGTGCTTGCAAGCCAGTTTCTGTTTTATGTCGTCTTCACCACAAATTTCAGTAAATAATTAACATGGAACAAAAGATGAAAGAAAATAATAATGCAGCATGCAAATGCAGAATTTGTTTTAAGTTTATATATATAAACCAAGTTAGTATTTTCTTACATCCTTTGTTCCATCTACATTTCTTATTACCAATCTCCATCTCTCTTTATCTGTATTTGGGTAAGGGATGGGCATTTTGAGTAATTTTGTTATCGAGTACTCGGACACATCAAAACATAATCGATTACTTGAAATTTAGAATTTAAGTTCAACATTTAACCTTTGAACCCATTTTTCTTATTGAACAAAGAGCACTATGCATAAACAACATTTAATAAAAAAAAAATTAAAAACAACAACAACAACACATTTGCACTCTCACATAGAAACATACATTCCAAGTCTCTTAAATAATTAATATGTTACTTTTAGGAACTATTCCTTTAAAAACGTCATGCATCCACAGCCTGGTGAGAGCAGCATTGTTCATTGTTGCCCAGGGTAGACAAAAGGCACAAAGGAAAATCAAATTGCAATATTCGAGTTGTGTTTTTACTAGTTGGATATTGAAAACTGAATGAGCACTCGAATAATCGATAACTCGTGTACATACAGTACCGTGCAAAAGTTTTAGGCACTTGTGAAAAATGTTGCATAGTGAGGATGTCTTCAAAACGAATGAAATAAATAGTTTTCTTTTATCAGTTAACATCATATTAAGTCCAGTAAACATAAAACATCTGAAACTATATTCAGTGTGACCACTTTTGCATTTAAAACAGCCCCAATTCTCCTAGATACACCTGGACACAGTTTGTCTTGGTTGTTGGCAGATAGGACGTTCAAAGCTTCTTGGAGAATTCGCCACAGTTCTTCAGTCTATTTCGGCTGTCTCGATTGCTTCTGTCTCTTCATGTAATCTCAGACTGACCTGATGTTCAGTGGGGGTCTCTGTGGGGAACATGACATCTGTTGCAGGGCTCCCTGTTCTTCTATTCCAATCTTTTCTATTTGCAAAAGTAAGTAACGCGAGTGGCTTTTTTCGGATATAATGTCCACTGGGGGGCGCCAAAAGAGAGTTGAGAAGTGAGTTGTTTTCAGCTGTACAGTAAAAGTAACCATCTCAAGACAAATGCTTTTGTAAAGCATCTCATGTGCCTAAGACTTTTGCACAGTACTGCACCTGATTTGGGAGTGCAACTTTTCTAATCACTTTTACCTAGAAATTTACCACTCTTCTTTTGCTGCTTTGCAAGCTATGGTAGTTCCACTACTGCTATTTTATGTGACTTATTTTGCATGATTTTCTCAATGCTGCAAACGCTTTTTGACTACAAATGTACAATTTTTGCCATGCCCAATAAAGCACATTAAATTGGAAATTTAAGCTGATAGAGAACAGAAGGAGAGAGATAGAGAGAGGGGGAGTGCGGCTAAGCTGTTCCCTCGTATGAACTGGTAAACACATGTGAGAGGTCAGAAGAGGATGCTTTGTTGTTATTCCCGCAGATTTAATTCAGTGACCTGAAATCACCTAAAAGAGCAGAAAATCTAGTGAATGCTACTGACTCTTGAAAATGTGATTATGCAGTAACTCGTAGGCATGAAGATACGAAACCTCAGCAGTTAAATCAATCGCCACAAATGGTCAGGGTCAGGTTTATTACTTTAATGTAAACACAAACAGAAAACACAGCAGAGCTTTATTGGGTGCTGCGGATACAACACACAAGTGACATTGGCATATATCGAATATTGAAATAAATATATAGCTTAAATAAATATAAAAACATGCTATAAACTTTTCAGGCCATTTCCTTTCATTTACAGATATTTTAAATGGGTTTTATCCAAAGTTTGGAGCTAGCGCCTCACCCAGCACCCACACACTAAAAAGGTAAGCGCTGACCCTGAACAGTGGCCTTCTGGTTTTTTAAAAATGTAATGTGAAATGCAGTCGCTACAACTGGATATATTTCTGCGGTCACCTGAATGATTGAGGAACTTCACATACGCAGAACTGTTTGCCATATCTCACTGCACCTCTTTCATCACAGTGATAACCCTGCCCTTGTGTTAACTCCGTTTGTTTAAAGGGTAATCTGAGGTGAAATAGCTAAGTGTGTCAATGTGTTAATACCTGAGCTGAGCTGTTGTGGATTAACTCAGTGCACCTGCTACATCACACACACACACACATAGAGAGAGAGACACAAAACAAAAGAGATTCCGCTTAAGTTTTTTGTTTTTTTTTAGCTTTCTTGCCATAAACAAGTACACTATGATCTCTCATTCAATATTCAAGTTAGAACTTTGATTCTGAGACATCGCACGGATAGAAGACACAGGATTAGAAATGAATTACTGTTGTAAAAATCTGAAAGCAAGAAGGTTAAAAGTTCTTTAAGGAAACTGGAACTCCTGTATTGCTGTAACTGTACCTCTGGAAAAGACAGATGAACTTTTCCCCAGTTTCTCCACCTGACCAGGGCTGTTGTTGGTTAGGGCGGTGACGGCAAACCATGGCAATAGGGACAGACACAATTTAGGGAACAGTGAACTATCAAGAGTACAACATTTATTCATTTATTTGTGAAGGAAATAAAACAAAAAGTGTTCATTTAAAATGTCAGCCAAGCTTGACTATAGTGCTGAAGGTTTGTTGACTGAGGTTCAGTATGCTTATGAGATGCATCAAGCTTTATTACATTACAGTTCAACATGCGTCATTGTCTCTATGGCTGGGTTTCTATCCATAAATCACATTAAAAAAACGTTGAATAGAAATACAAAGATGCAACAAAAAAAAAATCTCTAAAACGTGCATTTACTGAATATATTTCTATTGAATTTATATACACATGCACATCAAAAAAGTCAAGTGACTTTGCCACAAGTCATGTGACTACATCATTTGCATAGAGAATATCATCCTTGAATAGCATATGTAATGTTGCTCTGGTTATTCTGAAATGTCGGAGACAAATCTCATCATCAAAATGATTGGGTTACAATTACTTACCAGAACTCTGTGACACGCTTTCGCTCCCATATATAATGCATTTGCTTCTAAACACATGGGATGGAAACGCTGCGTTATTCACAAATAGTTTTTGCAGATATTATTGGATGGAGACATCGCTTATGATAGTTGAGAGTTTCAATAGCATGAGTTTGTTATCTACTTCCCTATCTGAGGTGACCAAGTCAGCTAGGGAAGTCAAGTCATGTTCTATGAACATTTCACAAAACCACGAATGGTTTTGGCTGCACTACTTGAAACCCAAGCCAAGGTTGTTTTTCTAGTAACTGCCTCACAGTCATGAGCTAGTGTTGTTCCACTGTTCTAGATCTGCCTTTGTGTAAACAGAGCAAGGACATCCAGCCCTGATGTCACTGTAGGTCCCGGTGCAAAAGAAGGCAAGGCAGGTGGACAGACTTAGGAAAGGCTAGGGCTTCACGAGAAACGTCAAAAAAACATGTCCGATCTTTCAAGACACCTCTTTTAATGTGCGCAAGCCTGAATGAGATTTGAGAGTTATGGCAGAATGGAAGTTTTTCAGAAGTTATTGACTTATATTGACTTAAACTCAAGCTACACCTCACACAAAGTGTCTTCATGTGGCTTCAGAAGAATTTGAGTATGGCACACAGGTCAAGTGGACCAATTATGTGGTACTTTTATAATTCGTTTGTGTCAATATTTGAGTTTGACTGTTGCAGTAGGCTAATCATTCACTTTAATTGTGTGGAGCAGTCTGGTTAGTCTGCTCAGTTTTGTGTGCATTTTGTGCACACTGGTACAGACTGATCTCGCAGTGAAATTGGAAACAGTAGGTTGACTTTTCTTTAGCTAAAATCAGTCTGTGCTTACCAAGATGTGGAACACTGCCCAAACTGGCCGAAGCGGTAATTGTAGTTGGACGTATGGACACGCGTGAGTGGCTTTTTTCCGGATATAATGTCCACTGGGGGGCACCAAAACAGAGTTGTGAAGCGAGATGTTTTCAGCTGTACAGACTATACTGTACAGCTAAACAGTGATGAGGAATGCATATTTTATAAATTGTATAAAATATGCATTCCACAACCCAAACTTACACCAACCCATCAGCGGAGTAAAAATGTAATGTTACAGGAAAAATGCAACCTGCGAATCGCACTTGTCACTGATTATGCAAACACGACTACTTCCTGGTTTCAGCACAGGATCAGAACCTTGGTCTCCCACGCTTGTGACGCAATGCACTTTCCATTGGCGCCGATGTAAAGATGGCGCTTGATTGGTGGGTCAGCATAATGTGGCCGATCCTAGGGTACTAAAACACTCGGAAACAACAAGCCAACTTCCAGTGTGATCAAGTTGGACAGACTGATGTCAATGATTGGAAAACCTAGGGTAAAACAATAAGAAATCGAGAGCCCGTATCAATCCATGTCAATTACAAGTTACGGTACCGTAAAATCTCATGGAGACTCTATCATCTGCCTCAAGTTGTGTCAGCTGCTGCAGCAGATGGCCCAAAAATCTGATCAGTCAAACTTAGTTTGAAAACACTCACGTGGCTTCTGACAGAGAAAATGTATGAGGTTACGCACATCTTCGAATACCAGGCCATTCTATAAATAGTGAGGATGTTTATTTGTTTGCATGAGCAAGATGAAAATACTGCTGTTCCTCATGGTGGGCAAACCAAACACACATGCTGTTAGTTTTGCTTTCTTTCCAGTTTCTCAGTACTAGATGAGCAGTTGTACAAGCACAGACTGTCTGTTCCTTAGTGCACAAGCATGGAGACATTGTTCCAGGGTGACATTTAGGCATTAAGATTATGTATTAGTTCCGTAATACAAAACAGATGACCAGCTTGTTCTGTAAACACACGTTGTCAAGAACTTGATTAACTTTACATAGCCAGACTGTTCATATGTAAGGAAAACAAACAGATTTAGATATTTATTTAACAACCAGTTACAGTTTTGTTTAGTAAGATGTAAAAAGCTCCAGAGAATGTGTGGTTAAAATCTAATCTTCACTAGCGTTGTACAATCACTGGTATTACAAAGGAATCTAAATTATGAAGGACAGACTGTTACCCAATGAAATCATCTTACCTTTCACCTAATTCATGTAGCAACTGTTTTTGAACCGTCTAGATGAGAACATGCCTCTCTAAAGACCCTAACTCTATTTCTAATTAATATACAGTATTCCAAACAATTAAGATGGCAATGTAAAACTAAATAGTAAAATTAATAAACCTTTTGTGATAAGATGGGTGAAAAAGATGACACAAATAGAGATTCCTTCAATCAAGGTAGTTTCATGCGTATGTAAACGGAGCCAGCTGGTAAGTGATAGCTGTGCGGTATGTGTAAATCTCACTCCCCTGGCCTCAAGAGGTGCACTAATGACTGACACTAGAGTCTGTAGCCTTTAGCGTCCTCTTTAGCACGCCCACCTCCCATACCAGAGACACCGGTTCAAATCCCACTCAGAGAGGGTTGAGCAGGACCAGTTACAGTGGTGCCGTGGCCCGGATGGGAGTGAGGTTTAGGGGGGTGAGTGTAACGGAAGCCAGCTGGTAAGTGATAGCTGTGCGGTATGTGTAAATCTCACTCCCCTGGTCTCAAGAGATGCACTAGCGACTGACGCGAGTGTCTGTAGCCTTTAGCGTCCTCTTTAGCATGCCCACCTCCCATACCGGAGACACTGGTTCAAATCCCACTCAGAGAGGGTTGAGCAGGACCAGTTACAGTGGTGCCGTGACCCGGATGGGAGTGAGGTTTAGGGGGGTGAGTGTAACGGAAGCCAGCTGGTAAGTGATAGCTGTGCGGTATGTGTAAATCTCACTCCCCTGGTCTCAAGAGGTGCACTAGCGACTGACACTAGAGTCTGTAGCCTTTAGCGTCCTCTTTAGCACGCCCACCTCACATGCCAGAGACACCGGTTCAAATCCCGCTCGGAGTGTGTTGAGCAGGACCGGTTACACTATATATAAATATTGTATTATAAATAATTACATTATGTTGCTCACTAGCTATTGTATAACTTCTGCATTAAAGGAATATTCCAGGATCAAGTAACAGCATTTTTGCATAATGTTGATTATCACCACACACACACACACACACACACACACACACACAACAATGGTCTTGTCCCTCCTTTTCTTTAAAAACAAAAGCAGCAAAAATCGAGTTACAGTGAGGTACTAACAATGGAGGTGAATGGGGCCAATTTTTGGAGGGTTTAAAGGCAGATATGTGAAGCTTATCATTTCATAAATGAACTCCAAATAATTATTCTGTTAAAACTTTTATTTAAGCTGTAAAGTTGATTACATTCTGGTTTTTTATGGTCATTTTATGGTTTTAGGGTTTACATCATCATTTACATCATTTAGCGTTGCATCATCATGGCAACAAAGTAGTGAAACTGAATATAACTTTACACAGCTTAGTAAGTAACACAAAAACCATGTTAACACACGTGTTGTTTACATCTTGTGGCAACACTTTTGAAACAGAGAGTATTTTAACGTTTACGGATTGGCCCCCATTCACTTCCATTATAAGTGCCTCACCGTAACTCAGATTTTTGCTACTTTTTTTTAAGAAAAGGAGGGACGAGTCAAAATTATTTATTGTGGTAATCAACATTATGCCACAAATTTGAATGTCGATTGAGCTTAACCTGTAGTGAACCCGGAATATTCCTTTAAATGGAATTTCTCAACAACAACAATAAAACTTGACACAAATTGCTCATTTATTTGAGTATAGAATCCATATGCTACTTTGATATATACCATGTTGCAGAATGATTAACATATTCACATTTGCCTGGTACCTCAATGCAGAATAGGCTACTATGTCACTTTGAGGTTGTGTACAACAGCTGCTTTGCATAACATGGTGGTAAGAGAGTGCACATAGTTTTGCTTTCAAGATGCTCATCAAAGGCATTTTAACAAAAACAGCTCTGTAATCTGATGTGATTACAATTATGGCATTTATTTTGTAACCACAGAGCTGGAGAGCTGGTCTCGCGTCACTAGCTCTGGCAGAGAGTCTAAATATAGTGTTTGTACATTTATTGAGGACAGCAGTCGGTTGTCAGGACACAGGAGGAGAGGGCGGCGCTGGATGTTGAGCAATATTACTTACTGCTTTCGAAAAGATTATTCTGACGAAAACTGTAACGAGGGAGAGATTAGTGGTAAGAGAAGGCTCCTGCGTACGGAGGTGGGCGGTCCGTTCTTTCACTCTTAACACAGAGCCATGTGGTTCAGACGGGGTTATGAAGCGTCCCCGACTGAACTTGACGGAGCAAAGACACAAATAGGGGCTGCGCGCGATTCCAGGGGAAACAGACTCGGGACGATTGAACGGCGACAGAACGCGGCCGGTAACAGTCTGTTGCACTTTAAAGGGGGATAAACGAAACCGAATAACGTTTTATTTATTTTAGTGTGTGTGTGGTTGTGTATATGTGCAAAACCATCAAGTCTTGAACCGACCTGACGCGCGAGGGCTTTCTTCGAGAAAAAGCGGAGGACTTTTGCGATTTATAATGGTAATTATCGCGTTTGTCTTGTTTAATAATGTTTTGCATTTCAGTCGTTTTAAGACATTGAGGGGCAAAAGTGTGTATATAAAAAAAAAAAAAAAAAAAAAAAAAGCATACATATATAATTATATATATTTATGCATTTAAAGCTAAATATTGAGCTGACTTGATTAGGCTTAGTCATTTGTATTGCACAGGTTTAATTAAAATGTTTACATTAAAATGTTTAAATTTTACTGAGTTTAAATTCCGGTAACGGGACGATACCGGTAACATTATGCAATAGTACTCGATTGTTGTGCAATGCTGAGAAGGTTTAGGATTATATATTTTAGTTCCTAATTTTTATGCCTCTCATTTACATACACGTACATATACATATATATATGTGTGTGTGTGTGTGTGTGTGTGTGTGTGTGTGTGTGTAAATTAGAGAATTAAACTAGGAAAGTTTATCTTATTATACTGTTATTATACTATACTTTATATTACTTGTAAGAAGGGAAAACTGGTTATGAATATATGCCTATAAAACATACAGTCGCGCGAGGTATTCATGTAAAAACCCTTTAATAATGTGGCAAAGAGAGCATGTTGTATTGCCTCAGACTTTGTTGGAAGTGTCTCACTGGGACAGGAAGAAGATAAGCCTCACTCTCGAACAAGCTGTTTCGCAAATAGGTCATCTCAGGAATTCACATAGGCGTTTCTGACTCGCACAAATCTCTTACTGTTGTTTAAAAGCGACTCTTCTGTGAGAATGACATTCAAACGCATTATAACCATCTTCAGTCGCTTTGTTAAAGTGACCCATTGTTAACCTGATTTTATGATGTGTGTAACACGAACATACTGTGTTTTGCCATTGGGTGGCAATGAAATTACATAATATTGTGTTATAACCCCTCTTATGTAACCTATTGAATAGTGTGTTATTCTTTCTGCCACCAGGTGGAGCCATTGATGCATCTGTAAACTTGATATTTGCCCAATAAATACACGTTCAGAAACAGGACTTGAACAACCAAACAAGCTTTTCACATCTCGAGTGAGTCATAAATATCTCCAAGAATGTTTGAAGAGTCATCTCAGGAGTTGAGAGAGCAGACTGCTGGAGTCACCACGGGGTTGCTGGGCTTGAATGTGGCAGCTCCCGGTGGCACCATGTCCTTCACAGACGAGGCTGTGTCCATTCTTACCTCAAGTAGTTTGCTGGCACGGTCACTTCTTGGCCGAACAATATCAGTAAAGTGCAAAGAATCTGCTCCAGGGAATTCCACCATAAGACGGAAGCGGGAGTTCATTCCTCACGAAAAGAAGGACGAGGGCTACTGGGACAAGCGCAAGAAAAACAACGAAGCTGCGAAGCGCTCGCGCGAGAAACGCCGAGTTAATGATATGGTGCTGGAAAACCGCGTGCTCGCGTTGCTTGAGGAGAACGCCAGGCTGAGAGCGGAACTGCTCGCCCTTAAGTTCCGCTTCGGCCTGATTAAAGATCCTTCCAACGCTCCCATTCTCCCACTTACGACAGGAGCCTGCATCCCACAGCCTTCGACAACACATTACTACCTTCCACGTGGGGATGGAACCCACCATGCTGGTCCAACGATGTCCCACCAGTCGCCTGCCCAGGGTGGAGCCCAATCTGCGAGAGGTATTAGAGACGCAAGCAGTACGTCTGAAGATTCAGGGTTCTCCACTCCTGGTGGGTCCAGCGTTGGTAGTCCTGTCTTCTTTGAGGACAGGCTGAGTGACCACGGTAAACTGTCACCACACCGAGCAGATGAGCTTGGCTATGAGTACCATCACTCCCCAAATACAGATGGCGCCTTAGTAGTGGGACACGTAACCACGTCATCCGGTCGGATGGAGTCAGTGGAAGGTATGAGGAGTCTCCCGCACAAACTTCGATTCAAATCTCCAGCCAGTGGCGAAGGGGACAATCCTGGAGACCGACAAAGTCCTATCCTGCCCGTAGGGAGCACTAGAGTACACGGCCTGTCTGGTGCAAGTGAAGTGTCAGGTTTCTGGCCACAACAGGATGGAGAGGAAACCAGAAAAGTGATGCCGCAGCAGCACTGCAATACCGCCAGCGGTTACAGCCACAACATGAGTCCCAATGAATCGCAATACCATGTTGAGAACAATATGCTCAAATCTCAGCTCAGCTCTCTCAGCGAGGAGGTGGCCCAGCTCAAAAAGCTCTTCTCCGAGCAGCTGCTCACCAAATGAGCAAATGATCGAATTGAAGACATTTGAAAACAGCCACAATTATATCACATTCCTTCTTCAGTTTAATCCCGATGGAAAGACGGATGGAAAAATGGACTACCTCATCACTGTGGTCATAACCAAACTGGGCCTAGCCTAAGGTCTCACAGAACTCAATAGAAAACCCACATTCAGGACGATGCAAGAAGTTGTCAAGAGCATCCCAACTGTATCTGAACACATATCACTGCATTGTTGTAAATGGCAACACCTCACCTCTATTCGTTCAGTTCCTCCTTTGCATCAAACACTGTGATCTTGCTCAGAAATGCCTCAAGCTCCTGGAAAAACATGTGTCTGTCAGAAAGCCTACATCCTCCTTCGTTGCATCATTCCTCTAGTCTATTACGTGCCAACACTACTGTTACATTTTTTAAAAGACTTATCAGATAGCAAGATGTGATATGTGGGCTGATAGTCTTTACAAGTAATGTTTCTTCTGCAGCTTAACAGATTTGTAGATTTGTTTGATGCTCTTGGATAATGTTTTGCAACACATGCCACAGATTAACACAGAACAAGCAAAACCAGGGACGGGCAGATTCCTCGCATCTGTTAACCTCATATGGTTTATTCAAACTGGCAGTTCTCCTTGTTAGAAATAATCTTGTATATTGTCACCACCATGAACCAGTATCAACTCACACAATGACAGTGAACGACTGCATACTTATTTCTATTCAGATCACTGCCATTGTCCAGACAATAATAATATCTAAAAGACATACACTGTTATTTGTATTTTGATGGTGAAATCTCTGTTGTCTTGTGAGTTCTCATGTATTTGTACAGTAAATATGCATACCGTTCGTGTGAATAAATCTTTGAACAGCATTTGTCTGCCTCAGTTATTGTTAGAATAGATTGATAGATGCATACATGTCTCTTTTTAGTTAATCGTCTTGAAAGACCACCACTACCTTTCCAGAACAGTGGGTTTGCTGTGTAATATTCTTTACAAACATTGCATTTTCTCACATTAAAATGCAAGAACCTAAAGTTGAGCTAAACACCCCAACTCCCCTAGATGGACATGTCTAATGTTCATGCACGCATTGCAATGTACTGCTTGGTATACAAGTTCAAACAGGCACACGCAAAGCAAAGTCAGATGTTCTTTAGGAGGGTGCACATTAGTAATTAAAACTGTATGGAGAATAAAGGGACCTTGAAATATGGTACTAATAAGAAAGTTGGATAAATTCTCCAGTAAAAGCATGTTTGCTTTATGAAAATACAAATTAAACTCCTTTGCACTTAGATGAGGTGAATAACTTACACGGTCATTAGAAAACAGTGCATTAGAGTCAACTTGAGGTTCTCGGAACAATTGGGGTATATGAACACAGGTCTTGCTGATTAAAGATCGTATTTAAAAATAAAGTCAATTAAAAGCAGTCAAAGAGCAGTTTGTCTATTTGAATTATATACAATCTCATTTATGTATTACTATTCAATTTATATAATGTTATGCACTGAATTGTGTATACCAAGCACAACGTGAAATAATCCACATTTGTTGGCGTAATACTGGAGTAATCCAGAAGAGAGCAGCAAATATGAAAGTTTCAAATATTTTCAAATATTGCCATTCAGAGCATGAACGCTTGTGATCCGCATTGATAATAATATTCAAATTGAGTGACTCACAAAGATTTGTACTGCAATATCACCTGATTTCAGATCAGATTAAACCTTGGTATTTCCATTTATATTCCCTAAACTTCTCACAACGTCTCACACCACCAAGCATAGGCTAAAATCCCCTGAGAACTTAATTCCCCGTGGGCTCTCTGGTGACGTAAGTGAATAAAAATAGCTTTAATGTTCTATTTAAGGAGTGAATCTCTAAAACACGATACAGATATTTTATTGAGCTGCAATGTTTGCTTAAAGGCCCTCTCCACTTCAACGCATCCCTGCTTTTTTACCATTATGGCTCAGTCAAACCAATTTGTTGTAATGCTGCCGCTATGGGCTTTTTTGACCCCTTTTCCACCTGGTATTAAAGGAATAGTTCCCCCAAAATTGAAAATTTGCTGATAATTTAGTTAATACTTAATAATTATTACCCTCAGATTTTTAGGAAAGTATCCCAGGTTTTTAGCTTCATCCAGTGCACGTCAGGACTGGACTGGGAAGAGAAATCGCCCCGGGATATTACATAGCATCTGGCCCAAAAGTTGTGGGGGGGTGGTTAGGGGTTGTTCGCTGTCCTTATCTGCAAACCATTTCTTGGCTGACCCAAAATGCCTGGCAAAATGCCCGGTATGCCAGATTGCCAGGCCAGCCCTGGTGCACGTAAATGGACACCAATTTTTGACGGTCCAAAAAGCACACTTAGTCAGCATCAAAGTAACCCAAATGACTCCCGGCAATCAAGGAATGTCTTCTGAAGTGAATAGTTAAGTTTGTTTGACAAACGAATTGCTAATTAAAACTTTATTAACTTAAAAAAAATTGCTTCCTGTAAACACTGAATGCCTCATGTTGCTGACATGTGATGTCATCACTTTGGCTCGTTCACGTGAGAATTCAGAAGTTCCGCTCTGTTTGCCACAGAGGAACGTACTTCATGCGAGAGTAAAAATACTGAATTAGCGATTTGTTTCTCACACAAATGTATCGGTTCACTTCAGAAGATATTCGTGTGTCGTGTGGATTACTTTGTTGCTGACTAAGTGTGCTTTTTGGACTGTCAAAAACTGGTGTCCATTCACTTGCATTGGATGAAGCTAATAACCTGGGATACTTTCCTGCTGCTCCTGCGACACATTCAGGACAGATTAGCATTTACGCCTCAAATGTGATGTGTTCACATGTGTTTTTGACCACATATGTATGTGGGTTTTTGTGATAGGATCACAAAACGTTTTAGACCACGTATATGAACGCTGACCACATGCAATCCGATCACTAAAAACGAATCTTAATACCAGGTGGAAACGGGGTCTGATCTTCATCACTCGGCCATTAAATGGGAGGCTGGCCATGACATTGGGCAGGTAATGCAACGGTTGCCATGGGAACATCCTTCCAGAAGATGTTGGACGGGTGGGATTGGGAGTTGAAGGCAAGAAGGAGTGGGGGGAGGGGATAGTGGGCTACTAGTCAACATCAAAATACTAGTGTTTGTGATTTCCAGAACTGAGGGAAAATGAAATATGTGGCACATGGGAAAAATATCGATTTTTTTTTTCCCTGTTATTCTAATTTAATTACAAGAGGAAAAATTATCTAAATATGGATTGAGTCCAGTCAATTAAACAAATTAACTAATCATCTGAGATGGCTTCAATCCCTGACAACTCACACCCCCAGACGTTATAAATTAGAAATGTCTCCAAGACATCTGCTGAATGTCTTATTGACATCAGAGAGGAAACGTCTTTTAGACGCATTACAGATGAGCAAACAACCTAAAATATGTCTTCCTGATGGAAAAACGTACATCAAGTAGATGTCTGGTCTGGGTGATGTGCGTGTGTTATCAGGGATCTTTTTAAGGTGTTTAGCTCATGTCAATTAAAATGTGACGCTTTCCAGGTTAAACGCTCTTAAACAGATGTCTCGGAGATGTACGTGGGATAACATTTAGAAAATCTGGCTTTAGAATACCTACATCTAGAGGATTGGTGCTTAAAGAGGTCATGACAATTTTCCTTGGTCTTTTGACATATAAGAGGTCATTAGTATAAAAACATACTGTAAGTTTCAGAACTCAAAACTTCCCCACTGCGAAAAGAGCATTTGTTGAAACCAAGCTGCCAAAGCGACTTCCTCCGCATTGTGACGTCACACTGTGGTAGACATTTGCATCAGACCGCCTCCACAACAGCACATCAACGTTACCTTATCACTTCCGAAGTCCCACAGCTGTAACCAGTGAGATCCAAGGAGAGAGCAGGTCAGTCAGGAGCAGAGAGCCAATCAGTGCGAAGCAGTGGCCCTTTAATGTCAAGTCTTTTTTTTTGCCCATTTTCTCCCAATTTTGGAATGCCCAATTCCCACTACTTTGTATGTCCTCGTGGTGGCACGGTTACTCAGCACAATCCAGGTGGCAGAGGACATGTCTCGGTTGCCTCTGCTTCTGACACCGTCAATCTGTGCTTCTTATCACATGACTCCGCATGTGGAGGCTTATGCTAATCTCCGCGATCCACGCACAACTTATGAAGAGCGAGAACCACTAATCGCGACCACAAGAAGGTTACCCCATGTGACTCTACCCTCCCTAGCAACCGGGCCAATTTGGTTGCCTTGGAGACCTGGCTGGAGTCACTCAGCACACCCTTGATTTGAACTCGGGCCTCCAGGGGTGATAGTCAGCGTCAATAGTGGCTGAGCTACCCAGACTCCGTTTACTGTCAAGTCTTAAAGGACAAGTAGCACCAAAACAGAGCGTTTCAGACAGAGGGTCAGAATGCAGGCTACATGACTTTTTTATGCATATTAAAATAATTTTGTAAAAAAATGCATATAATGACCCCTTTAAGGTCAGAATGTTATGCACAATTTACACATCTTATTTTATACATATCTTGATCTTATTAAAAGTGGTGACATAGTTGCACGGGTCACTGTGCCCATTTCATGATATAAGCAGTCTGCAGCAAGCTAAACAGCTTCTGAAAACGTCTCGACCACAGTCTGATTTCTAAATGGCGACCTTATTATGAATATCTCCGTCCTACATCTGAGAGAGTAGGTCTGGCGGGCTGTCTGATCCCTCCTAGTTATCCGCTGCTCACGTCGCCAAAGGCTTTTCAGAGGCGGGGATGTAGGTGGGGGCAAAGGAGAGAAACAAAACGTGACGAGGCACCCGAAGCGTCCTGTTATGCAACTGCTGACCTACTAACATACATTTCTAAACAGAAGCAGAGAGCGGCAGGATACTGGTGCGCCTCGCCAACACAACAAGGAACCAGGGCAAAAACACACGGGCTGCGTGCAGCAACCGCAGAGCTTGAAGCGTGTGTGGATCACACTTCGTCGTATTTATCCAGTTCATTGAGGCGTATGCAAAGGCGAGACAACCAACGGACGGCAAATCAATTGGATGCACGCACAAAATCCATAAAAGGTACGTTTTTGCAATTGCTTGGCTACTTTTAGGTACACAAACGCACATTTTTTGGAACCAACACGCAACAGCGTCTGACGCGATCTTGCGAATTGTGACGTGGTTGTTTAATGCGATTATTGAAAATAAAATCGAGTAGGTTAATTTAAAATGCAGTGGATTCAACACACTTACGGATAAGGGCAGTGGTTGTCTGGTTTATCTTTTGTGGGTTTACGCATGATCGTGATAACGATTCGGATGTTCGCAGGGTTAAGGCGAGGCCAGCCAGCCCAGGACCCATCTGGTGATAGGACATTATGGAATTCCTTAAGAAATATTTAGGCAAAAATATATATATTTATGCATAATATATGTATAATATATATATATGTGTGTGTGTGTGAGCGCGCGCGCATATATATATATATATATATATATATATATATATATATATGCATGAATAATTAGTGTCTTGACTCCAGCTGGTCGTAACACTTTATCATAATTTTAATTAAAAACACTGACAACCATTATTTGGCTACACTGCAGTATATGGACCTAATTAGTAATATCTTGATTTTAAAATTAATATTAGAAAGCTTCTACGAGTCTGTAAGCATGTTTGTCAATGGTTGACCAATGAAAGTTATTGTAAAGTGTTAAATCCAGTTAGGAAGTTAATGCGGATATTTGTGAAGGGAAAACCTCGTTCGCTTGGCGGACACGCTTCTCGCTGTCACGTGCAGCCGTGCTCAGGAAAGGTTAACGCGGTTGTTTACGTTAGACGAGTCAGACACTTTAACCCTTTCCTGGTATACATTCAGGAGAAAATTGCAACCAAATGTAACTTCCCTATATGCAAAATGTAATGTGGTTGAAACGAAACAAAATACGGTCAGATGTCATTACTCATCATGATCGTGGCGTTTTATATGAACTACGCCAATGTTTTGAGAGATCTATTATGTGATCGTTTAATGGGAACGTGTGTGTAAAACGTACTTGTGCTATTGAAGGGTTGTAAACATAATGATTACATATGTCAATGAAGTTTGCATGGCTATTGTCCTGACAATCGCCACCAGTTCACCAGGCTACCTTTCCATAATCATAAGGTTTTTATGTTCCACAATGTATTTTAAGAAAGGAAATGCCCCATGACGTACAGTGTAGTATGCATAGTGCGCATGCAATACATAATGGTATACAGTTGACATAGTATATGCCAAAGTACTGTCTTTGTTGCATATTCAGCATAACTTATTTAAACTGCTCTGATAACAGTGAACAGTAACAGTAATATGAAATGTCTTTCATAGAGCTTTAAAAAGTAATGTTTTTATCAGTTGCGGGGAAATTATGTGAGATAGTGTTTTATCTATGGGCAGAGACGTAATATGCCATTTTATCTTCTTACGTACAGATAAGTTTAGCAAATGTCAAAGCTGCAGCATAGTATGCACTATGTAGTAAAGCAGTGTAGGGTACAACAGAAAACAGAAGCAATGCTTCATCGAATCAAGTCAGGCTTCCCAAGTGTTGCATGAACAGCCTGAAATTTGTGGACGTGAGATTGCATGGCAAGTTGTCTTTTGACATTACACAGTTGTGTCACTGCGTGTTAAGGGTTGCATAATGGTAAGACATGAGAAGTTGCAAATGAAAGAAATGCAAGGTCTTGAATGCATAATGGGGTGTCAGGTGAACTGCTCGTGTGCCAGCGTTGAATGTAGGTCATAATCATTTAAGGAGGAATGGATCAGAGCAGCATAAACCTGGAGGAAATAAAAAAGAGAGATTCTAAGATGAGGCCAGTTTTACACATTCATGCGGCAAAGTCTGTATCAGCAGCAATGCGATAATATTAATGAGATCATTGATAGTGATAATTCCTATTTATTAGATTGTGCACGTGAATGTTTTTAGTTTGTATGGGTAAAAGAAATGCTTCTCAATTGCATTGTTTGAAAGTGTTTAATAGTGGTTACGATTTTATCGCTCTCGGTGCATATTCAATATATTCATTGTGAATTTCTCAAGACTTCTTGGTGAAGAAAGAAATGTAGGGCTTGCCATTATTGTGTCGATGTGGCTAAAAGGGAGAGGCGAATTACGGTTTAATTTTGTGGGGCAGGAGAGTGCATGTGACTGGTGAAACACATGGAATTGGTCAAAGCGTTTATTTTTTTCAAAAGAGGATGATATGAGTGCATTTATAGAAGGAGTTGGTCTGTAACTCCGCCTGCCTGTCTGCCTTCCTACTACCGGAGGAGATAAACCCAGGCGTGGATTCCAGGGAGTGAAATAAAACCAGCCCACATGCCGAATATTACATTCTGCCTCAGGCTCAATTACACGGTGTCGTGGGTCAGTCGACACAACGAATCAGCCAAAGTATTATCAAAGACTCAGGAGGCTTCAGTAGTAAATGCAGAATATGGGTTTATTGTAGGTCCAATATGCCACAATACACCTAGTTGGTCTCAAAACCAACTGAACTGAGGCTATGGGCTTCATCTTTTATAGTCTAGTTGCCCCTTTTTCTTGTTGCTTTCTTAGATTGACGTATTTCTAAAAACTGTCTGCGTCATCATAATCACACCATTGCTTTCCCATTATAGTTACTCAGCTTCTTGTATCTATTTTAATAAAGTGGGGGTTGATAGATGTGTGTGGTTTACTCCCCACCTCTTATGCAGTCAACCCCCTTTACATTGCTTCTATCATTGTTCACTGTTCTCCATTCATTCTGGGTCACATGAGGCCATGCATGAGGTCATTGGTTTATGTGAGGTTATAGTGATCACATGATTATACACTTTTGGTTCAGCTTTCTCTCCCACATTTCCCTCCTTTGAGACTTTGAAAAGTCTCACTCTTTTACCTCTTTGCTGCAGATAATAATCTTTTATAATGAGTGTTGTTAGTCCATATTAACCCATCATAAATTAATATATTGGTTATTATCAGGTGGTAACAAACTTAAAGTCCCCCTGCACCCTAAATAATACAATCATGTTGATGTATGATTATATGTTTTACATTGTATTATCTTATTAGTATTATTATCTTAATTGTCTCTGTTATCTGATGTTCCTGGTTGCATCCATGCAGCTCCTGTTGTCTGATTTCAAATGGTAGTTTTATGACAGCACAGCTCTTATTAATCTTTTTCAAAGTGCTCATCCTGTTCTTCATTTTCCAAATCACTTCCCAGTAAGCTTTTTCCCTCCGTTACAAATTATCCATGTGCCACTGTCATCTTTGCTACCTGATTTTGTATATACTGGCATATGCATGGTCCCATGCATAGTGCAATTATTCCTATAATTACTATTGGTAGTTTGGAATAATACTGTCCATTTTCCAAAACCATCCCTAGATACATGGTCCATATCCATGTACTTCATCCATGTTATTTTCTCTTTGAAGTTTCTTTAGTTGATCTATTGCCTGCCCAATTGTTCCAGTTTCATTATCATTTGCCGGTATGCAAGTACAACATTTGTCTTACAATTGTTGTACATACCCCTCCTTGTGCTGCTGTCAGAGAATCCAACACTATCCTGTTCTGGGTCACAACCTCTCTCGTTGCCCCAAGTTCTTCCCTTCTAATTCCAGTTCGATGGAGTTTAGTAGTGAGTTTAATTTGAAGTGTATTTTAGCTACGCAGTTCCATTGGAGATGCACTCCCGCACCTGGTACCAAGGACGGGAAAAATCATTCTCCCCAATTTCGGCTAGTGACACCCAGGTGCTTCTTTTTGGCCCTTGGTGTCTGTGATTGTTTTTGTCATTATTGCCAATATGTCTTTATCTATTTGTACCATTGTAAAAATTCCTGGCCAGTTTCCTGGTAGTCTGGAATATATTGTATTTCCAAACAGCCACCAGTAGTTCACTAAAGTATCGGTTCCATTGCTGTCTGGTGTTTTTATCAGCATCTCCTTAAACAATCCTTTTGTCGTGCTGTTAATGTCCCATGGGCTTCCTGTTTCTTCAAGCCACTTTATTTGGAACCGATGTATGTAGTGAGATGCGCTTTCGTCTTCTCCCATTTTCATTCCCTCCAGTTTTGCAGGGTCTCTGGTTTGAGGGAATGCTTCTCTTAGGGTTTTCCATGTTTTATTTCTGTAAGCCCCAAATGGTCTGTCATCCCATGGTGGATTTGTTGCATCTATTCCTACTGTCTGAAGTAGTTGATGTGTTTGTCCCTGACCAACTGTCAGTGATTTGTATTTTAGATCTCCTACTGCCAACTGATGTCCTACTGTTCTTTCTTCAAATGCTGTTATCCATCCGTAAATGGCTATGGCACATACTCAGTTCTTGCTTCCTTATTTATCATTGGTGCTTGGATTACTCCTGTGTGCTGTGTGCTTCCCCTGAATGTAAAGGGCGTTTCTCTTCCTCTTCCTGCTGTGTCTATTAGTTGTTCTGTAACAATTATTTGTTCGTTATAAATTGTTTCCTTTAGTTCTCGTTGCTGTAACTTAAGTCTTGTTCTGCATCGTGTTCGTTATGGTCTTTATGGCCTG
The DNA here is from genome assembly GCA_032164185.1 of Moxostoma hubbsi. Lineage (NCBI taxonomy): Eukaryota > Metazoa > Chordata > Actinopteri > Cypriniformes > Catostomidae > Moxostoma > Moxostoma hubbsi. The sequence continues at coordinate 35,364,146 of JAVLUX010000024.1, read as the reverse complement.
CCAGCATCCTTTTGTCCACTTGTATCCCACATATCATCTTCCTCTTACTCTCTTCTTTGTCTTTCAAATTGTCACTTTCTTCTTGGTGCTGTTGATGTTTTTAGTATTATAGGTGTCTTATAGGTCTTTTTGGTCACTTCCCTTTATCTTTATTCCTTTCCTGGTCTTCTTGTTGACTTTCATCACTCGTATCTCTTTCCTCTTCATCTCTGTCTTGCTCTTCCTGCCACTCTCTTTCTTGTTCAGCTTCTTCCATCATTCCCTAGTCCAGCACGTACTCAACATTATTGCTGCCCATTTGCTGTTCTTCCCTTATTCTTCCCTCCATTTCAATATTTGTCAATTTTTCAGTAAGTGGGCATTGTAAACAAGCTTCCATTATGTGCTGTTAGTAGCTTGGCTATAGCTTTTGTTTTCACTTTTTCATCTATTTCTTCTCTTTAAATTTGACGCCTGTCCCTACGTGGTCGCCAATTTATGTCGTGGGTCAGTCAACACAAACAATCAACCAAAGTATTATCAAAGACTCAGGAGGCTTCAGTAGTAAATGCAGAATGTATGTTTATTGTAGAGTTAGGTCCAATATACCACAATACACTTTTATAGATCTTTTATACTCATCTTTTATAGATGCCCCTCTTTCTTGTTGCTTTCTTAGATTGACGTATTTCTAAAAAACTGTCTGCATCATCATAATCACACCATTGTTTTCCCACTATCATTGGTCAGCTTCATGTATCTATTTTAATAAAGTGGGGGTTGGCGGATGTGCATGTGTTACTCCCCACCTCTTACGCAGTCAACCAACCTTACATTCCTTCTATTATTTTTCACTGTTCTTCACTCACTCCTGGTCACGTGAGGCTATACTTGAGTTCATTGGGTTATGTGAGGTTATAATGATCATGTGATTATACAGTTTTGGTTCAGCGTCCTCTCCCACAATGGCCGCAGTGAAATTCAGCTCCCGCCTACTCCCTTTAGTTCCATTACTTAAACGACTCTAAAGCAACTGATTAAATAATTGAGCTGAGTTTTAGTTTCCAGGCCTCGCCCAAGTTAAGATTACAGTGGGCCAGACATGCTTTTTCTTCCCTAGTGAAAGCCCACATGGATAAATATACCCCAGTTTTATGTAGGCCAAGTGAAAGTGAGTTTTATGGGCACATTACAATTTTGAGCTTCGGTAATGACAGGCCATCAAATGAAGTCAAATTGGTAAAAACCAATTATATTAATCTATATGTCACATGATAATCAACAGCAGATTTAAATAACAGACAAACAAGTGTGTCATGTCTCAAGTGTTTAGGATGGTTCTGTTGTTGTTGTCTCCATGTTGATGAATTGGATCTTTAGCTGTATTGTTGTTAGGAGACAATGCAAGGAGATAAAGTCATTTTTGTGACTCATGGGTGTGGTTTAAAGGCTAAATGAATAATCTACTGACTGTTCTTATTAATCATCTTCCTTTTAACTGTATTTTTGTGTAAAAAAAGGATGATTAGGAAGGGACTCTCAGGTCAAGATAGAAGCCAGAGAAGAGAGGAAGTGACTTCAGTCTTTTTCTTGCAGTTGTTAAAATTTGTATTTTTGTTTATCCTGCTAGTATAATCTTTCTCACTTAAGTTACCATAAAGATCCAATGAAATGGCTTGACAAACACACTCTTTTCTGTATTGATGTATGGCCCACTGAAACATAAAGCTGAGGCAGCACATTTGTCCATAGTTTGTCCAACATATGTTTAGCAGATATATACACATTTAAAATGTCAATATTTCGCTAATAAGGTCATCTATTACTCTTAATATGTATATTAGGAGTAATAGATGACTTTAAAGCTATTAGACATGGACTAAAGGCCACAAAACCCCAATTTTATTTTCATTGAGTCTTCAAATTAAAAGATGCCTGTATCTCATAGCATTCATGAGGAGGAAGTTAAATGGAGCGCAAATTAAGTGCAAAGGCTGGGACTCAAGTCAATGAGAACCTCTAAAAATGATTTAGAAGCCAAGGATAGCTGTGAATACCAGCCGAATATTGCCAAAGTGCTTAGCCAGGTCACAACAGATAAGTCTTTAAAAATAGGTCAAGTGCAGTTTGAATTTTTACAAAGTAATTTCAGTATTTCTCAGATTTCCCAGAGAATTGGTGCAAGTGTGGTTGTTTCAATGCGGGGATGTGTTAGAGAGCTGTGTTTGTGAAGCTGGCGTTCTCTAAACTTATTGCAAATATCCGAAAGGATCTTTCTCTTCTCCTCTCTCAATTCCTCATTTTTCTTTTCTCCTTCATTCCATGTATCCTCAAACCATTGCTCACCTCCCTATTTTAAGCAAACACGTGAATTCCCTTGCCCTCTCCAGTGCTCCCATCTCTCTCTTCTGATCCTTGGTGCACTACTGACCTACATTTGAGCACAAGGGAAGAGAGTCTGTGATTTCTTGTTATCTGCCTAGTTTCTGGGTCATTAGGTCATTCAGCAAGGGGGTCTTTTTGTTTTCCATTTTGTACCTCAGTGAAATGACCGACAGTTCATTCAACTCTGCTTTTACCTGTTTAATTTTGTATTTTTTTTTAAATAACATTGCCCATACATTTACATTTACAGTTATGCATTTGGCAGACGCTTTTATCCAAAGCGACTTACAGTACACTTATTACAGGGACAATCCCCCCCGGAGCAAACAGGAGTTAAGTGCCTTGCTCAAGGACACAATGGTGGAGGCTGTGGGGTTCTAAACATTGACCTTCTGATTAACAGTTATGTGCTTTAGCCCACTACACCACCACCACTACAACATACATTAACATATCTTCGAAAAAATATTTGGTAAATATTACCGTTTTGTTCAGGGTTGATTATTCATTGCCAGACTAATCCAGAACAGGCCAAAAAGTGTTGAACACATCAGAGAAGGCTTAAGCTGTCTGTCATTACGTAATGTTCCCTCAGATGTCTGGGATGAGGAGAACATAACCCAGAAAAAGGGCTGCCAGATCATGGGATTGCATTGCATTCATCTCTGGATAGAATCCTGACTCATTTCAGCTGCCCAGATCATGGATGAAAGATTAGAATTAGAGCCATTGGGAAATTTCCGGTACAGATTTCAGTCATGTACTATTTTAGATATTTCATGTTTTGGGAAAATTTTGAGCATCGCATACTACTTATTATTATTATTATTATTATTATTATTATTATTATTATTATTATTAATGGAGACTGACAAATAGGCCAATAGAAATGCTTCTACTCTCAAAACATTCTATTCTGATGGACTCCATCTGATTCAGTAATGTATTGTTGGTTTAAAATTTTCACGAGATTTCTCATTATTTGAATGAACAGTACCTTGCAGTATTTGATGAATTAAATGTTATGTTCTTAACTAGATTTTGAGGGTCCAGAGTCTGGGTGTGAGTCTGAAAAACCACTGTGAGAACAAATATTAAATATAGAGAGTACCAAATTCTCAGTATCCTGAGCCCACCTACCGGGTATCGGGAATTAGACTAGATCTTTGCAGCCAAACTGGCATGTAGGTTCCAACTGACGATAGGTTCACAGGAATGTGGGATTGCCAAGTGTTTGCTGATCATCACTTGTTACTTTGCCCCTCCATTAGTGCACACTTTTAGATGGCTGAAACAGGTACTACCCTCCGCATCTAAAGTCATATCCATGAAATTTTCTCCTGTTACCCTTTATTCTAAAAGACCTGACCTATATTACAAAGCCCTCTATTCTCAGATCATAAAACTTGGATTTTATCTGACCTTGGTTTATCTCTCATGGTTGTGATTATTAGGTTTCCTTCGCTTCATTGTTTAGCTCATGCTTGCTTGCTTAAAAAGTTCACATTGGAAACCTTTTAGTGAATAACTACTTTTAAGAAATGAGTAATGATTTGGATTTTGGTCCTTGGCCCTATCACACTGGGCCACATTGCATTGACACCAGAATGGTGGGCTCTACATCCAAAAGGAGATGTGTTGTAACACTGATGTTCTTCTTCTTTTGGCTGCTCCCGTTATGGGTCGCCACAGCAGACCATCTGTGATCCGCATATTTGACTTGGCATAGGTTTTACGCCGTATGCCCTTCCTGACACAACCCCAGTGACTGGGGGACTCTCACTCGCACCTATTGGGCAATTTAGAGTCTCCATTTCACTTAGCCTGCATGTTTTTGGACTTGTGTGGGAAACCCACGTGAACTCCTGTTGTAACATTGATGTTAATGTTTTAAAAGCCAAAACCTCAATTGCATTATTTCCCTGAGTACAGACGTAATATGGGCTAATATTTCAAGCTGTTCAAACAAATAATGTGCTCATTGCTAATGTTTACCATATGTGCAATTATGATTGCAGGACACTGTTGTCCTGCCAGCAAATTTTGTACAAATGGTAATGTTAAACTTAAACTGGTGTCAAAATGGAAACAAATTAGTACAAATCTCTAAGTAATTCTGTTTTTTTATTTTTATTTTAGCTATTTGTTCACAACTAGAGTTGAAAGCATAGCTTGGATAATAACTGCGGTTCTTAACCTTGTTCCTGTTGCATTGTAAGATGTGCCAATGTCTAGTCAGAGAGTAGAGGTTAAGGGTCACAGACAAATCAATAGCAGGGTTAAGAGGTCAGATGGTGGTTGCTGGGCAGCACAAATCATTCAGTGGTTGCTAGGGTCGAGTAGATGAAGCAAGAAAAAATTAGACTTGCACAGCTAAACATTCCTCTTCTAAATCTTCTGATTACCCAGCCATGCAGAAAAGCATGGGCAGTTTAATTAAAAACAAGATATAGCAAGCAAAAATACAAATTAAATTTTTTTTAAGTACCCAGAGGCAAACTGTGTGAGGATTAACAAATATTTCTTTCTTTTTATGTTTGCAGCCTTCGAACAGCCAGCTGAAGGTTTAGAGAGCGACACCACTCTCTAATAGGCTGACAAGCTGGAGCAGACCGAGTGACCTATATCCTCCAACACGCCTGAGGCACTGGGACACTTCTGTCAGCTTGATAGAGCCTTGTTGTGAAAAGGAATACAACAACAACAACAACAAGTACAAAAAGGGGGTCAGAATCCTTAGATTTGTCACCTTCTCCATACCTCAGGATTGCATTTCCCCTCTTTCTGTCACTGGATTGGATCTGACTGACTGTCAAAATCACAAAGTGCAAGAGAGGCTCTTTTCAATATTTGCTCTTCTCAGCCAACCTGGACACTTAATAATCAAGGAATATTAACTAATTACTTGAGAAACACATCAACAAAATCAATGAGGTTTAGCTTTCCAGGAGCTACAATACCTAAAGTTTTTGCTGACCTGCAACTTAATCGAAAATTCACAAGTCTACTGTACGTAGGGAGATCTCACAGGGATTCTTGTAGGCACCTTTCCCCTTTGCCCCATCCCTGGTTTTTCATTCATTTCCATTACCAGTGGTGGAGCCAAGATCCCAAACTGGCTTCCATTGAGGAACAATGGAAAGTTTAAACTTACGAATCTCAACAAATTCCATTGTAAAGTGCAAAGATTTAGAGAACCCGCAAAGCTTTCCAGGCTACAGCAACCTTCTTCATTCACCTCAAAACAACCCTCGCCAGAACCGCCTTCTCAAGCCAAAGCCAAACATGAGCTGCCGCCGCAAGCGTGAATTCATCTCAAATGAGAAAAAGGATGAGTCCTACTGGGAAAAACGACGCAAGAACAATGAGGCAGCCAAGCGTTCCCGGGAAAAACGGCGCCAGAATGACATGGTCCTGGAGAACAGAGTTATGGCACTAAACAACGAGAATGTGCGCCTGAAAACTGAGCTTTTACAGCTTAAGCTTAGGTTTGGTCTCATTAGCACAGCCTCCTACATGGAAAAGAGTCAGCAGATTGGTGGATCCCTCAATGGAACTTCTGGAGACAACTCCATATCTTCCTCTACCACCAATCATTTCTACCCAAGTGGTTATTCCAATATTTCTCAGGTGTTGATGAACTCTGATTCTTCTGAAACTGATCAGTCAGGTCGAGGGGAGGGACATGTGAAATTAGCAAAATACTCCCCACGGGGTTCCCTATCAGATATGTCTGATGGCTCCTCCCGGGACAGCCCAGAGCCCATGAGTTATGACATCAAGCAGGAAGGCATGGGACTAGAGATGGACTTCAGTAGCGCCACCACACAGATCATGTTCAACATCCATTCAAGGTTGCCTGCAGTACTATGCCAGCAATCATTTGAAACCGGATATTCCAGCAACCAACAGAAACAACACTGCCAGGAGAAGATTGCAAGTCCTGTGGTCCCTCAATCCGCTCAAAGAAGCGTCATCCTTTACCGTTCTAGCAGTGCCTCATATCCTGTTGAAAGTCACGGGACTCAGGAAATGATTCCAAAACAACATCATAACCTTCCCCAGCCTACAGAGGAACCAACAGGAATGTCCAAAAGCTTAGCGGAGGTGACAAAACAGCTAGGGAGAAAAATTTTGGACTCTCCTCCTTACGACAATACAGATGATGCAGCCGAGATGCAAGCTTACAGGGCCCAGCAACAGACCCAGAGGGTTAATGTTACTACTCCAGACCTTCTGCTACGACCAGAGGACGAAGATGAAACACAAATGTGTCATCATTCTAATGGCATCCCAGAGGACGATGAGCCAGCAGAGATGACCTATGAAGAAGACATGAGACAAGAAAGGTACTATCAGGCTCACTCAGGAAAAGACACTTCATCAAGTGATGGATATCCTCGTAGCTCTGATAAAGAGGGCTCCACTGATGATGAGTCCCCCTCTTCCTCTTGCTCGGACACAGGCAGCTACAGCCATCACATATTCATTAACCAGAGCTCCTTCTCGCCAAGCCAATCCAAAGATGGCCAAGCGGAAATCAAAGGCATGGCGCTGCCCCACAAACTGCGACTTAAGCACAGAGCTCAGAGTAATGGCAAAGCAGCATCTCAAGACTCACCAATGACACCACCTGCTAGCGTCCAGCCATTACCACAACACCCTTACTTGGCATTGTCTCAACCTGTCCAGCAACAACAGATTGGCACAGAGATGGACAGCCAAGTGTAGGGTTTCACAAGCAGGCCACCTCAACAGAGGGAGGAAGGATTGAATGTGGAAAGAAGGAATCCAGTGAACTTAAGAGACACAACTGAGTTAAAGGGAGACTATGGGACACACTGAGGGCAATATGAAGACATTAGATGCCTTTTAGGCTATCTATAAAGCCCTGAGAGACTTTTTATGATCCCAGGTCTTACCTTGATCCTCCACCCTGCACTTGGATGCCTAGAGATAAGAGGGCTGGACCTCATCATGGCAGAACCTCTAGATGGATTGTACACTAATGTATAGACTCACCTTATTTGTTTAGTTTGTTTGTTTCTTTTAATCTCCTCCTAAGCAGCACTTTTACAAATAAATTGAATTGGAGTAAATGCTTTTGATCACACTTGCCCATATTTCCAGTGATGTCAATGAACAATGTACATGAAATTCAACAGCAATATCTACAATTTGGGAGGCATTGTAATAGATTCTAACTTGTAAATAGGCAATTTCAAGTGCCCCTTATTGTTTGTGGCCACTTTTACACACCTAAAAAAATATCTACTGGTGGCTATTAATCATCTTTAAACATACCAAACGCTAGAAGATTCAGGGAAAGTTCCCTAGACCAAAGAAACATGGCTTAAGTTCATGCATCTCTCTGCTCCCTACCTCTGTTTTTCTAACTAGTGCTCCATTTCTTTTCCCATGCTCAATGACCCTGCTACTGCTATTATTTATTTATTTTTATAATTCTATTTTTTTTCTTTGTCAAAGCACTTGGTTTGTATATAAGTGTGATATACTTATTATATCTAAAATTATTTTAAGAAGAAAACCAAAAAATTATATAAAAAAGCTTAAAAAAAGAGAATTGGGACTGGATTTGTCTGTCAAAATACTGTACAATTTCAAAGTGTTTGCTGTTTCAAACGTCACTTAATATAAACTATTTTTTTTACATTAAAAATTTGCTGTTTTTTTTTTTTTTTTTTTTAACTGTCCTTTTATAGGAAAATGACAAAATGCCCCAAAGCCTTTACAAATACATTAGCAGTCTGATGTAAGTTTGACATCAAAGATTCCAAAAACAATTTTTCATTGCAGTTATAGCTCATTGATTTGTCTGGTCTTGCAACACTACCAAATCTTTCTCAGATCATATTTAATCTTTCAAAAGAATGAAAAACTACTAATTCGCTTGCCCTTATATGTAGCCTCCCTATTTATTTCTTTATGAATCCACTGATGTAAAAGCATGTCAATTGACATGAAAGGAATGTTTGGGGTTTATAGGAGAGCTCTTAACCTGCGTGCATCAGTATTAATGGATGATTGCAAGCAGCAGTATCTTTGACCCAGTGCATTTTAACCATTTGAAGACTAATTGAAGGTCTTTCACATTTGCCTCAATTTCGTCACAAACCCCCTTTTATATTTTTTCAAAAGAAGTCTACATATCAGGTCAACTTATGGCACTTGTGTATAAATGTAAAATATTTTCTCATGACACTGTATTGTGCTTTTTTTAAACAATCTGTTTGGTGGCCAAGTGTTGTCCTTTATCACTAGCTGTGTCTACTTCCTGTTTACTGTGATTATGTAATTGCTCATCATGTTGTCGCCTATCCTTTTGTCCTTTCAGTGTGTTTCCAACGAGTGAAGTTCGATGTTTGTTTTTTTTTGTTTTTTTCTAATGTTTTTATAAAAATGAGAAGTATAAAAGCAGCCAAGGCATGTTTTTTTGTTTTTTTTTTTGTTTTTGTCTTTTTAGTTTGTTTTGTTTGTTCTTGTGTTGACAGTGACACTGCTGATCTGTTGTTTTATAATGGATGCATATTGTAAAAACACTAATATTCAATGCTAGGGTTGGGTGCATTTCAAAAATAAAAAAATAAAAATAAACAAAAGATGTTGCATTTCTTGTGTTTTGTTTTTCGTTATTTATATCTTGATACATAATTATATATTGTGTAGTTGTCGTGAAGTACTATGCCAATAACAATTTTAAACAGCATTTTGTTTGGGTTTTTTTTATATTTATTATATGCATGCAATTTTATGAACTTTTATGAAAAATATTATTTTAAATAGGCAAAATGGCTACATTACATTTTGAAAAACTGAAAAAAGATTGACAAATACAGCATATAAATACTTATTTATACTTCATATAAATTAAGATAAAATCTTGATGTTGAAAGTGTCATAGTTCAACTCCCCAAATATCTGTGATCTAGATTTAAAACTTCATTGAATGAAGTCTTATTGAATTTGACACCAGACTACTCAACTGAAAACCTTTCAGCACGTTTGAAGAAGCTTTAACTTCCTTTCTAATAGAAAAACAGAAATCGACTCAAGTTGAAATGGATTATTAAACAAAGGCAAGAATGCAAGGACTGCATAAAAGCACTGAACCGCCTATTTCCTCTGTTCTCAGAATAATCTGGTTTAACATTGCGAAGGCAGAAGTGTTGAATATCTTGATCTGGCCTATCATGAGATTAGCATTGCATAAAACAAACATTCAATGCAGTCATACAGGATTAAGCAATCTGTATCTCTTCTTGTTTGATAACGCACAAACAAACCCTTTTTTTTGATTGTTCCTTCATGTTTTCAGTATGCAAGTGTACATGGCAGTTTGGCTTGCTGGTGAGAACATGTAAAGGACAGCAGATCTTGCAGGTGTTTTAGTTTTAATACCAGCCAAGGATGTTAAGCAAAAATCCAGGGTGAGTTAAATCAACATGGAATGTCCCGACAGGAGAAGAAGAAAGTCTTTTCCCATTTTATGCAACTACCATAAACTCGTATACTCCTTCAAAGTATACGCCTATGGTTGGAATGAAATACCGCTCGGTATACAGTGTACAATTACAACAACATAAACACAACAGTAGACAACATGCTGGAAATGTACGATTTACTTCAGCCAAATGCACATGAACATATTTAAAGATTACCCTGCCTGGAGCATTGGACGGGACTGGTTCCTTTGAAATGAATTGCATTGTTTGAATCCATTGTCCTTATATAAAACTGAAATCCTTGTTCTGATTACATTTCAACAAGGGAGGGGTGTTACACAATCTATGTGTGAGGACAGACACAGATGCAGACAGACAGGTCCCAAACACAGAGCTGACATAAGAGAGAGAGAGAGAGAGAGAGAGAGAGAGAGAGAGATCTCAGGGGAAAATGAGTGGGAATGATCTAGTTTTGGGTCGTTGGGATTTAGAGATCTCCTGAGACACAATGAACCCGTGCGTGTCTGTCTGTCTGATTGGAAACACCCCGACCCATGGCTGGCCTCTCTAAAAGGCGATACGGGCAGCCGCCTAGGGGCCCGATGTGCCTGGGGGGGCTGCTAACATGAGCAAAGTAATTGAAGAAGTCATTAAAATTGAAAATATTCATGTAATTTATTTTCACATTCGCTGCAATTCAATTATTTCTAAAGCGCACATTCGAAGAAATGCAACACGTGTGGACCTGATCATTTAAAGTACAATTCACGATGACGGGTGAAAACTTAAAAACAGCATAGTAAGTCTAAAACGAGCTCTGAACAATCATGAAAAGACAAATAACTGAAAGTTACAACAAATAAAATGAGTGAATCTAAAATCGGCAAGATGTAAAGCTAAGCAGTACACACTAATCTGCATAATTTATTCATAACGCAAAGCATTGCTGGGAACTGGAGCACGGCTTCTTTTCACAGTATTAATAGACACAGATCACACCTTGCTGAATAATGTGCACGTCTGACAGAAACACAGGGAAAAAGTCATGAAAAATATTGCTTTGTTGCTGTTTGAGTCTTTGAGGCTTATTTTGTGTAAAGGATAGCAGAAAGAGCGCTTGTCAAATCATTGGGGCTTTTCACGTTGTCTAAAGAATACAGACACTGGATATAAACACGCCAAAAAATCACATAGAGTAAACATATGAGCAATTCATCTGGAAAATAACAAAAGCATCCTATTTACGAAGATCTCTGCTCTCTAAGAGGTGTGCTTGTTCTTTGCAAATATATATTTCGAGCTGATTATAGGCCCTATTTATGTAATTTATGTAATTGTTTGAACTTTTATTCACTTTTGCACACATTCTGACCAACTTTCCGTTGATTTTGATGCTCTAAATAAACTTTAACGCACGGTTATGTGGGTTGAAATTGAATTTCAAGCATTGTCAGCAGTGTCCTGTACAATTCAAACTATCTAAAACTATTTTAAACAGCATTTTCTGACTTTGTGTAACTTTAATGGGTAACACTAACAATTGCAAAAGTTAACATTAGTTATTACAAAATGAACATAACTTATAAATTGACGACTTCAATTGCTTAGATGAATAAATGCCGGGAAATGGTATTATACATTGTTAATGATACCTAAAGCAAACCTTATTGTACAATGTTACCCATTCATTATCATACTTGCAGTTTCCATGACCACATATTAACTGAGGCACCGGTTTATTTGTACTTCTAGATAAGTTGAAAGGTGATCAAAATATGGTGATAAAACGGTGACTCGTCACAGCACCTAAAATACACATATGCATGCATGTTAACCAAAAATCTTCATGTTGGGGAAAAAAGCTATTGGACATTTTATTTGTCATCTAGCAAGCTATACAGTATAGCGCTTCTTTTTTACGGCTTTCTATTCAAAACATCTGCTCATCACGTTTGCAGCGGTTCTATGGATGTTTTAAAGTTATGATCATTTTCACACCAAGGGGCCATTTTCATGATTTCTCCTAGGGCCCCACAAACCCACGGGCCAGCCCTGCCCTGACCCCGTCTATTGTAAGAGTGAGCAATGCAACACTTCAAAACTAGATCATTCCCATTCTAATCAATGAAGCAGTTTACGCGGCTAAATGTGTGCTTCATTAATTGCATTCTTCTTCTCACATTTGCTTTTTATGACATTATTGGTTAGATCTAGGTTTAGGGTAGTGTAATGCGGGATAAGGGAAAGGAGGAGGCGAGAACCAGCTTGGCAATGTAAATAATAGTTTACTGAAAAACTGAACCAAAAACAAACAAACATGAACACAGAGCAGCTGCATGTCATTCTCTCTCTCTCTCTCTCTCGAGAACTGTCGTCACCGGCCGCCTTTATCCCTCGTGCGCCCCCATCAGGCTGATTGGGGACCGGGCGTGTGTTGTTCCAGCCCGCCCCCACCCTCCTCCGCTCTACAATCCTCCCAGCGTTGCCTCAGGCCGGGGAGCCTCTGGCATGACGCACATCCCCCCTCCTCTGATGACCCTCCGTCTGCCGGCGGGTCATCCCCGCCTTGCTAAACCTGGGAGGAGGCAGGAGGGTAAAAACAACAACAAAACAATATAGGCGAGGGATATAGGCCAACACGGAGCGACAGAGAGAGTGAGAGGAGAGAGAGAGGGAAAAAAACTCACCGGTTCTCTGATGCGCCGTCACGTGGTCCCCGATCACTGCTCCACCATCTCAGGCAGATGGCAGCCGCTCATCCCCGGGCAGACCGGAGTCAGACCGACCCCCAGCGGACAGAACGCTCATCCACATTCTCGGCGACCCGTGGGGACTCTCCTCTGCCGCTGGCAGTGGCCCTACTGCTCCAGGCGGTTGGCTCGCGGACGGCGGTCCTCTCAACCTCTCCGCGTTTCTGGGGGATGGCAGGGCACTCCTCCGCTCCTGGCAGCGGCTCCATCGCTCCAGGCAGTCGGGGAGTCCAGTCCCCACTCCCCGCATCCAAGCGGTCGGGCTACTCTGTCCCCCAGCGAATGGCAGCAACGCTCCCCTAGGTGGACGGCAGTATCGAGGACTCCGTGACAGGCATTCCTCCTCCGTCCCGGGTTTTGGCACCAGTGTAAAGTGGCTTAAAGTAAAGGAGGAGGTGAGAACCAGCTTGGCAATATAAATAATAGTTTAATTAAAAAATTAACCAAAAACACACAAACATAAACACAGAGCAGCTGCCTGTCATTCTCTCTCTCTCTCTTGAACCGTTGTCACCGGCCGCCTTTATTCCTCATGCGCCCCCATCAGGCTGATTGGGGACTGGGCGTGTGTTGTGCAAGACTGGCCCCGCCCTCCTCCGTTCTACAGGTAGGTAGGTATGTTTGTTGATTTAATAGTTGATAAAGCAAACCTCAATAACCTCATCTGTTTGTGAGGAAATGTAACTGGCCGTGAAATTTGTAAGGATCCACATAATGTAATTTTTCCAACCCTATTTAAATTTTCATGAGATGGTAACTCAAAAGACTGGTACTTTGCATTAAACCCGCCACTCCATTATTTTATGCTGTTCAATTAAATTGTTGCAAAAGAATGATTGTATAACACATTTCAACAATGTTTTCTCCACTCTATGCACAACTAAAGTAAGCAAATTTTTACAAGATCATTTAAATAAGCTAAGCTTTATGCTGCTTATCCGTGCAGTTTGAATATGGCCGTCAAGATAAATATGCACTGCTTACAGTGTGAACAGCCCTAATCAGTATGGCCATTGCTATTCAGTGCAACCACCTTCTTAGGTCGATGCCTGCAGCCTCATTCCTACATTAACAAACACAAGTAACAGCATTTCTTTTGTTCGCCGGTGTTTTTGAAGTCAATGTCATAACCTCTTTTGTGGGCTTCAGAACACCGCTATAATGGTTGCCCCAGTAACTGTGGGGGGTGTTGAGATGGTAAAGGTAATATTTCTCATATGCATTCTGCTTTGCTTCCCCTTTCCTACTTATGTGATCGGAGAGCATGGAAGCTTGCATAAACAGGTCAGTGGAAAAGTAGGTCAACACTGAGGGGAGGGAGCAATGGTGAGATCGAGAGAGAGAGAGAGAGAGAGAGAGAGCGTGATGCTGATGGACAAAGAACTGAGAGTATTGCGAGAGCAAAAAAAGAGAGGGGGGGAGAGAGACAGGGCATGTAAGCTGAAGGAAAACAGGCCTCTCGTGTTACCTGGCTTATTTCTAACTGCTGAGTGTATGGGGTCAGTGAATCAGGCCACTGCTGCGGGTGTTTGTGTGATTGCAGTACGGAAATATTGTGCTCTGCGTTTTGGCCTTTTGGCTTTCCTCCACTTGGTCTGGTTTGCAACAGCAGCACCATTTGCCCCCTTCAATAGCAATGTAAAAAAAAATGCCAAAAGCAAATAAAACTATATTTGAACTTTTTCTGATAAAACAAAATGTGAGTAGTGTTTGCCCATACAATGTTACTACTGTGTGATTCCCAAGGTGTTCTGAGTGTTTTTTTAGCATGTTGTTATGAGCTTGCTAGGGTGCTCTAAGTAGTTGTGAGGTGATTGCTAACTGTCCTAAAACAGAGCTTACCCTCAAGTCTCTATATGATATCCTGGTCTGAAACGCCTCTACAAGGTAGTACAATAGTTATATTTTTAAAGGGACAGTACACCAAAAATGGAAATGCTCTCATCATTATTTACTCACCCTCATGCCATCCCAGATGTATGACTTTCTTTCTTCAACAGAACATAAACATATATTTTTAGAAGAAAGTCTCAACTCTGTAGGTCCATACAATGCAAGTGACTGGTGACTAGAATCCAGAAGGTCCAAAAAGGACATAAAGTCAGCATAAAAGTAATCCAGAAGACTCCAGTGGTTAAATCCATATCTTAAGAAGCGATATGATCGGTGTGGGTCAAAAATGATCCTTTTTTACTCTAAATCTCCACCTTCACATCTGAAAGTCAAATGGGGTGCCTGTTTAGTTTCACATTCACATCAAAAAGTGAAAGTTAAAGTGTAGATTTAAAAGGACTTTAGTAGGAAAAAAAGACTAAAAGTTTGATTTGTTTCTTACCCACAATTATTATATTGCTTCTGATGATGTGAATTGAACCACTGGTGTCTTTTAAAATTACTTAAATTACTTTGATGTTGCCTTTATGTGATTTTTGAGCTACAAATGTCTGGTCACCATTCACTTGCATTGTATGACCTATAGAGATGAAACTTTTTTCTAAAAATCTTGTTTGTGTTCTGCTGCAGAAAGTCATACACATGTGGGATGGCATGAGGGTGAATTGATGATGATTAATTCTTTGTCTCAATGCTCTGACATCACAATTCGTATGTTCTTCAGGACTCGTGCCCCATTCCTCTGCATCACATATGCAACACTCTATCAGCTGAGCTAGTGCAATTTGATCACACTCGAACAAGCTAGTAAATGTAGTTGGTTATGTAATGCAAATGTTCAAATGAGTCATGCGCTATAGTAAAAGTGTTTATATGCCATAAGATTGCATTATGTGTGAAACAGAGTGAAAAGTGTTTATTGAATCTGCCATTTTACTCGTGATGTGTGTGAAAGGGGATAAAAGTCATTGTTGTTTTTGCACCTGTAGTATTCATTCCACCAGGAAATTGCCATGTTATGTACAACAGGCCACATAAAATGTGTATGACCAGGTTGCGAATGCCACTGGGTGAGAAATATGACAGTCTTCACAGACAGTAAAATGGCGACTTAACAAACCAATCGAATTTAACAACATCCTCTCTTGATTTCATTGTAGCTAATTACTTTTTACTTTTTTAATACTGAAGTACTATTTTATGTGAATACTTTTTTACTTTCACTTGCGTATGTTTCTGGCTGGATATTTGGACTTTTAATTGAGTCAAATTTTCACTCAGTATCCATAATTTCATTTAAGTATAATTTCTGAGTACTTTTTACATCCATGATATACTTTCAAAAACACTTTCCATAAACGTATACTTGAAAAAGGAATGACATTTGGAAACTGAAAACTTAAAGGAATATTCTAGGTTTAATGCATGTTAATGGTGCAGTATGTAAGATTCAGAAACCCTTGTTATTAATGACACCTGTGGCTGTTAAGTGAACTGCAGCTACCTGTTGCTCGTGCTCCTGCACACACTCCACAGGGACGCGATCGAGCATCGAACAAAACAATGACGTTACGTACAAAGAGGCTGAACATGATTCACAGGCATCATGCTGACGGATGAGGTTGCATAATTAAAATTACACAGTTATGATTGTTTTACTAGAAACTTTGAGAGTGTATATTATATTTGACTCCCCAATGCTGCAACATGGCTAAAACAAAGTGTGGATATAGAGACTGTATATGCGAGACTGTAGTTTGGAGTAATTGCATGATACATTGACTGCACTTATACGATAGCCTATGTCAGCGTTAGCAAGCTAGTCAGCTTTACCAATAGCTGTTCGCTAAATTTGGTGGATGATGACAGTAGATGTTTATAAAATAGACTGTACGTTATAAATATGTTGATTCCATCACAACTGTCCTTCTGATATATCAATGCGTTATTGTTTATAATAATTGATTGTATATATTTTCTGTATAACCAATTTATGTTACACTAATGAATGGAGCTTTTTGCATTATCTTGAACATGGTCAAGCATTAATTTAATGTATTATTGTTGTTTACCTTGCTGAATAACTACAGATTAACATTGTTTATGTCAGTTACTGTGAATCAGCATACCTGATTTTAGTATAAAGAGAAGATTGTTGAAATATTTGAAAGTTACGAAGCAAGGTAGCTTGCAATTCGTAGGCGTTAGCAGGCAAGATCAAGTTAGCTAAAATTACACAGATCAATCCTTATGGCACTATATTTCACATCTTTTGCAGTTATGTATGTTTACCTGTCCATTAAGAAGAAAGCCAATTCAGGGTCGGTTTTGATCCCCCAAAACCGAACAAAGTTCCCTCTAGGAAGCAAATGCCCTGTCGAAGTTTACGCTAGTTGTCGCTCGACCATGATCACGTTTCCGCTTAGCCAGATGGGATTCAGTAGATCATTTATTTATTTTTTTGGCTTACTCTGAGTTTGTGTAGGAGTCGGTGTTGTGCTGTGAGTCGGACGTTTGCTGGATTCCATCTCTAAGATAACGTTACCTAGTGTTGTCGGTTGTACAGTTGTCGCTGTTGAATAGTGGAAGCACTGAGGCAAGGTTCTCGGGAGCGTGCAAAAATGTCACATCCTTTGGATTTTATTGGCAAAACTGACCTGCTCCCTTCCCATGGAAATCAGTCTACAGGCTTTAATAGGCAACCTATGAAGTCCGGGAAGGGCTCGTTTTTTAAGTTGCGTTACAAGCCGTTCACACATTGGCAAAAAAAAAGGCAAATTTTACATGAAAATGTTTACATATTGCACCTTTAATAAATATGACAATTTATGACAATTAATTTTGGTAGCCCTAAAACAGACAATTAATCACGATAATCACAATTAATTGTTTGAAAGTTAATCGTCAGCCAGATGTCATAATCGAGACAGCCCTAAAACAGACAATTAATCGAGACAGCCCTTGCCCCAAGTACAAAGTGCCCACCTTTCAAGTCTCTGTGATATTCAGGTCTCTACATGCTTGGGTCTAGATTCCTTTATGGGTTTGTCTGGCTGGCAAAAATCATAGAAACGCTTTGAAAAATATAATAGCACCATTTCACAACCCCTCAAAGCCTTGCGATTTGAGGTATCATTCATGTCTGTAGCAGAAATAATAGGACAGTGTTTATAAAGTTATGATCCAGTTTCAAATTTAGTCAGAATAAATGAAGATATACATACTAAGCATTATCATTTAGTCTAAAACTTAGAATTACATTTTTAAAGTAAGAATGAAGACAAATAATAATTCTGTTTGCCTTTTTATAGTGTGATAACTCATTTTACTCATTTCTCAGCTCGTTTCTCAAACACAACGCCTTGTTTGTGTTTCCCGGGGGCCGTTTGGGTTTCCCTTATCAAATGAAACCTTTTTATTTTAAAACAACATGTGGCCTCATCTAATTAATGAAATAAAATGATATGCCCTGTTATTCCCAACTTCCCAATAAGTAGTTTTATTGTTTTGGCTGTATTTACTGACTGCAGTTTTCTCAGAGACCAGAAATGAGCTTAGTCTAGCTGGTTTGTGCCATGTGAGTCTGCATTCACTACAGAAAAACCCCTCCAGGTGTTGTTTTTTATTTAATTTTCCAATTTGAAGCCTGAAATTAGGTCAGACGTGCACCAAGAAGAGTGTGGGCGCTGGAAGGAGAGCTTAATGACTCTTGTGTTCAGCCGTGCCTTTATAACTTCATAAGCCTGACTCATATTAGTAGTGTTACTATATTAAAGTGCAATGGCAAAAATTGCACATAACAATAGCTGTTAAACGACTTTGGAAGTATTCCTGTTGGGGTGGCTTTCTAGAATAGCAACAGGTGCTACACATGACAAGAGTATTTGAGTAGAAAAGAAAGAGAAAGCACTCCTTACATCTAGATTCATAGAATAACACAGATTGAAAATGATGAATGAAAAAAGTTGTTATCAGAGCTTCGAATTTAAAACACTTTATATCCACCACAAAAAGAGTCAGAAATGTTTCAGAACTGAACGTGTCTTTAATTACATTAAATCAAATATTCATTAAACCTGGCAAGGATCATGTCCAGGTCATATTTTACCTCCAATCCAAAGGACTGGAAAACAAAGTGACATGTTCGCCTATCTTAAACCATTAAGATCTGTATATTATTATTATTTATTTATTTTTACATTATGACATAATTGACATTTGACATTTAAGCCCATTTTCACCTTGTCATTATTGAAATTGTCCTCACAGTAATGTGAAAAGGTTGACTTAAAGTATTGATCACTTTGAAAGTATTTATATGAAGCTAGTATTTGTTGCCCCTATTTGTATGCTAATTAGTTATATTAAAAATTAACATGCCAACAAATTATATTAATACAAATTCTGGTGGTTAATTGGCTCAGTTGTGATAATTCTGCACAAAAAAATATATATATATATTTTTTTCTTTATGCAAATATTATGTTTGTTTGTTTGTTTTTTTGATAGTACCAACTTCACATTTTCAGGTAATGCTTTTAAAATGGGAAGTGGTTCATGTTTAGGGATCGTAACTAGTTTGGAGCTCGATTCAGAGTTTCCTTGAGTTCACCAGGAAGAGACTGTAGATTTACAGGAAGATGACAGTTTACAATGTTGTTTGTTTACACAAATGCACATGAGCATAATTAATTTTATCGTTTCCTTATTTTATAACATATCGTCAAAGAGTTATTCCAGCTTGTTTCCTGCGAAAAACGTCAAGGGATTGTTTCCTTATTTGACTTCCAGAGTATCCAGTTCATTCACCCTCCACTAACAGTCATTTTGGAGGACCCTTCAGATGATATGTTCAATACCCTTCTGTTTAGAATAGCTGTTGGAAAGATGCTGCCACTTAAAAGGTCCTGCATTGAGTTCAAAAACCTGGATCATGGCCTTTATATGTGTAAGCGATTGCATGAGTGTTAAATGTTTTCGTTCAATCTGACTACCGGGGAGCTTTGAGGCAACAGATGAATGTAGGTCAATCCCTCCTATTCTGGCCCAACATGGGCAAACACAAAACCTTGAGTGAACCCACTCGTCATGGCAACGAGAGGGCAGCCAGCCATAATTCAGCTCGAGAGGAAGTGGGCAGGGCCAAGAAAGCAGCCCGAGCAGGGGCTTTTTGATTTTCTTCTTCTCTCTCTCTCTCTCTCTCTCTCTCTCTCTCTCTCTCTCTCTCTCTCTCTCTCTCTCTCTCTCTCTCTCTCTCTTCTGCTCTCTTCCAAAGAACTGGAATAATTTTTCTAAGAATACTAGACAGCGCTGCCGCAATCAAAGTCAGAGAACGTGTCTCGCTTTTCTGTGAAATGCAACAAATGTCAGCTGTAGTTTGTGTGTGCACTTATCTTTTATCTGTGTTGCTCTGCACAATGTTGACACTTATCTTCTCAGCGATTAGTTCTCCTTATCATTATTCAGCAGTAACAAGAAAAACAAACTAGATAAGTAAATTCTTTGAAGAATTTGTGAGTGGGTGTGCAAGTGAGTGACTAGCTCATTTAAAATGTGCTGCCACAGTGTCATGGTGTTTGGGGGGTTTCCAGGGCATTGCTCTAAGGTTGTTAGTGTGTGGTAGATGGTTGCTAGGGCATTGCTAGGGTGTTCTGAGTGGTTCCTAGGTGGTTCATTCTTGGCCCACCCCCAGTTCTTAAGAGCTCTTAAGCCAATTTTTGTATTGTATAATCAATGATTTATTAATTTGCCACAATAATAGCATTTATTTCAAACTGAATTTTAATCTGTATTTTATATATATATATATATATATATATATATATACTATAGGCCCTACATATTATACACAGTAACATGTTGAAAAAATAATGTAAGTAATTATGCCCCCTCTCCATATGACGCATATGATGCTAGATTGGCCTGCCTACAGTCACATGACTGTCCCAACTTTTTGGGAGCATGTTATAAAAAATGAAAATAATATAAAAAATAACATTAAAAAATATAATGTGTAGTTGTAGTGCTTTCAAAAAAGCAAAGGGTGAATATAATTTACAAATCACTCATTTTTGTTTTTATTAGCATTTTTCATACTGTCACAACTTTTTCGGAATATGGGTTTTATTTATATGAATTATCTTTATTTGGGGTCATTTCTTAGCAAATAATGACGTCTGTGATTAATTCATGGAGTTAATCGTCTTGTCGTGTAATTAAATCAATAAAACATTTGAATTGATTGACAGCTCTAGTTTTTACAAGCTACCTCACTACCCTTATCCTTAAACCTAAACCTAATCAATAGTGTCATAAAAGCAAAGAGAGAGATGATAAACCGTAAGCAGATGTGTTGCATATGGGCTAAAAAGGTTGGAGGACCCTTGTAGGGAAACCTACTGGCAACACTGTCAAATAATTTGGCAAAAAACACATCTGGGTGGTTTGAGGATTTAGAGCTATGCTAATGTTCGCCAAAAGTTTGGCGGAAAAAAACCTCTGCGTCTCTTTCTTCACTGCCTGCATTTTCCAGATTTTCCGAAGCACTACTCATATTCCTGGGAGATTTGGAAAATGGAGCCAAATGGCAATTGAGCTATATGAGAAAAGATTTAAGTCCAAAAGGAAACTAACAGCTCTGTTTTCCTTGACACGCTGGAATTTGTGCAATTTGATCTTGCTGAGACTTTGTATGTTTACAGCATTTTAGCTCCAGCTGGCTGGCTCGCAAACTTCAACATGAGAAAGTCTTACATTATACCCGGATAGCGTCCTGCACCATGCATGCCAGCGTTTCAAAAGCTTTTTTGTTGGAGGAGCCTGTAGCTTACATTATGACCTGCAGCAAGTTTTGCCAGGTGATGAAGACTACTGTGCTCCACTTCAGTGAACAGGCGACAGAGCCTGCAGGGGTTTACAGCTGACAGTAGATTAAGTGTACTTAAGTGTATTCTGGATCTTCAGATCCTCATCTGTTGGGTTTGCATGACTCCAACAAGAACCGAATTCAAATAGAGTAGAGGTATTGCCAAACAGCTGCTTTCAAAAGCTCAGCCACCATTGCATCTTCTTCCCTGATCCTACACCTCGACGGCACACTTCCACACCGCCACCCAGTGGACTCAATTGTAACTGCGAGATGTGGTAAGATATTGAGAGGGAAAACGGTGTAATCCA
>JAVLUX010000024.1:35225000-35337500 GCA_032164185.1 Moxostoma hubbsi | reverse complement strand
GTTAGGGTTAGGTTAGGGTTAGGTTAGGGTTAGGTTAGGATGTTAGGGTTAGGGTTGGGGTTGGGGTTGGGGTTAGGGTTAGGTTAGGTTAGGGTTAGGGTTAGGGTTAGGGTTGGGGTTAGGGTTGGGGTTGGGGTTAGGGTTAGGGGTTAGGTTAGGGTTGGGGTTGGGGTTGTTGTTAGGGTTAGGGTTAGGGGTTAGGGTTAGGGGTTAGGTTAGGGTTGGGGTTGGGGTTGTTGTTAGGGTTAGGGTTAGGGTTAGGGTTGGGGTTAGGGTTAGGGTTGGGGTTGGGGTTGGGGTTAGGGTTAGGGTTAGGGGTTAGGTTAGGGTTGGGGTTGGGGTTGTTGTTAGGGTTAGGGTTAGGGTTGGGGTTAGGGTTAGGGTTGGGGTTAGGGTTAGGGTTAGGGTTGGGGTTGGGGTTGGGGTTAGGGTTAGGGGTTAGGTTAGGGTTGGGGTTGGGGTTGTTGTTAGGGTTAGGGTTAGGGTTAGGGTTAGGGTTGGGGTTAGGGTTAGGGTTGGGGTTGGGGTTGTTGTTAGGGTTAGGGTTAGGGTTGGGGTTAGGGTTAGGGTTGGGGTTAGGGTTGGGGTTGGGGTTAGGGTTGGGGTTGGGGTTAGGGTTAGGGGTTAGGTTAGGGTTGGGGTTGGGGTTGTTGTTAGGGTTAGGGTTAGGGTTAGGGGTTAGGTTAGGGTTGGGGTTGGGGTTGTTGTTAGGGTTAGGGTTAGGGGTTAGGGTTAGGGTTAGGGGTTAGGTTAGGGTTAGGGTTGGGGTTGGGTTTAGGGTTAGGTTAGGGTTGGGGTTGGGGTTGTTGTTAGGGTTAGGGTTAGGGGTTAGGGTTAGGGTTAGGGGTTAGGTTAGGTTTAGGGTTGGGGTTGGGGTTGTTGTTAGGGTTAGGGGTTAGGGTTAGGGGTTAGGTTAGGTTAGGTTAGGGTTAGGGTTGGGGTTGGGGTTAGGGTTAGGGTTAGGGTTGGGGTTGGGGTTGTTGTTAGGGTTAGGGGTTAGGGTTAGGTTAGGGTTAGGGTTGGGGTTGGGGTTAGGGTTAGGTTGGGGTTTGGGTTGTTGTTAGGGTTAGGGTTAGGGTTAGGGTTAGGGGTTAGGTTAGGTTAGGGTTAGGGTTGGGGTTGGGTTTAGGGTTAGGGTTAGGTTAGGGTTGGGGTTGGGGTTGTTGTTAGGGTTAGGGTTAGGGGTTAGGGTTAGGGTTGGGGTTGGGGTAGGGTTGGGGTTAGGGTTGGGGTTAGGGTTGGGGTTGGGGTTGGGGTTAGGGTTAGGTTGGGGTTGGGGTTGTTGTTAGGGTTAGGGGTTAGGTTTAGGGTTGGGGTTTGGGTTAGGGTTAGGGTTAGGGTTGGGGTTGGGTTTAGGGTTAGGGTTGGGGTTGGGATTGGGGTTAGGGCTTTGGTTAGGATTAGGGTTAGGGTTAGGGTTAAGGTTAGGGTTAGGTTAGGGTTAGTGTTAGGTTAGGGTTATGGTTAGGGTTATTATCAACTTCCCTTGTCTGCTACCTGTGCAGATATCAACAGCGAAACTGGTTTGCAGGTTGTCAGGTTGAGGTCACAAATATTTTGAAATTTTTATGATGTGTCGATTGTGTGAGTTGGATGCGTTTCATACAAGATCTGGCATCTGGAGAACCTTTGAATAATATATTGATGTGATTATTCATATAACGAGGTTTGTGCCATACACATTACTGGAGTTTCCCGGGAGAAATAACAAAACTTGAGGGGGTCGGGAAATGGGTGTGAAATACTGGTGTCTCCGGGGAAAACGGGAGTGTTGACAGGTATGGCGGTGGCCCGTTTCAACTTATCATCACCTGTTTGGCCCTGTTTCGTGGGAACGAAACCAGGAAAAGGTCCACCATTAATCGCCAGTCCTCCCCTGTTGTGCTGTACATTGTTGTTGGTAGATTTTCATTTCAAGGAAAATATAAAAATGGTCCATTCAGACTTTTACATTTTCAAAATTTTCTCTCACGGGATGCCCCCTGAACCCCCCAAAAAATGCACTGTATTTCCTTAGTAGTCATAACTCTTCCTATGTCCATTGAGTATTTAAAAATTTTCAAACACAAAAACTGGACTGTTGTCAAATGAACATTTGATTTTATCTTTTAATATTTATAACAAAGTGCTCTTGATTGATGAACGCATTGAAATATTTGAATCTTTTGGTAGAAGATTCCCCAAAACCCAACTACTTTGGCTTTGTCTCTGGAGCCCCAATGTCCCAATCCTTGCCCATGTTTTTTTCTTCTTCTTTTACAAAGTACATCTACTGCCAACTTTTACAATTAGGCTTGCTGTTTCAAAAAATGAGCATTCCTTATGTCATTTCATAGCTATACTGGCTATTAACACCATGTAATTTATTGTCCGGACCTTTTCCAGGAAGGAAATCTAGAGACCGGACTGGAAATGCTAATATAAAATACATTACATTTCAAAAAAAGTTACATTTTGGTAATCTCGCTATAAACTGCATTACCCGGAAATCACTTTTCTCTCCTGTGAGTGAGGGAAAGGTACAGGGAAAGACCTTGAGCTTGGGGTCATGAAGGTTATATTAACGGCTTCTGTCCCACTCTGCTATGCAAGGGAGGTGTCGGATTACAGGGCCAGCCCTCGTTTACTGGCCAAACATCTTACTCCTCCCTTAATTCAAACACCTGTGGGAGGGAGAAGGCAAGGGCAGTCCCCATGTGACAGCGAGTTCACATGTACCAGGAGAGAAACGTGTTACTGTAACACCTTGTCATAGGCCAGAGAGGATATGTAAAACAGCCAAGGGCACAGCAGGGAGGGGCAACGGGAATAGAGGTTGTGTGTATGTGTCAGGGTGGGGGTTGAGATACAAGAATGCATCAGCTGTTACGACGGGAGTTTTAAAAGTAGGCCACTCATGCAACAACTCGGGCATGTGATTTAAGAGTTTTTAACTTAAGTAACTGGGTTGCATGTTGAAGTTTTGTAATGAGATCTGCGACTTGTTCAAACAACAGAGGGATAATACTTCCTCTTGCAAAGCTCAAAGATACGTTTTTTCTTCTTTTTTTTGTTGCATTTAGCAGTATTATTGTAAAGTGTTCCCGCTATAATGTAACTCACGTTGATGTTTGTTTCCAAGACTATCTCAAATTATACTCAACAAAACCTCATCTACATCAGCCAGCTAGATAACGTGAACATATCAGCTCAGTTCACAACAACAGTGTTCAATACCTCACAGAATCCCAAATGTTCAAGTTCAAGTTTAAAACAACTTTAAAGGCAGATGTCTTTCAAATGCAATTTAGTAGAAATCACTACATTATTTCCTTATAGTAAGGGCATCTATCTCATTCTCACTAAACTGCTGTACTGTATATTCCTGCTTTACATTTGCCATGTGGAGTTATTGAGGAAAATAAAAATAATATCTGTTCTGACAGTGAAATAGAGAGCAGGCTGACATTGACACAGTACACAGAGTATGCGAGTGAGGTAATTCTAAGGTTACAACAGCCAGAGGGCCTCCGTCACATCACACACGCTTTACGCATAACAGCACATAACATCTACGCTAGTCCAAACATACAGCTTTTATGCAGCCTTACGGCTTCAGTTATGAGAGAGAGTTGTGATGTGTTTGGATTTAAAAGGCTATGGAATTCTAAAGCAATTGTCCCTTTGCTAAGCCCCGCCTTAAAAGCACTTCTGACCAATCCTGTCTTAGCAACTGTTACTCTGACACGTGTTTGCTATTTTCCAATGACCGCCTATGGAAGTAATGTATGTTTGAGTACTTTTAAGCAGGATTTAATGAATGAATGAATGCTACATTTATATAGGGCTTTTCTAGGTACTCAAAGCGCTTTACACAGTGAACGGGGGACTCTCCTCAACCACCACCATTGTGCAGCATCCTCCTGGATGATGCAACAGCAGCCATAGTGGCCATAGCCACTCACCAGCTATTGGTGGAGAGGAGAGAGTAGAGTGATAGAGCCAATTAATGGATGGGATTATTAGGAAGCCATGATTGAGAAGTGCCAATGGAGGGGAATTTGGCCAGGACATCAGGGTTACACCACTACTCTTTACAATATGTGCCCTGGGATGTTTAATGACCACAGAGAGTCCTCCGAGGAATGGTGCCTTTTTGCAATATAGTGTCCCCATCACTATACTGGAGCATTAGGACCAACAAAGTCCCCAGAGGGAGCACCCCCTGCTGGACTCCCTTATACCAAATAAATATGCATTACAGTGTCACTCTTCATACCAGTCCACCTAAAAATATGATCCATTCATTTCATGAGAGTATTTGGCCAAAAGCCACGTCATTCACAGCAACCTCCCGTTCATTCCAGTGGAGAGATCTCCATAGCTTTTCTCCATAACCAAGGGGGGCGGAGCTTAGCGAAGGGTCAATTCAATGTCAAACTAGATTTGCATTATTCAGCTGAAAATGCTTTCGGTGCTTGCAAGGCCCCAAAAGCATAGTGTTAATGTTATAGCTAAGCTTACTTTTTAGGCTTTGGTTTCGCGTAAATGAAATGCTTCATCAAAGCTGTTTTTTTGTTGCAGTGACACTCATCATGCATCTTGTTTTCTCTAAGTTGTGCATGAGTGTAGAAATGGCTGCATATTTAATATAGACTACAGTTAAACAGATGCATGCAAGTAAATGCAAGAAATTCAGTATGTAAATATTATGATGACATCATTTTGTGGGCAATGCCAATGGGAGATCCTCAACTTCAATCTGACATTTCTTAAAAAGTCTGTTAATAGTTAAGTTTAGAGGTTAGAACAAACCCTACACCAGAATTTGTGAGGAACGCCAACGCAGTGCTGACTTGCAAAACTGTACAAACTGAGGGTAAGTTCTCAGTACTTCACGTTGGATATTGTCCATTGACGATTGAGCGAAAGAAGAGCTTGGGAAGAAAAAATAAATCTGGAAAATACTAAATAAGGGGGCGACATGTCCCAATTTGTTTTATTTTTGTCCAGACCGACATGAGCACCGGGACATGTGTTTCATTTGGTGGATGCAAATTAGAGAGACTGCATCATCCCACAAGGGAGTTTCCATTTATCTTTGGAAACAATTGTACATTGGGACCAAATGCAGGGTTTAACTCCAAATGATGTGGTTTAGAGTGAAACAAGATTGTTTAGTGAGGTTAGACAAATCTGTGCAGACAAGTAACTACATGATATTTTGACAATGACCTACATAACTAAATTCCATGCTGGGCTCACCTTCAACACACAATCTAAAAATAAAACACTTGAGATCTCATCAAGCATGACTCGTCTGAAGAAAAAATAGAATGTTGAGGAAATGTGGGAGGGGCTTGCCAAGCAGAAGGTGTTCCAATTATTTTAAACAATATTGTTTTATCATTTAAAATGAACAGCAGTTGAAGGTATGACTGGCTTTCCAACTTTGCATTATATATATATATAGATATATATAATGCAAAGTTGGAAAGCCAGTCATACCTTTCAGGTCCAAATATTTTTGGGGGCAACTGCATGTGCATTTTATCTGTACCTATGCATCTTTAAACCAAACATATCCATTGGCAGCAACTGTGTTCAGATTTGTTTGAAATAACAGTATGTAACCGTATGTAACTGAGAAACTAGGTTATGCACTAGGTTATATAAATAGGCAATATTAAATTATCAATGAAATAATAAGATAAAGAGGAAAAGGAAGGTGTGTTGATGGAGACAAAGACAGAGGCTGACATATAAGGGATGAGAGAGAAAGGCCGCCACGTGAAGGGAGAGTGTGTGCTGTCTTCAGGCCATGTGCCGCAAGCAAGCGTGTATGAGAAAGAGCGGCCGGTGGAAACGGATGATTCATCCTGAAGGAGCTCTTTAAGGAAAGCATGGAAAATACATTAAGCCTTCGTCCAAATGAGAGAATGGCAAGGAGAGATTTGGAAAGAAAACAATTATTTTTATCGGAGAGGGATCGAAATAGCTTGCGTAGCCTCACACACATTCACAGTTGCTCAGCTTATAAGCTACAGTGATCTGGGCACTAGGTAAAAGGTCAGGGCCCTGAGATGCAACAGTTCGGTAAAGGAAGGCAAGGCAACAATGTGTGTGTGTGTGTGTGTGTGTGTGTGTGTGTGTGTGTGTGTGTGTGTGTGTGTGTGTGTGTGTGTGTGTGTGTGCTGATCTAGGGTGAAAGCTTGATGAACAGCATTTTTGATATAATCTTGATTATTTTAATGTGTCCCTCCTTAAAAAAAAGAAAGTCATATTTCTTTACAAAGATGAGCTTTATAAGTGATTTTATCACACTAAAATCATGTTAACATGTATAATATTTGCATCTTGTGGCTATACTGGATTTTAGTGTTTGTGGCCCCATTCACTTCCATTGAAAGTGCCTCACTGTAACCTGTGTCTTACTGTGTTTTGATGCTTAATTTGCATTGAACCCAGAAAATTCCTTTAAACATGGTAAAATGGGCCTGAGAGTACTACAATGGTAGCTAACAATAGTCACATGAGCTGAAATATTTCATAAAGACACAAAGGCAAGGAATAAAAGCTTTCACGGGGGGGTGGGAGGTACAGTAGATTATCATATGAGTCATATGGAAGAAAGTCATACAGGTGAACACTGAACAATGGCGAACATTGGCTGTCTCTTCCATACATTTTCAGTGGGATTTTAGGTTTCACGAGGCAGCTCAAGGACATTTTTCTTCTTGTCCTTCAGCCACTGAATAGCTGATTTAGCAACATGACATTCCGTTGAAAGATGAGCCATGTTCCCATTTTCGACTTCCTTGCTGCAGGTTTTTCTTTTGCTGTAATTTGCACCATCCATCTTCCCCTCTGTACTGACAAGTGCTTCAGTCTCAACTGATAAGGTGCACCCACAAGTGCACTGTACTGAAGAAGCTGGGCTCTTCCGTGGGGTATTTGGGTTTGAACAGAATTACAGTTTTGAATTATGGCCAAAACATCTGATATTTTCGTCTCATTTGAACATAAACTAGAATTGATGTGGGTCTTGTGTTTCTTCTTTCCGACCGATATGTGGAGAGCTTGTGCAATTAAAATGCACACATGTATGACACTGTTTGCCTTGTGAGCTTGTGACTTCTTCAAAGCTACCTTTCATCTTTTGCTTGAGTTCATGTTGCATGAATGATTATCAAGTTTGTTTTTAATCACCATATGCTACAGGCCGTTCAGTAAATACTGCAATTATGTATTAATAATGTATCTGTTAAATAATATTTATTTGCGTGTGTTGGGGGGGTGGGGGGGGGGGGTGTTCACGTTACAGTAATAACAATAAAAAAAATGTTGCATTAAAGTAATGGGTATCAAAGGTAAATAGTAAAAAAAATATTAAATTAATATTCATACATGGTTTATTACAAGTTATGCTCAATTGTCAGCATTTGTGGCATAATCATCAAAAAACATTTTTTGCCATAATCATCAAAAATTTTAATTTCGACTTACATTGAGGCACTTACGATGGAAGTGAATGGGGCCAAACTATAGTAACATGACGTAAACAAACGTCGTTGCCATGCCAACATGAAACCCTTTAATTCCGCAAAAATGGCAATTTAACCAAATTTTCAGCTCAAACAATAGACGAGTTTCACGTAAGTGCTTTTATAAAATTAGAAGCATTTCTGCCTTTAAGCCCTTCAAAAATGGGCCCCATCCACTTCCATTATAAGTGCCTCACTGTAACCTCCATTTTTGCTTTTTTAAAGAAAAGAAGGGACGGGCCGAAATTGTTGTGATAATCGACATTATGCCGCAAATGATGTGGATTGACCTTAACACGTATTGAACCCGGAATATTCCTTTAATAGTCCTATAAAAATGATTTATTTTCTTTAAGCAAAATATAATTGATTTATTTTTGTATGTTGGGGTAAAACATGACCCCAGACATGTTCCTGACAGGCTTTGTGAGATTCACCCTCTTTAGACTGTTGCAAACATTGATCTCAGAGAGCTTTTGAAAGCACATTTGAAAGGATATTTTGCTATGAAATGTGCCATCAAGCAGTTGAGTCCTCGAGAAGCATCTGTTTATTTGTTTGTTTGTTTGTTCCTTCATTATAAGAAGAATCACCACATTTAGACACACTTGGCAAATGAGGATTTACAGTGTAAATAAAAAAATGTATTACATATAATTTCATAAGTTCAGTCATTATTTTATTGCTTTCATTTTCAAAACAAAATGACACAGGATGTGATGCACTACCTTTCATACTGCATTGTGCACATTACATTAGGAGTCAGGACACAAGCGTTGTTGTCCTTTGTTCAATGTAGGTCAACTGCTGTTTGCTCATGATTGTACTGGTGCAGTGCTGAGGATATATTTACAGTGCTGAGGGTGTGTGGACTGGGCTGAAATATGTATTATAGCAAGACTTTCTTTTCAAATCTAATATTCTGAGCTTTGATATTGAACATGCACGTGCATACTAGAGTGAGTGTGTATGTTTGTGTGTGTGCAACAAGGCGGTTCGTGTATACGACTTATTTTCATGAGACTCACACCCTGTGAATCAGACATTTTTTTAACAATTCCTCAGAGTTTCTCCGCTTATTTTGGTGTTCCCTTGCCTCTGTCCTCTTTGATCATTTTTCTCATTCTGTCACTTTTGTTGAGTTAGTGTTAGATGATGTAGGACAGAAGTATGTAATGGTAAATGTGGGTGTGTTTATGCATTACAGCATGAGTAAATATTTGTGCACTTCCCTTACAAACAAGTCTTTGCATGCAAGTGGTTAAGTATGTGTGCACGCTTCCTTAGAAAGGAAATTAATTTCTCAAAATAGAAAGTGTGTGTCAGGTGAGAAAAACAAAACATTGATTACAGGAACAATCATATTATGCGTCATAAAACTGATATATTGACTTCCGGTGAAAGCCATAAAGTCTGTAAAACAATAAATCCAATATGAAAACAACAATTTTACTTTTTTTATTATCAGCTTTGTTTTTTCCGGCCAGTTCCAGTAAAGGAAATCAAATCCATGGCATATATTTACATCAAGCCCTTCCATTCTGAATACATGCAAATGATGACATCATGACAACCACCCCCCCCCACCCCACCCCGTAAAGATAGGGTGTTTTGAGTGGTGTCTGGTTGCTATGTGGTTGCTAGGTTGTTATGGGTGGTTGTTAGGGCATTGTTAAGTGATTGCTAACTAGTCCAAGTCAAAACAGTCCGTCTCCAAGTGCCTATCATATTCTAATCCCTATATATAGTTCATTTCACTTTATCAATGTAAATATATGAGACTTTTTGTCTGAACAGAGAACATCATGAGTCTGATTGCTTACACAAGCAATAGCCCACCTCTCCTCAAAAAGCCACATGTTTTGGTGCAGTTTGAGAAGAGTTATGCAACAACGTTTAATACTTATGCCCAAAGTGTGGGCATGGGCAGCTCAGCGAGTAAAGACACTGACTAACACACCTGGAGTCATGAGTTTGAATCCAGGGCTTGCTGAGTGACTCCAGCCAGGTCTCCTAAGCAACCAAATTAGAGTCACATGGGGTAACCTCCTCGTGGTCGCTATAATGTGTGGTTCTCACTCTTGGTGGGACGAGTGGTAAGTTGTGTGTGGATGCTGCAGATAATAGCGTGAAGGCTCCACACATGCAATGTCTCCGCTGTAACGCACTCAACAAGCCACATTATAAGATGCGCGGATTGACAGTCTCAGACGCGGAGGCAACTGAGTTTGGTCCTCCACCACCCTGATTGACCACGAGGACTTAGAGCACATTGGGAATTGGGCATAAAAAGAAATGCTCAAAAGTCAAATGTCTCAAGTGTGCCTTTGAAAGTACATTGACTGTGTGCACATAAGGGCAATTGGCGCGTATGCGCTACGACTGCTATGAGATACTGGACTATTACTCTTGATGAGTTTATGCCCACAATGATGTCTTTATATTCCTTTAGTCCTGAGTTGTACAAATGCAAGTCCTGACCGCCTCACACACTCAAACTTGACGTGCAGATCCACTGTTGTTGTTTCACCTTCGTCTTCTGTTGTTTATCGGCGATTACATCTTTATCTAGCATTTTCATTTACATTTATGCATTTGGCAGATGCTTTTATCCAAAGCGACTTACAGTGCACTTATTACAGGGACAATCCCCCCCGGAGCAACCTGGAGTTAAGTGTCTTGCTCAAGGACACAATGGTGGTGACTGTGGGGATCGAACCAGCAACCTTCTGATTACCAGTTTACCAGTTATGTGCTTTAGCCCACTACGCCACCACCACTCTAGATATCTAGCACTTCTTGGTGAAAAAAACGGCTCAAATTTGCCACTTTGTAGAACCACTCATTATAAAAATGGCCTGCACACGTTCAGTGCTTGATCACTCTGCTGATGACGAAGTTTGCGCCACACAACCTGGACGCAGACGCCTACTGTTTGAGTCTATCAGAAGTATACTTTGGGCTTTGGGATCAGGGGTTTATTTAAACACTAAGTGCAAACAGCCCTCGTGTTGGCAGAGGGTATTTACACTAACTGCGCCCACCACTGCTCAGACCAAACTCAGGACAACTATTTATTTGGGGTCAACTGCTGATCAAAGGAAGGCGGGCATATTTGAATTTTTCGCAATGGGACAGAGACATTAAACTGGTTAACGGGTTAGACATTTAGTGGATTGAGAGATTGGATAACTCCATTTGCACTCCAATAGTCTGGCGGAAATACAGGATTTTACAACAAACTGCGCTGTCATGTTCAGCTGCTGTAGCTCTGGGCGTAATGATGGTAAATGTAGGAGGTGTCATGCTAGAGATCCGGGTTCGAATCTCACCCCTTGACATACTTTTCCCCGTGTCTCTACTCTAAATATTTCCTATAATACTGCTTATAGTCATAAATAATGATGATTTGGTCACCATCAAATTAACCATGTTTTACTGTAGTAATATTGTAGTAACCGTGGGTTAGGGGGAGGGGTTGGTGTAGGACTCCAAATAAACACTATAAAAATGCTTCAGTGATGCTACTATACTGTATGTTAGTATAGTACTAACTAGGGGTACTTGTTAGGGGTGTAAGAGTATCTGCCACTATTTGCACTTAGTTGCTTTTTACATTTAGTGCAAATTGTCTCTGCCTTAATTAAATCCAAAACCCCAAGTATGAGCAATAGTTTGATCATGCATACGCTGTAGTCCACAAAGCATAAACAAGGTAACATTCTCAGACTGCTGGGTGTGATTAATCACGGGGTGCTCCACATCCCCTGTCTGCTCCCACACCGAAGCCCACTTGAGGCCTGTCTGGGCTGGGTATGCTCTTGTCTGGCGCAGAGCCTAGACCGAAAATCCCACAGATCTGCCAGAAAATGAGTCAGTGTTTTCCACCCACACACACCGAACATGTTCAAATGTGGCTGGCTTTCTACGATCTGTTTTACAGTCTTTATTTTTGCCTCGTTCTGTCCTAAACCATTTCCTTTCACCCAAATCTAAAACACTTACAAAAGCCGAAGGTGCCGCAGATACGACATGGTTTCAAAAATGTGTGGCAAATGTCAAAATGTTCAAACAAAGAAAGGCCAAGTAAACTAGCCCACAAAAAACCTTTCACCTACATAACTTGTTATCCAGCCTACATGCTCGGAATTTCGTCATCTTACCATCAGGCTTTGACTATTTCGCCATCTTGTGGCCAAGATATGTTCCTTTATTACTTTTATTTACCTAATTTACTCTGGTCTCAAGGTAAGACTGCATTAGATACCTCATAAAAGGTTATATATAGCATATTATCTGTCTACATGCTCATATTTTGCGTTTAGTCATTTTTTATGCCAATGTATGTCATACGGGACATCCTCTGTAGTAAAGATGGGCCTTTATTTCATTTAAGATACACTTGGACTGCAGGACAAGTTTACTTTATATCAAAGCCGTAGCCACATATTCAGGATTGAGCGGTCCAAATCTACAGGTCGCTGTGTGTTCTTGCTTTCATATGACCTTTTATGCTTTGGTAAGATGCTGAAAATAATAACATAATACTTTTATGTCCTAATTTGGTTGAATTTAGGCAAATTGGGAAAACCATTTTTCCGCACTCATATCACCCTATTCTTTAAAGGAATATCCCAGGCTCAATACTGTACAAGTTAAGCATCTGTTGCATAATGTTTATTACCATTGAATAATTGCAACTTGTCCAAAAGCAAAAATGGAGGATACAGTGATGCACTTACAATGGAAGCGAACGGGGCCAATTTTTTGGAGGGTTTAAAGCCAGAAATGTGAAGCTTAAAATGTTTACAAAAACACTTCTGTTAAAATGTGTGTGTTCCTTGAGCTGTAAAGTTGTTTAAATGGTTATTTTTATAGTCATTTTAGGGTTTGTTGGTATTACATCGTCATGGCAACGAAGTTGTAAAATTAGATACAACTACACAGAAAAGGTTAGTGTAACTGGTTTTTCAAATGGGAACCAGACGAACCATCAAACTTAAACAATAAGACGCAAACATAAATGGCAGCTGTGTGTGGCTCTTCCTCTCTCGAACTGCCGCATCCGGCTCGACTACGGCTGAACCGCTCCTCAGCCCAATTGGGGGTGGGGCATGTGCACCTTCCTCCTCAACAGTACCCCTGGAGCAGATAGGGTCAAGGGCCTTGCTCAAGGAACCAACAGTGGCATCTTGATTCTTTACATCTTGTGGATTGGCCCCCATTCACTTCCACTGTAAATGTAAATTTTGCTTTTTTAAAGAAAAGGAGGGACATGCAGAACATGGTAATCAACATTATGCCACAAATCCTGTCGTTTGAGCTTAACTTGTATTGAACTTGGAATATTCACTTAATTAACATTTCCACTGTAATAGCGAATGCATCCATACATTTGAACAGTGCATGTACAGGCATGTAAGATTACTGAAATGTAAAGTGGCAAATGAGAAGTCTATTAAAAGATATTTACGTATAGGCCTAAACTGTATTGAACCATAGAGAATAGTTATTCTCAGTATCGTACTTTGGTTATGAAATGAGAAGATTTACCTGTATATCACTTACCTTCATGTAACCTGAGGTCTGTTTCCTGCTCGCTCGCTCTATTTCTCTCTTTTTTCACTTGACATGATTGCATTAAAGTGGTAGTGATTCAATAATGATACTAAAATGCTTAATTTTCTTCAGGTATTTCATCCACTGAAGTGGTTTAAATACTCACTACTAACTGTTTACACAAGCTTTCGACAAACTAGTACAGCGATAGTCATGACCAGCATTATGTTCTAAAAAATTACTTTTTATGCAATTATTGCTAAAGTTTAACTGACTTGGTTCGATGATTCTTCCAGTGCATCATGTGGAGCCCACGCTTTTCTCAAGAGCAATTTTAAACCTCTCATGACGCATAATTCACATTTTAACCCTTAGAGGACTAAAATGTCCACGTCAAAAAACTTCCATAAAAATATTATATATTAATATTATTTTCCACTTTCACTGACTTTTTAACCAACATCAGTCCTGATCAAAACTACCATTTTAACCTTTTAAATGCCAGTTTGTTTATATAATGCCACTGTTGTTTTTTACACACACACATATTTCTCAATACACACATACAAAACACACTCTAACGTCCATATCAACACACACACACAATTATAGCTGCATCATTTATTCAGTTGTCCTGCAGTGCTCAATAATACAGCAGAAAATAGGGGAAAAGCTTGAATTTGCTCCATAGGGTCAACATGAGGAAAATGGCGCCATCTGGTGGAAATATTAAACATTTGAATTTTTAAGCTGCAGAATGAAAGAATAATTTCATATAATTCATGAGTTTATGCTTTAATGGCACTGGGGTCAAATATTGCTGTTTTAATGGGTTTCAATGGGGACATTTTTGTCTTGAAGGTCCTGAGTGTAACTATTTTGTGTACACAGTGTCTTTTAGATGTATTATAGGAACTGAGGTGGAAATATCAAAATTCCCCCAAAAATACACACCTTTGGCAAAAGTTATGCCATTGGCATTAACACAGGATTAAACAGGGTTAAACCAATCGGCGCACTTCCTTCGTTAGGAAGCGCTTTTCAAACAATCGGATCACATGTTACTTTTAAAACCTGACACTACTAACTTTAGTATATACTAATTTTGTCTAATCTATATTTTTAAGTGGCCTAAAGAACAATTGAAATAAAAAATGATGTTAAACGTTAATGATTAGCTGATTACACACGTTACCTTGTCTTTTAACATTCCAATTTCTAACTATCGCATTATTTTAACTTTTTGTCTGTTTTCCAGTCCAATCTGCAAGCCGTCACTGGCTAAGGAAGTTTGGAAGTTTGGGTTTGGGATGTCTAGGAATGCAAAGTCAGAAGGAAGTTTTGTAGATAGAGTGAAATCAAGTTTCAAGCCCACAGTCTGTGATTCAACTCAGAACCAAAGCAGAACCAGAGCCAGTACAAGGGAGGTGAACGGTTTAGGGCAGGGGTCCAGGGACCCCCTGGTGGCAGTAAGGGGGTGCTAGGGGGCCTGCAGATAATTTCAGTGAAAATTCAGCAGATAAGTTATATCAGGATAACTTATGGGTTACTTTTATGCTACCTTTATGTGCTTTTTGGAGCTTCAAAGTTCTGGTCACAATTCACTTGCATTGTATGGACCTACAGAGCTGAAATATTCTTCTAAATATCATTCAAGTTCAAATTTGACATTATTTCCATTTCATTCAGCTTTTTCTTGAATTGAATTGAAAATGTTTCTCTTTAGGTTTATGTGTCTAATAGTATAAGGCCGCATCCACACTAATCTGTTTTCGTTTGAAAACTCAATTTTTTTCAGTTTTCTAATGTCATAATTGACCAAACTATGCGCTAATGGTAATGAAGAGCGCTTTCTAAATGCTCAGTTTTCGGATGGGGAAAATGCCGTTGAAGTTGTGAACAGCAAAATCGATGCGTTTTCAAAGGAAAAGGCCTATTAGTGCAGATCTGGCATAATACTGGGTAAAAAAACAAAAAGATACTTCGTCAACTCCGGCAATATTTTCAAGAAATATTTTATTCATATATTTTGGCTTTAGTAATAACAATATAAATGGCAAGTATTTAATTTAGCAAGCAACTTGTATTTATAATAGTGTCAATATAAATTAAAGTACATACTGTACCTGCCTTGTATATTTTAGGATGGGGGTCCCTCACAGAGGAATCATCCTCTGGTCTAGGGAACATACTGTAGATGCTTGAAGCATTTGCTTCATATGAATATTCAAATAACTATCATGTCATATTGTACATTGCTGCTCATACTGTAGAGACATTGACAGTATAACCTATAAATAAACTCTGGAGTACAACATTACTACATTGAAATGCATTAGATAACAATTGATCGTTTTGCTCTCCTAGAGCTTGTGTGAGAGTGCTTGTTGTGAGTCATGTTACTGAATTTGATTTGGATGTAAGAAATTCAAGAAGCCACGGTCTCTGTTATGTGGTTATTAGGCAGTCGACGTTTCATCTGAAGCAAGATCGTTCATGGGCTTGAACCTGTGACCTTTGCTTTACCAACCCAGTGCCTTATTTATTAGGCTGTGAACGCTTCTCAAAGCATAAATAGTCTTTTTCTCGAAAAAAAATAGTCTTTTTTCAATGTCACACATTTCCATTTGTGTGTGAATAACATGTCTTGACATTTCCCATGAAAGTCTGTTTCTGTAGATGATATAAATTCTCCAGAATCGAAGCTGGCGCTGTTATTTTGTGGCTCGTCCGGATGACAGTGAAACAGAGCGGATGAGTTGTTTCTTTTGGCCTTTCGGGCATCGGCGTAAAACAAAGTCATAGTTGGCTGATGTGGACATGGCATAAAAGACGTTGGCCTTCTCGGGAATATGCAACTCTACAAAAAAATACACAGATGAATTGTAAGAACTGTGCAGTGTAAGTCCAGTCTTTTACATACATTCTGATATTTTTAAATTCATAATTTGGCTAAGAATGTAGGACCTCATGCTTAATTGCTCAACACCTGTAAACCTTTCTTAAAGGAACGTTTCTCCCAAAAATGAAAATTCTCTCATCATTTATTCGTCGTCCTGCCAGCAGATGTGTGTGACTTTCTCTCTTCTGCTGAACACAAATGAAGATTTTCAGAAGAATATTTCAGCTCTGCAGGTCCATATAATGCAAGTGAATGGTGACCAAAACTTTGAAGCTCCAAAAAGCACATAAAGGCAGCATAAACGTAATACAAAAGACTCCAGTGGTTTTATTCATGTCTTCTGAAGTAATCCAGTAGGTTTTAGGTGAGAACAGACCAAAATGTAACTCGTTTTCATTATAAACCTTGCTATTGCAGTCTCTAGGCACAATCACGATTCAAGCTCGATTACACTTCCTAGTGGTTGACGCATACGCAGAGCACTAGATGGCGCTATAGGGAGTGTAATTGAGCTTGAAATCATGACAGCCAAGAAGACTGCTTATGTCAAGATTTATAGAGAAAAAGGAGATATATTTTGGTCTGTTATCACCTGAAACCGATTGGATTACTTCAGAAGACATGGATTATACCACTGGAGATTTATGGATTACTTTTATGCTACCTTTATGTGCTTTTTGGAGCTTCACAGTTCTGGTCACAATTCACTTGCATTGTATGGACCTACAGAGCTGAAATATTCTTCTAAATATCTTCATTTGTGTTCAGCAGAAGGAAAGTCGTACACATCTGGGATGGCATGAGGGTGAGTAAATGATGAGGGAATTTTCATTTTTGGGTGAACTGTCCCTTTAAGAATAAAAATGGCAAAATGTGATGGAATAATTTTATATGTATTATAACAGTTTTCAGTACCTCTGCCTTGGGCCAGAACTTGTACGAGGGTGAAGTTTTGCTCACTGACATCCTCCAGGTTATGTTTTTGCAGAGCTCTCTGGATCACCTGGGCTGTTTTATCCTGACTGGTTAACTGTGCAACAGATCAGCAGACAAAAATCAAGGCAACTGAAAAATAACAGAATCTGTTCCTATTTGTTATTTGTATCTTCACAACCATAACAAGAAATCTAGTCATACTTAAAACATAAATATTAAACATTAAACAATATTTATACTGCCTGCTGATGTTGAATCGGATGATGCGTCATCATATTTCTCTAATGAAAATGAGGTCTGGTGTCTAAATGAACAATTCATTTTTGTTTTGGTACTCAGGCGTACATCATTTGTGATCAAAGCAGGCAGGGATAGTTCACCAAAAAATTCATTTAATTTACTCCCCCTCATGCCATCCCAGATGTGACTTTCTTTCTTCCGCAGAACACAAATGATAAATGATGCCAGAATTTATATTTTTGGGTGAACTGTCCCTTTAAAAACACTGCCCAGTCAGGCTCTTACCAGGACGCTCTTGTACATGTTTCCATTGTTGCAGAACTCCACGCTGACCCTGATGATGCAGGAGTCGTCCACCTGTCTGTTGTAGAAAGGCAGGGAGGTCATAGAAACCGAGCGTTTATGGGTGGAGACCAGGTGAGGGTCAGCTGTCGCTGAGGAGGAAGATGGATTAATGCTTATTTCCTGCTGCGAACCAGAAGAACTGGACATGGTGGAGTCAGGAGAAGACGAGGAGGGAAAAGCCTCGGCCATGTACTGGCCACAGCTGGTCAAAGACTAGAAAGATGTGAAAAGAGAGTGTCACTTTTCTTTAGAGCCATTTCCAGCAGAAAACACACTGATGAATCAAAAGACGCCATATAGGAGTGGTTCTCAACTTGTTAAATATAATCTGACATCAAGTGTCAAACCATTCAAAATGAAGTACTGTGTGTATCGAGCTTAATATGTAAACATTCAATCAACCTATTCATATGCTGTTTGCTTTAAAGGTGCACTCAGTCATTTTTTGATGGTATGGGAAGTATGGTTTACACTGACACCTAGTGGCCTGGATGCTGCATCATTCAAAAACACTAGTTTTCAGTTACCATTGTTGACATTCACGATGCAGAGTAAACCAGGATTAATTTAATCCATGAAAGACTGTTTCCAACAGGGCAGTTACTGAGATAAAGCAAGTCATATTCAGCTGGTCAACATGGCTGCCCCCATGAGAGCGCCCCTGCTCCATGTAGAATAAAACAGCTTTTATAAGGTTACTGATATGACTGAATTCTTCATCTCACATGAGTGGTCATGATTTTTTACACATGTTTCAAAAATACTACAAATTTCTTTAGAAGTAAAAAAAAAAATGACTGAGTGCACCTTTAAGGTCCCATGTTTTTTGTTGACTGTGGTAGAGAGCCTGCAAATTGGTCTGCAAATTTTGATGTAGTCAACGGACTTATTTATTATCTTTTCAATATTTATTGGGGTTTTATTGTGCATATGTTTTTATCTGTCCTATTTATTGGTTTTGTTAGTAACACTTTACAATAAGGCTCCATTAGTTAACAACATTAACTAATGTTATTGTGGCTCAGTGGGTAGCACTGTCATAAGGTCCTGGGTTCGAGTCCCGGCTCACTCAGGGCCTTTCTGTGTGGAGTTTGCATGTTCTCTCCATGTTTGCGTGGGTTTCCTCTGGGTGCTCCGGTTTCCCCCACAAATCAAAAAACATGCAGGTTCACCTCCAGTGACATGCAGCCAATGGAGATTATGTCAGAAAGGGCATCTGGGGTAAAACGGTGCCAAATCAAATATATATGATACCCTGCACCCATGTGGGACAAAATGCTAGGGACATTAACATGAACTAACAATGAACAATTCTTATTCAGCAATTATTTATTTTAGTTAATGTCAATTCAAACATATACTAGCACATTTTAAATCACAAGTTGTATTAGTTATCGTTAGCTCATGCACTAAAATTGAACAATTGTATTTTTATTAACTAACATAAACTAAAGATTAATAAATGCTGCAAAAAATATATTGTTAATTGTTTGTTCATAATGCATTGCTATTATTGCTAATGCACTGCAATGCTATTGCATTGACTAATGTTAACGAATGGAACCTTATTGTGAAGTGTTACCGTTTTGTTTTTATCTCTCGTTTATCTCTTGTATTTATTTAATGATATTGTATTAAAGAATGGAGAGGTGAGGGGTAATTTTATTTAAAATAATGGATTGTTTCAATTGGCAAAGGTGGGAAAATGTTGTATTTAAGTCAAGTGTAACTAGGAGGTGTTTGGAGCACATGGACAAGTGTTGCTTGAGCGCCACTTAAGGGAGTGGAGTAGGTACTGCTCTTAGTACCAAAAACAAGCCTAGCTTGGTTTTATGCTTGCTTGTAAACACTTGTTTATTTGCACATTTTGCACCTCTAAAGAAATGAACATCTAAACGCCATTCCTGTCTTCTGTGTGATTCTCCTTGTGACTGCCTTGGTCCCTATTGAATTTGTGGTCACGTCTGATGACAGTGATTAGGAGAAAAATTCCTAAGAATCTGAAATATTCGAGTGCTGACGTCTGTACGCCCCTGAACACGGGCTGTGACTTCTGTCAAAAAGACAGCTTATCTTTATTAAAGTCAAGGTCAGGCGATCTGTCATCTGGAGCCTGTTATACTGTATGTAAAAGACCTTAAAAGCTTTTAAAGCTAGCTTTTTTGTTTAGCTTGTTGACAGCATTAGCATTAGCATCGTTTAGCATTGACAGACAGTGATAAATAATATCATAATGATCTTGAGACATAAAAAACACATGGATTGATGTCCAAGCATTTTGCCGATAGTTTTGTTTTCTATATCTGCAGCGTTGCACTGGATAAGTCCGCCCACCGAGAAATCTCATTGGGCCAAATATCCCACGCCTAACTGTGCATCAAACATAAAACATTGGCTGAGATTGCGCCACATCACACAGCAGTTTTGTGCAAAGTCCCTTTATACAGAGACTGTTTAGCCCAAGACGATCCACTGTTATTAAAACGAATGGGAGAAATTTTAACACCCACCCCCCAACGGATGTAGAACAGGAAGTATCGCTTTACAGGTAAAAGAGCCTTTTAATCTAACCTTTTAGATACCGACATCACCTGTCAGTGAACTCAAGACCAACCGTTTTGGAGATTTTTGTCTTTCTCCATTCAAGTACATAGAAGCTGTACTTTTATTGCCACTTGTTTACATAAAAAATAGCTGCCCAGCCTGCACAAGAGCATTCTAAAGATGGCCGCCAATTGAACTGACTTGCCTTGAAAGGGAATTTGCTTTAAGTCAAATTAGGTCACCCAGCAGCCATATTTGTAGTGCTCCGGACAGCTTTGGACACAAGAACAGCTCCTATCAATTTAACATCTCTTATATGGTTGGTCAAAATTATGAGCATATAATGTAAAATCTGATAACAATCGTATATAATAAATTGTGCTTCTTTAGTTCAACTATAGTTCAAGCTATTTTCGGGATTTCCATTCGTATTCTCCCGTTCATAAGTGACTCTACGAGTGCCTCGTCCTATAATGTCTCTGGTTTCACGTCCAGGGTGGACAGACAAATTGCTTCTCGATTAGGACACAATGTGAGCCAAACTGGATGTAATGGTTCAAGGATGGGCAAGGAGGAGGCGGGAACTGGCTGAACAGTAAACATAAAGACTTAATGTCAAACTTATCTAAAAAACAAACATAAACAAAACACGGACACACATGCAACGCGGTCGTGCGCATCTCTATCTCTCTCTCAAACTGGCGTCTCCGGCTCCCCTTTATCTCGCTCTCCCGCTGATCGGCTGATTCAGCACCGGCCGTGCAGCCTCACGGCCTGTCCAAGCCCTCCTCCTCGTCACACTCCTCCCCCACATGATTCAGGCTGGGGTGCCACTGGACTGACCCCAACCCCCCCCCATCTTTGGAGGGGAGACGCTGCCCTCCTGGTCATTCCGTCAGCCGGTGGTCCACCCTGCCACCTTTGAACCTGGGGGAGAGGCGTGGGGAGAAGGAAAGCATGAGCGAAGACACACAGAGAGAATGAGATAGAGAGAGAAAAACTTGCTCGCCGGCTCCCAGACATGCTGTCGCCTGGTCCTCAACCGCTCCTCCACCCTCTGGTGGACAGCATCAAGTCCTCCGGCCCCTGGCGGACAGAATCTCTCCTCCCCTTCTTCGGCGGATGGCAGCGGTTCCTCCGTCTCTCGGTGGCTGTCAGCGACCCCTCCGTCCCCAGTCAGACGCCCGCAGCTGCTCCCCTGGTGGACGGCAGCGGTGAGGACTCCGTGACAGCGCATCCCTCCTCCCTCACGGGTTTCAGAACCACATTAACGGTTTAAGGATGGGCAAGGAGCAGGCAGGAACCGGCTGAACAGTAAACATAAAGTTCTAATGACTAAAAAACAAACAATGTGGCCACGAGCATCTCACGCTCTCGAACTGGTGTCTCCGGCTCCCAGCCGAAAGTAACTTGCTTTCCTGCTGATCAGCCGATTCAGCACCGGCAGTGCAGCCTCACGGTCCGGCCACACCCTCCTCCTCGTCACAGTGAAGGTAATGTAAATGTGTATGTGTATACAGTATGTACCGGCGTTAAAATGGACAATGATCGAGAAGCAGAAATGTCTTCCATCTCAGAGCTGCTGGATCCAGATG
Source organism: Moxostoma hubbsi (assembly GCA_032164185.1). Lineage (NCBI taxonomy): Eukaryota > Metazoa > Chordata > Actinopteri > Cypriniformes > Catostomidae > Moxostoma > Moxostoma hubbsi. The sequence goes on along the minus strand of JAVLUX010000024.1, from coordinate 35,315,856 downwards.
ACGACACACTGATCTGATCTGCGTTCTTCATGGAACCCTCGTTCCCCGACAACAGCCTGCAAACACAGACAAATTCGTGTTGTGACAAAGTATGCCACATCGACCCTGATGCACCATGTAATGGCATGCTCAAGTACTCTAATCTTAACATATTCTCACTTCCAATTTCTGATGATTGGCCAACTGGCAAACTCAAGAAAGTCTACAGGATGTGCGCACCAGCATATGTTAAGATGGAGAGTATATACTGTGTGTGTGTAGTGTTGGGTAATTAACTCAAAAAAGTAATCCATATACAAATTAATTTTCTATCACTGTAATTGGATTACTTACTGACTGTGCACGCCCTTCACCTGTCACAAGAACGAAAACAGACGTACTCATGTTTTAAAAGTATTCAAGTATTTCTACTCACGACGAGAGCTTTTTGGTGAGAGTACGGTGACTCCAGCCACTGCTGGATGATGGAGATGTGTCCTGAGGAGATTCCAGCCGTCTGGAAAGTTCATAGCTGAGGACAACGATACACAGTTGTAAGAGAGTTCGGACCCCATATCCTCTTTAACTGGCCAATCCTCTATAGACAGGCCAGCTAATACATTTACGCATTTGGCAGACGCTTTTTATCCAAAGCGACTTACAGTGCACTTATTACAGGGACAAGCCCCGCCCCCCTGGAGCAACCTGGAGTTAAGTGCCTTAATCAAGGACACAATGGTGGTGGCTGTGGAGATCGAACCAGCAACCTTCTGATTACCAGATATGTGCTTTAGCCCACTACACCACCACCACTCCTGGTAGAAGAACATTGCTAGAAATGTAATAAATGGGTTGGTTGCATTTATATCATTTCACACTCAGAAATATATACAGTATACTGTTGTTATGGCAACAATCACTTTACTACAATCATTATGACATCCATCTTGTGCATGTTTACATACATTTACATGTTTTGATTCACATGATACTCATCTGACTCATGTAACAAGTGTTTGAGTCTCACCTCTCCTGATCTGAGAGCAGTTTCTGATTGTGGAGCCGGACAGCCATGTGAGGATGATGAGGTAAAACATACTTAGAGCATGAAGACTGCAGCTGACGAATTTGCCTTAAAATCTCATACTCCTGCAGTACAAGGGGAGAAATTAGACATCGAATCAAAACAGAAGGGACAAAGACAAAGACTGTTTCCAAGACTGTTACATCACACACCATGCACACATAATCAGTCATGAGATTAATATCATTCCTCCTTCACAACAAAATGTTCTTTAAACATAAGCCAACATCAAATCAAAGCTTTAAAGAGGGTTTGCTGTCTCTTCAGAATGTGCTCTCTAAGGGTACACTAAATGTGTGGCAATAACATCACAACAAAGAAAGGTAACCTTGGGTACACTGAAACTAAGCTATTAGGAAGATACAAAGAGGAAGACGCACTCACCCTTCTCCTCTTTTCAAAATTAATGAGGCCACCCTGTTGATGGTAAAGTACAGATATCATTAAGTGTTAAATATGACATAATTCTGCTTCTCTGCAACACTTGGTCACTTTATTATGAAAAAAAGTAGGTACAACCCAATTTTAAAACAGAAGAAAGACTTGTTTCCTTCCATTTCTGAAGAAAGTGTGAGGCACTTGGCCATGGAAACGTCACTGCATTGATGTTAGGGTATTGCTACGCGGTTGCTAAGATGTTCTGGGAGGTTTTTAGCAACATTGCTGCTATGTGGTTGCTACGGTGTTCTGTGTGGTTGCTCTGGTGTTGCTACGCGGCTGCTAAGATGTTCTGAGTGTTTTTAACATGTTGCTATGTGGTTGCTAGGGTGCTCTGGGTGGTAGATAGGGTATTGGGAGGTGGTTACTAGGGTGAGTGGTTTTTAACACATGCTATATGTCTGCTATAGCACGTTGTTGCTATGGAGTTCTGGGTGTTTGCTCTGGTGTTGCTATGCAGCAGCTAAGAGTGTTTTAGCATGTTGCTGTGTGGTTGCTATGGTTTCTGGTTGGTAGCTATGATGTTGCTATGTGTTTGTGAAGATGTTATGAGTGTTTTTAGATCATTGCTATGTTGTTGCTAGGGTGCTCTAGGTGGTAGATAGGGCATTGGGAGGGGGTAGCTAGGGTGAGTGGTTTTTAACACATGCTATGTTTCAGATAGGACGTTGCTAGGGTGTTCTGAGAGGTTTTTTGCACATTGCCATGTGGTTGCTATGGTGTAACTATGCTGTTACTTAGTGTTTTAAGCACGTTGCTATATGGTTGCTACAGTACTTTGGGTGGTCAATGGGACATTAGGAGGTGGTTGCTAGGGTGAGTAGTTTTTAACACATGCTATGTGTCTGCTAGGGTGTTCTGGGTGGTTGCTATAATGTTCCTATGTAGATGCTAAGATGTTCTAAGTGATTTATAGCATGTTGCTTTGTGGTTGCTATGATGCTCTAGGTGGTTGCTGTGGTGTAGCTATTCAGTTGCTAAGATGTTCTGAGTGTTTTAGCATGTTGCTATGTGGTTGCAAGGGTGTTGTGGTGGTCAATTGGACATTTGAAGGTGGTTGCTAAGGTGAGTGGTTTTTAGCACAGACTATGTGTCTGTTAGGGTGTTGTGGGTGATTGCTAGAGTGTTGCCATGCTGTTGCTAAGATGTTCTGAGTGGTTTTTAGCACACACTTTGGGTCTGTTCCAAAACCTAGTGAGTGTCCTCCGGAGGCAGCATTTTAAGGCATCATTGGCGCACTTCCGACACGAGTGCTGTTCCAAAAGGTAGGTTTCTTAATTATGTTGCCTCTCAAGATATCTCGTTTTGGCCAAATTCTAAGGTAGCTTCGGATGTATCTAGGTGATCCCAGAATGCACCGTGAACTGCTTGCTGATTGATAACAGTTTAAAAATTAGACAAAACGTACTATTTTACCAAAGATGTGTGTGCGTGTATGTATTTATGCTCATTAGAGGATTGCATTGTTTCCCTCGTGTCACCTGTATCGAAATCAGTTGTGAGTCGAGTGTCCCGAGCATTGCACCTGAGGAGCGCTATTTAAATTGCTCTCTTATGAGACATCATTTGAGCAAGGATGCTGCCATAGTAGACAGCTGTCTATGTAGGCAGTAGACAGAGAGGAAGCTCACTAAGTTTTGGAACAGACCCTAAGTGTCTGCTAGAGCAGTGGTTCTCAACTAGGGGGCCGGGACCCACTAGGGGGCCTCAGCACACTTCCAAGAGGGCCTCATGTCTTAAAATTGATTTCTAATAAGAAATATTAAAATAATTAAAATAATTCAACTTAATAAATAAATTACAAAATAAGATGCCTATAAATTACAAACAGACTCTTTCTGAAACTTCTAGAATCAAAAATGATCTTGGAGTTACTGTGCTAGAGTGTTCAGGGTGGCTGCTAGGTGGAGAAAATGTGAGTGGTGCTTGAAAAGTTACAGCAGCTCGCTTCTTGACAAGCAGCACCATGTAGACCAAACAGATCGGGATGAGTTATGCACCAAAGGTTAATGCTTAGGGGGTTTCTTTAAATCCGTAAGAATGAGCAATAGTAATAGTGACGCTTGCCTTGGCAAGATCTTTCCTTCCTAAACATACAAGATATCAGATTCACCTCCACAGTGTCAGGTAAGGCAGTGTCCAGCATGGTCAGTACTGTTAGGTATGTCCCTAAGTATGGAACTGTCCCACCAGCTGTGTGCTGTAAAAAAATACATTAATAAATCTGTTTAAACCACTTTTGGGGGAGATTTTTAGAATATATACTGTAATACTGTCATGACATTTTACAGATACATCAGTGATGAAAAGAAGTTCAAGTTATATTCATTTTTTCTTTGATACAGCACAAAATGTATAATTTAAAAACCAAATATCATCACATTTTGGTCGCATTTAAAAAACTTTAACACATTTAAAGCCTTTATTTTCTGAAAAAAAAAAATAAAAGTCCACAAACTGCGCCAAAATGTTGGTGCCCTCCAAGCGTTCATTCAACTTGCACGTTCTAACTTAAAAACATTATAAAGGTTCCGGTCGCTGCCAATGGATAGATTTTCCAAGTATATCCAATCATATGGACAAAGTGTTCAATTATTTTATAAAAAACACACCTCTAAAATTCATCAAGGTGTTATTTTTATATTACAAAGGTTGTAACAGGCTGCCAGTGGTGAGAATGACTAACATTGTTTTTTTGTATTGTTTTTTATTTTTTTAAAAATGATTGAATACTGTACATGTATAATTCCACTTCCTGGGAAAATCTGACCTAGGGTAAGTCAGTATATCTAATTGCAGCCTTCTACAACCTTTACAATATGAAAATAATATCTTGCTTAAATTTCAGCACTTTGTCTTCTAAAATACTTGAACACTTATATTACTGGACATGCTGGCTTCACATGTAGGAAGTGAGCCTACCTAAATCTTTTCCCACTCTCTGCTGTTGTGTTTTCGGATTTGCAAATTTGCCTTGGTGTTTTAAGATTTGCTGTTTTGTTTTGCACTTCACAGCCACCGTATCAATCGTAACCTCTCTTGTCAGGCGAACAACGACACACAAACACGCAAGTTTGTTGGTGTTTGTTGGATCAGTGTGAGAGTGACAGTTTTGTTTCTCAACACTCTAAATAGAACTTTCTGCGTTTGTTTGAACAGTGTGAACATTCCATAAGTGTGGAAACGTAAGTGGGTCTATCATAGTGGAAACTGCGACGAAATTTAGAATGCAGCATGTGAAAATCAGTTTGCATTAATTATGCTACAGTAATGTTTATTCTATGAGACTAGGTCGATATATTCACATATCACTAGAACTAACTTCCCAAACATAGTGACAAAATCCCATCGAAATGGCTATTAAAAGTATAAGGAATGTCTATTCAAAATATTCTTTGATTTAATGGTTCAAAACAGGATATTTTCTGATGTTCTTACAGAAAAAATAAATAAGTCTAGGCTATGTATGTGTTCTTTGCTTACATCCACAAAGTCTTCCCTGCTGGTCAGAACACAGTTCTCATCTGGGAAAGTTTCACACAAGTTTTCAAAGATAGACATCGCCTCTCTGAAAATAGAGAACATACATTTACAACGAAGTATGATTAGAAGTATGAGAGGTAGACCGATATATCGGTTTTGCCGATTAATCGATGCCGATAGTTGCTTTTAGGAACTAACGTTATCAGCAAAATCTATGCCGATAGTTTTTTCATTATTTCGTCATTGCAAAATAAGAGTCCCTGGTGTGTTTCTGACTTTTTTACACTTAAAAGTTCCATGTTATGTACCAAATCTTTTCTGTTATACTTTCTGGTTAGTTAGGGGATTTTGATGAACAATAAACTGCATCTGGGATTTTATTCATTAATTACCATTCAAAGTACGAAAATATTATTATTTTATTTTTTTTACATTCTATAGATCAATTTTAAAATCTATCAGCTGATTAATCGGTATCGGCAAAATCCACTATCGGTCGTCCTCTCATTTAAACAGCACATCAGTGACTCCTGGTGGTCTATTTAGTATGCATTGATGATCTTACATTTGCTGGTGAAAAGCAGCTGCATCACAGTGGTTAATATATTACTAGTCAGTGTGGTCATCATAACCTTCTCAGACTCAAGCGGTTCTTGGCCAGCATAAGTTGCAATGTCAACGAGACTCTATGCTGATAGTCATAAGTCTGTCTATGCAAGAATATAATGATTTATAATGCTGGCTTATAACATTCATGGGGTTTCAAATGACCTGCTCACGGCCGCCCAGGTCTTCCTTAGTCTGTAGATGGGGTTGGATTGAAGGGCTGACAAAATAGCCCAAAGAGAGGAGAAGTTCTTTAGCTCTCTGCAGCCCTAGGTGAAAAAGAGAAGTCTGAGATAGCTCTTCAACATCTGTCATGTGACCTTTTCATAGGTTTTTCTGATATTAGACCCCCTCAAGGGTTTACCTGTGCTACTCGTATCCATTTGTCAATCAATCTGGCTCTTTGCGTGGTTGTAGAGGTGGGGCAGGAGGACGGGTCTAGGTCGGACGAGGGGCAAAGCAGAGAGGTGATGACCTGGTTGGTGATCGCGTTAAACTGCGAAATAGTGGCCCAAATAGTGGGTGAGAGGTTCTCCTTTTTGTCTCGTTGAGACCAAACACAGCCCAGACACTGGAAGGGAACCACCTTCATAAACAGTTCCTATAATATCAGGAACACCAACATTATAAGATGATCGACTATATCTCCATTTGGTAGATCATAAGGAGCCAATCAGAAGCAAGCAATGAAGAGCTGGCACTCACAGCGTCCATTCGGGTGAGCTGTTCTGCAACACCTGTGATGGAGGAGTCCATGAAATCCAACTCAAAGCGCTTCCCCTCCTGGTCCACATCTGGTGCTTCCGTATTATCAACCGATCGACTTGCCACAATATCTAAGCGGATATACAGAAGAAGAAATCAAGTCATGGATTCACAGAGTCAACTACGAGTAAGACTTTCTTGTGTTAAATGTAAATGCTCTGGCTTAGTGATGCATCCCAACCAGCCCAACATAACGGTATTTGTCAGCCTGATCTAATTTTTTTGCAAAATGTTTTACATGGTTCATTAAGTGTATTGCGGCAGTTCCGAGGAGAAATGTCCACCGTGTGGCGCTAAAAGCGAGTTAAATGTTCTCCAAAACAGCTGAGGTTTACAAGAGCAATGCTTTACCAAGTTTTAAATCAACCTTCCCAACCCTAAATTTCAAACCTAAACCTGACTGATAGTATCGTCAAAGGCAAATGTGAGATGAAAACCACAACAGATGAAGCAACCACGTCATTTTGTGGTGCTTCTATGACACTTTCGGATCACTTGTTGACTCGCATGTTCTACAGGACTCGTACCCCGGTCCTTTGCATCGCAAGTGCAACGCTCTATCAGTTGAGCTACCAACAATTTGATCATACTTGAGCAAACTTGTAAATGTAGTTGGCAGGGCTGGACTGGGTAGTTGCTGGAATGGCCTGGTTGTTGGTAATGTAATGCAAACGTTACAATGTATTGCCTTCCAAGTCATGAGCCACAGAGCGATGCGTTTATGAAATCAATGTCTGTTTGTCCAACCAATGGAAGATGGGGAGCGTGTTTGGAAAACGATTATTATTGCGATTTAGTTTGGTGATGTTAGAGCCACACACATGCCTTTAAAGATGAAAGGGCTACATTTTTAACAATACCATTTTTTCAGCCAACCACAATGGTAACAAAATGAATAAAATAAACTAACACAAAATAACTTTAACCGAAATCATTCTGAGCACAAATGGACGATGCTGAATCAAACCTTCAGTCTGGAATTTCTTAAGGAGCGCTTCAAATTGTTTAGCCAGGGTGAAGAGAGCGGGATGTCCCATCAGCTGTGAACACATGAGGCGTAGTGAAGAATGCATGGGAGGATCTCTGAAATCTTCACTGTACTCTTCCAACCATGTCTGAAGCGAAGTCCACAAAGAACTAAGAGAAATCAGGAGAGAAACATGCTGCTCAGCTTCCGTATAGTGTATATTCAAAACTGTATTATGGCAACTTTAAAATGAACACTTGTTTCTTGTAAGGGGTGTTTCTTCGGGCACTCTCAGCACTGTGAAAGTGAAGAACTGTGGGACACTCATAACTAAATAATAAATACAAAATTATATAATCTTTAAACAATTACATTCGTATATATTACATTTTATTTACATCTTATTTCACTCTTTGTTTATATTATCACACCTCTACAAATGTAATCATTAATTTTCATAGTTCAGTATTTAAACTCTGGGACAAGACTACGATAGTCAAATCTATACATAACATTTATTTGAAAAGCACCAAAAGTAAAAAAGTTTCCAAGCTAGTTTTTAAGTGACCTTAATATAACATTATATAAAAGATCAATTTTGTGGGCTAGCATGGTATTGTTTGTCAAATGTCATATTGTTGTTGTATTTGTTTACCTTTTATAGTACTTGTTGCTGTCAAGTGCAGAGGCCAGATTGTCCCTAAAAAAAGAAAAAGATTTTAACTGACTGTTTCTAAGGATAGGCTTGTTTTTTACGGAAGCCCTGAACCACAAGGTGAAAAAAAAGAAAAAAAAAGAGAGAAAAAAAATGTAAGAGAAAAAAAAATACATTTGGAGAGAAAAAAAAACATTTTTGAAGAGAAAAAAAAAAGTTTTAAGAGAAAAAAAGACAAAAAAAATTTAAGAGAAAAAAAATTTGAAGAGAGAAAAAAAAAATTTAAGAGAAATTTTTTTTAAAAAAATTAAAGAGAAAAAAAAATTTTGAAGAGAAAAAAATTTTGAAGAGAGAAAAAATTTGAAGAGAGAAAAAAAAAATTTTTGAAGAAAAAAAAAAAACAAAGACAATTTAAGGAAGGAACTGAGACAAAATTGTTATTTTTTTTTTATCACCATTTCTTTTTTTTTCTTTTTTTTTTACCTTGCGGTTCAGGGCTTCCGTAGTTTTTTAGTAAATTTTTGTAGACACATACTTTAAAAAAAAAAAAAATTTTAAGAGAAAAAAAAGACAAAAAAATGAAGAGAAAAAAAAAATTTTAAGAGAGAAAAAAAAATTTTAAGAGAAAAAAAATTTAAAAAAATTAAAGAGAAAAAAAACATTTGGAGAGAAAAAAAATGTTTGAAGAGAGAAAAAAAAATTGAAGAGAGAAAAAAACACAATTTAAGACAATTTAAGGAAGGAACTGAGACAAAAAAAAATAAAAAATTTATCACGGTATCTTTTTTTTCTTTTTTTTACCTTGCGGTTCAGGGCTTCCGTAGTTTTTGAGTACATAGACAAATACTTTAAAATCATGGCTACAAAAATACTATTGATCATTATTGCCCAGGAAAAAAGACACTACATTTGGTAATTTTTCATATTCACAACAGCTATTTATTGACACTGATTTTAGAAAAATACTATTACTATTTTCAGCAAAAAGTGTGGAATATAACATCAAAGTATGCCCAAATTATTTATAGGGCCTAAACAAACTCATAAAGGAAGTTAATAAATGATCAAATGAATGCTTAGAGACCAGCAGTGGAATTTGAGTTCAAGGAAGTGGCCAGTGATGACGTACTGTCCCATGTAAACTAATGATGGAAAAAACTATTCTGCTGTGACAAGAGAAAGGCAATACACACAAACCACAGATATCCAAATATAGCCAGCCAACATAACCACCTCCAGACCACACAGTCCCAGACGCACCGAACAACACACTTAAACACACACCTTTGGAATAGCATTTCGATGAGTTTGTTGGTGCTCGTGAAGGTGCGATACGTGGACAGCAGTATCCTGCTGTAGTCTTGCTCTTGACAGCAGGGATCCAATAGGTGAGACACCAGCTTTTCCAGAGTGGCCGATTTTACCCTGCGTATCTTACATGTTCGGTACTGTACGAAAGCCTCCTTGGGCTCGGCCGACTGTTGAACGGGCTCTCTTCGCAGGGTGATCCCAAAAACCGCCCCATCTTCATGCTCCTCACCCCACTCCTGAACAGGATCCTATGTCACAGATACAACTCAGTAATACTTTATAGTAAGGTTAAAATGAGTTAACTCAATAGTTAATATGAACTTGAACAATGAACGGTAGGCCTACCTTTAAATCGTTATTAAACACAAAACACCATCAGGGTAACACATGTGACACTAAAATAATGCAATAAACATTAACTAAACAACATACTGTTATGCAACATAAAACCAAAATGGACATAACTGATACCAAATAAATGCACATTTATTTTATGGCTCATGCAGGGACTTCTGAGAACATCCGATTATTGTTTTTCTTACAATATTTTATTGTAAGATATTATTCTTTACAATATCTTTCTGTAAAAATTATTTGTATGTTGTTGTTAAATAAATATACATTTTCACAGTATATAGTAACCAATTAAAAGGTTTTATTAAATTCTGTCAAAATTGTATTTTTAATTTCCGTTAATAATAATTTTAATAATAATAATAATAATAGTAATATTAATAACAGTAATAATAATATTAATAATAGTAATAATAATAGTAATAGTAATAATAATAATAATAGTAATAGTAATAGTCATATTAATAATAGTACTAATAATAATAATAGTAATACTAGTAATAATAATAATACAAATAATAGTAATATTCATAATAATAGTAATAATAATAATATTAATAATAGTAATATTAATAATAGTAATAATAATAGTAATAGTAATAATAATAATAATAGTAATATTCATAATAATAGTAATAATAATAATAATAGTAATAATAATAATAATAGTAATAGTAATAATAATAGTAATATTAATAATAGTAATATTCATAATAATAGTAATAATAATAATAATACTAGTAATAATAATAATAATAATATAATAATAATAGTAATAATAATATTAATAATAGTAATAATAATAATAATAATAATAGTAATATTAATAATAGTACTACTACTACTACTAATAATAATAATAATAATAATAGTAATACTAGTAATAATATTATGAATAATAGTAATATTCATAATAATAGTAATAATAATAGTAATATTAATAATAATAATACTTGTAATAATAATAATAATAGTAATAATAATACTACTACTAATAATAGTAATAATAATAATAGTAATAATACTAATAATATTATTAATAATAGTAATAATAATAATGTACAGTGTACTTTTTTACCATTACAATTTCAAGCTGAAGTGGCAAAGTGACCCCTGAATATGTGATATACAGGTTTTTACAGAGGTGCAGTGTTGGCCCACCACTGAAAGTTTTGTCCATTACCCTGTGCAGTACAACAATGCCCCTAGTTAATTATAATCAATTATATATAAAAACAAATAATTTATTGTACATTTTAGAACATACATTATTTATATTCTTTTATTAATATCTTTTATATAATTCATTTATTTTATTATTTTAATTCCATTACTTATTAATTCCAGTAATTAGAAATCCATTATTATTTTTCTTCCATTTTATTATTATTTTGTTACTTAAATATAGTTTATTATATTGATTTATTATAAGTTGCATTCATTAATTTCTATCATATGATATTTCTATTATATTATTGAATTCTGTTTTTATTGTACTGTTTTTGTACTATACTGTATTATAGTGTCATTCCCTAATGGTGTAAGTGTTTCATTAAATACCATCTTATCCTGTCCAGTGGTGTCCTATCCCATAAGCTCACTTTCATGTTATCATTAGCAATGGAAATAAAAATAAAAAAGCGTAAAAGTGCAAACTTCACACTCTAAATGACTGCATAATCAATGAAGACAAGCCACGATCTTCATGAAATCCTGACTATTATTCAGTGTTTTTATGTGGACATGTTTCATGTACAGGATCTAGCCATAATGTGTTTGTAAAGCAACACTGACGACTGACCTGTCAGTTAAAAGCAGCATAAGTACAAAGAGTCACAATGACTCGCTACAGCTGGCTGAGGAGCAGATGATGCAACTGAACCACTAGGGCAAGTCCACATGTGAATCTCAGCAGCATAAATGAGTCAGGATTACTCCTGCTGCTGAGTATAGGTTATGTGTTGACTGTAAAACACTCTTTGCTTTGCCTACTTGCTTGTTTTGATTATTGGTGGGGTTACCTCCCCCCATCCCCCTTGGAACCTACGCCCTTGCCTGTCCTGATGAATAAGCAATATGAAGTGTCTTTGATTTATGAACACACTGCAGATAATGAAAACCTGTCCACAGCTCAAGAGGCAGAGCCCTTCAGTTCAAAGGACACACACCTGGGACATTGTATTTACAGTCTGGGACACAAAACGTATCATTATATATGCTAAACATATCATTAAATGCAGGGCCGTAGCAAGGAATTCTGGGCCCCCTGCCTGTATATTGTTCTGGGCCCCTTTCATATAAAAACAATACTGTTTAAAAATGTGTTGTGGGCCCCCCTGGGCCTGTGGGCCCCTAGAATCGTTACCACCTTTCACCCCCTTAGCTACAGCCCTGATAATATGTAATGTACGATGATTGTGTTTCTCAAAAGAAAGGTGTCCTTATATTTTTTAACCCATTATGCTTCTTTCTTGAATGAATGACTTGTGTGCTATATTTTCGAGTCTTCTGAAGCCATGTGATAGATTTGTGTGAGGAACAGACCCAAATGAAACCTAAACTTTTAGCCCAATTCGGATGGGACTAGTTTTCCCTGAGGACGTTAGTAATAAATGGTAAATGGTCTGCACTTATATAGTGCCTTTTTAACCTTTTATCCTTTTACACTGTGTCTCATTCACCCATTCACACACACACATACACACACATTCACACACATTCACACACCAATGACGACAGAGCTGCCATGCAAGGTGCTAGCCTGCCATTGGGAGCAACTTGGGGTTCAGTGTCTTGCCCAAAGACACTTCGGCATGTGGAGTCGTGTGGGCCAGGAATCGAACCACAAACACTGCGATTAGTGGACAACCCGCTCTACACCTGAGCCACAGCCGCCCCACCTGAGCCACAGCCACCCCACCTGAGCCACAGCCGTCCCACCTGAGCTACAGCCGCCCCTCCTGAGCCACAGCCGTCCCACCTGAGCCACAGCCATCCCACCTGAGCCACAGCCACCCCACCTGAGCCACAGCCGTCCCACCTGAGCCACAGCCACCCCACCTGAGCCATAGCCACCCCACTTTAGCCACAGCCGCCCCACTTGTGCCACAGGTGTTTCACAGACAAACAGTGTGGTTTTAATCCCGTCCAAATCGAAGATGTTTTTTGAACACAACCTCAGTAATTCATTAGAGCAAATGACCAACTGTTTTCCAGCCAACTTGTGGGACCTCTTGAGAAATCCTTATCATTATGCTGCATATTATTGTTCAACAATGCTTTTTCTCATTTATTTTGATCTTCATTGAACACGGTAACTAAAGCTAAATGTTTCATTGTGCAGCTTTGTGCAAATTAATTCTTTCAACTTTCTATAACAAAACAAAAACGCACTACCTGCTGAACTGCATGCTTATAATTCTTGCAGACACATTCATAACATTTTTACACGATCACAGCAGGTCTTGGGCATTTGCAATCTGATAGCACCAGACACAAGAAGATTTGGCTGTCATTCAAGGCCTGTAAGAAAAATACTAACATTCTGCTCATAACCATTCCTTCATTTAACCCTCGTCGCACAGACCAGCACCTGTTGTTAGTACATCACAACACTAACACATAACAATGTCGGTTTTTAGGATATTCCAGAATATTCAAATTCTCTACAGTGATCATTAGTAAGTTCCTCTGTAGACTATAGCTCTAATAATAGCTCATTTAGATATGGTCTGATGTCATATTACTGCTGTTTTCTTTTTAAAGGAATAATAAACACTGTAATTTAACAGTCTGCTGCACACTTGGTCATTTAATGTGGCATAATGATTCCTGCCCAAATCTCACAGCCGTCAAACACAGGCACATGCCATTCTTTGAGCCCAAAAATGTTGGCTGTTGTGTAATAGTTAGTTTGGGACAGACTGCACAACAGCTAATTATACAAAAGTGACAAATGTAATAATAATAATAAAAAGAACTGTGTGCCATCAGATCACATGGAGATAAAGTACCATAACGTATGTTAAACAACTTTATGCATGGGTCTGAATGTTTCAGTGGTGGTCAGACGTGACCGGGGCAAGATGTCACAGTGTTTTTTCCGATTAATATTATTTTTACATAGAATATTACACATACATGGAAGTTTAGAACAACAACAACAACAAAAAAGAAGCTGTTGAACATTTCAATTAACACGCTGATCAGTAGCGGCGCATACTCGTATACTCACACTATAAGGGGCAAGTTGTCACAATGGGAACCTGTTGTTTATTGACACTGATTTGAGAATACCACCATTGTTTGAACATTGCATGAAACATCTTCAACAACACGTGTGTATTTAAATGGATTATTTAATGGCTTTCGAGCAAGATTTAAACGTTACAACAATTACGAAACAAGCGATATATCATACAAGGTACCATACAAAAATATCAAACTAGGTGTTCAAAGACAAACATGTATGCAACTGTACTGTTGATTGAAACCACATAGTTACTGAGCAATTGCCCTTGTGGCCACGTCCCTCTGTGACAACTTGCCCCCAAAAGCTTTGGTTTATATATAACGATGTACTGTATGTAGCAGACTTTGTTATTGTTGAAAACCATTTTTATGTTTTTGGCAATCACTAGAAGAGGATCCAGGGTTCCTTAAGTATTGTAACTAGATTGTGTCTCATCTGTCATATACACAGTTGCTCATGTCTCTGATTTACACCTGTCAGGTGCTGGGACAGCACAGGTATCTTAACATGATATGTCCCTCTATTTAAAGCGCATTCATGGCATACTAGCAAACACACTGCATCCAACACAGACAAGTACATGCAGCAGGAGAAGTTTGCATTTATAATATAGTTACATTATGCATGCACAGTATACAACTTACATTTACAACGAGCATCAGGAACATCTCATGCATGCATTATCTTACCATGGTCAGCTCCCATTTTCCCATTTCTACGAAGATGCTTTTATGATATAATCCTTTCCATCACCACAAGCACCAAAAAGTTCCACAAAAATGTAAAGAATAGAAGCTTTCGCTAGGAAATAATAATAATAATAAGGGGAAAATAAACAATCTTGTGGTTTCAATAAATTGCATTAAACATCTCTTACGACAATGAATGCAGTTCATGGTAAAATGTCCTTTTTGGTACAGATGATGATCAAACATCCGTCCATTGAGGCGACAGAGCGCACAAATGTGTGTCGCTTCACCTGCGCTCACGTGAGCATTATAAAGTGGGAGGAGTTAAAGGAGGAAGTATCTAACACCAACATGTCCTTAAAAATAAAACACTGATATATATTAAAATTACCAAGCACTGTAAAGACCGAGCATTACATCACTGATGGCTGGCAAATGGTACAATTTTGTCTAAACAACATTTTGTCTAAACAACAGATCTGTGCATGTCTATGGGACACTTGTGGAGGCAGCATTATTTTTATTTATTTATTTGCATGTAGCATTGTTTTAACCTTGCTGTTATTTATATATTTATATATTTTTACAAAAATTATGATAATTATTGTTTGGATTTAAAAAGATTTATTATTCTTCTGTTATTTCTGTATATTATTATTATTTGCATTGAGAACGGTTTTACCCTGTTGTTATTTTTTTTTACAGTAATGATAATAATAATAATCATTATTAATATTGTCATTTGGATTTAAAAAAAGATTAATCTGTATATTATTATTATTATTATTTGTAGTGAGAATTGTTTTTCCATGCTGTTAAAAAAAATGTATATAAAAAAAAAAACATGTTTTTATTTTATTTGCATTTAGAAGTGTTTTTATACTTCTGTTGTTTACTGTATATTTATTATTATTATTTGCATATAGAATTGCTTTCACCTTATTTTGTTATAATAATAATAATAATAATACAATTATTTTAATTTAATAATTTCATTATTTTTGAAGACATCCTCACTAAGCAACATTTTTCACAAGTGGGGAAAACTTTCACACAGTCCTGTACTTTAAACACAAAAACACGGTTAATTAGTCACAGTTAGTCGAAGTCTTCTTAGGGACATAGATTGGTTTCAATTCAGTTCTGCCTTATTACTGTCTTCTAAAAAAACAGTAAATGCTGTACTTTAAGAGTGCCACCTAGTGGACCACGTTGAAGACAGACAAACACAGATAAGACAGATACACAAATAAACACAAAGATAAAAAAAGTGCAGACAGACAGAAACATAGACAAAAGGTAGACAGACAGACAGGTAAACTGTAAGAGAGAATGAAAAACAGAAAGAAAAACAGACAGATACAATTGCAGAGCACTGACAGACAGAAATAGACATAGCGAGACAAATACAAACACAGACAGATAGATAGGGCAGACAGGCAGATAAACAAACAGACAAAATGATAGACAGAGAGATAAGTGCAGACAGACAGAGTGCAGAAAGATAGACAGACAGACAAAGATAGACAGATAGGGCAGACAAAGATACAGACAGACAGATTGTGCAGAAAGATAGACAGACAGACAAAGATAGACAGATAGGGCAGACAAAGATACAGACAGACAGATTGTGCAGAAAGAGACAGACAGACAAAGATAGACAGATAGGGCAGACAAAGATAGACAGACAGATTGTGCAGAAAGATAGACAGACAGACAGACAAAGATAGACAGATAGGGCAGACAAAGATACAGACAGACAGATTGTGCAGAAAGATAGACAGACAGACAAAGATAGACAGATAGGGCAGACAAAGATACAGACAGACAGACAAAGATAGACAGATAGGGCAGACAAAGATACAGACAGACAGATTGTGCAGAAAGATAGACAGACAGACAAAGACAGACAGATAGGGCAGACAAAGATAGACAGACAGATTGTGCAGAAAGATAGACAGACAGACAGACAAAGATAGACAGATAGGGCAGACATAAAGATACAGACAGACAGATTGTGCAGAAAGATAGACAGACAGACAAAGATAGACAGACAGGGCAGACATAAAGATACAGACAGACTAGTGCAGACAGACAGAAAGCACTCTAGTTCACCAAAGTCATACAATAAACCCCATTTACACCATTTATAGTATAAAATTCTTTATTTATCATGTACCGAGGCACAAACATATGCAGCAAAACTCTTAAACATTTCCTATTGCATGTCTTCTGTAACACAAGAAGCTCTTAACAAATATACAAAGAAACAAACAGGATCTGAAAATGATTACAAATGATGGTCTGACACTGAATTAAAAATTCAATTGTTAATCATCTCTTATAAAAACAGCCAAACTTAAATATTAACTGGCATGACAAAAGAAAACAATTAGAAAATGTTGTTCAAAAATTCCAGCAATAATCCCAATCAAAAAATGCCGTTTTAATGAACTGTAACAACGATAAACACTTTATGAAATGCATGTCAAATTATATCAAAAACAGCGACATGCAAATCAAAGCATTTACGCCCAAACACTTCCTGACAGTTATATCCTTTAAAGTGGCTTTAAAATGTTTAGCAGGAATAACGAAACATTTTTACACATCAAAATAACACATCTGACCTCTGAAACTCGAGGTGCACCCCCCCCCCCCCCCTGTTATAAAAGTAATGGATCCGCTAGTGTTTCTGCATTTTATACGGCTGAGATTCAGTGGTCTATCATTTTCAAAGAATCTCACCAGTTGATATATGCACAATAGTCTCTGGCTTTAAGGCATGCTGAAAAAAGGCAACGAGAACACCTAAGTTTAAGGCACTTTCAGTTTAACGCTGTAACTACTGAGGTGTCCCAGGATGCACGCACAAACATAGAGTACATGCAGTAACCCTGATCGCCAGTAAGGAGCCGTAACTACTATTTGGCCTGGTTCCTCTTCTTCAAGACATTCAGAAGGTTGTCAGACATCAGATAGGGTCGTTCTGGGCTGCCGTCATTTCTCTCCAGGTCCTCCACTGTGATAAACGGAGAATGTGAGAAGTGTTGAGGAACATACACATTGAATTATTTGGCCTATGCTTTAGATGAAGTTACAGATCATCCAAAACTGTAGTTTTCATATACATGAAGAGGAGTAAATATTGACAGATTTGTCCTTTTTTTGGGTGGAACAGAATGAAGTAACAAGAAACATTCAGAGATTTTAAATAATGTGCTAGACACAACACGGACAGACCTACACAACAAATGTCAGCGCTAGCACAGTATTTATTAAAGATAAAAAAAGATTGTTTACTGACAGATTAGCACAGCAGCACCCATAAGAATGGAGTAAAGAGCCATAAAAAAAGACAGTTACAGCAGATAGGAGCACACCATTATAGAAACCTCAAGGCAATAAGGTGTTTAGAATAAGTAAGGAGATTCAACCAATTTTAAAGTGCATAAAGACGACATGGCTTACAGTTTTAAAAGTGCAGCATTAGATTTAAAGGCAACATTACTGAGGCTTGGATGTTTAGTCCACGATAGAGCAAAAAAAAGTGGCAGAGCAGTTGGATACACCATGGATTGACAGATACGGAGCGTGTTTACATGCACAATCTCAAACCGATAAAGCTTATTCCACCGTTTTCTTGATTGTCGATGAAATGTTTTTTGGCTCCGGTCTCCATTAGAAGCAATGTAAAAACTACCCAAACGTGCGTTGCAGATGGGGAACAAGAAATGTTTGAAGTATTAAGAGTAAAAACGAGTTTAGGCTCAACTTGTGCAGATGTTGGCTGTCATAACAACTCAAAAATAACGAATGATAATGAATAATCAACGTGACCAACCACGGGCCATCGCTTCATATCATCTACACACTCAGGAGAGGCACCGTCAAAAGACATGTCATCACGACTCTGTAGTATCGGCACTATGGAGCTACAGTAAACTCTTTATTTGACATTATTTTTGAATACGCCAATTAATAATAATAATAATAATAATAATAATAATAATAATAGTTAGGGCACCAGAATCACTACACGATTTAAGAGTCCCACCGCACATCTCCAAAATCCCGGTTTAACCCCAGTGTGCATGTAAACGCACTCGATAGGAGACACTTGACACGTTGCACAAAAAGACATCTGACAGAACTGACAACTGAAACTCATTACTACTCATCCATGATAACTAATTAGCAATTATGACTACGTAAACTTGAGACTAATCCATCTCCAATGTAAGATTATACCGCATCGTAGAACATTTAACAGCATTACTGGTACTAAAATCATTGTCCTGTTTTGATCGGAGCCGCCAGCTGGATCGTCTCGTCAAGTGAAGCAGGGCTTCGAGCCGCGCCGTCATCCAGGTCCTTCGTCAGAATGCTGTTGAGCGCTGTGGTCATGTAATACGGCCGCTCTGAAGAGCCGTCGTTACGCTCAAGGTCTTCACCTTTGTGTCGTGTTAGTGTGTTTAACAGTGAAGTGCAGGAGTGTGTTTTTGAGTGATTAGAGGTTGTTATAAGTGTAATTATTATGTGCAATAAGTGTATGATAAAAAAATGTGGGGTGTGACATTTAGAGTATGAGCAACAGATGTTGAACATGATGGAGTGGGTAGAAAAACCAAAGGGGGAACAACAGAAAGAAGAAATAACATTCAAAAGGGAGAGAAAAAGAAAGAATCAGGTTATTACAAGAGAGGAAAGCTTTCCAGTCCCATAAAGACATGCAAGTATCATAGATTAGAAACACCTCAAACCAGAATATATCATTGAAACCCAGCGCAAATGGTCCGTTTAAGTGGCATAAGAGGTTTAAGATGTCTGGCTTGATATTTTTTATGCTGCATGTTAACTGTGTGAAAACACATTTTAAGGGCAAGTACTCACAGAAGCAGAGGAAGAGTGTGTCCACGCACATGGCGTAAACGCTGAAGAACCCGTGGGCAATGAGGTAGGACCCCACTAACACCGTCTGAAAGAAAAAAATGTAACAAGACAATTGCACACTGTCAGCAAATTTTAAGAAGTTCGAATCCAGGGCGTGCTGAGTGACTCCAGCTAGGTCTCCAAAGCAACCAAATTGTCCCGGTTGCTAGGGAGGGTACAGTCACGTGGGGAAACCTCTTCGTGGTCACTATAATGGGGTTCTCGCTCTCGGTGGGGCGCATGGTGAGTCGTGCGTGGATGCCATAGAGAAATGCGCGGATTGTGCTTTCAGTGCCCAAATAAGTGTTATTAGAACAAATGGTGATGTTTCACAGTGGTAAAAACACGACTGTCAAACTTTTTTGGAAATTATTGTACATTTAAAAAAAAAAAAAAACCATATGATCTGTAGTTGTGGTGCTTTCTATATAGCAAAAGGTGAATATAATTTACAAATATCACTCATTTTTGTTTTTATTAGCAACCCAACTTTTTCGGAATTGGGGTTGTAAGATGATACATAATAACATTTGCATTGAATTAACCAACAACATTTATAATCTTGAGTGTGATCAAATTGCACAGTAGCTCAACCGATAAAATGTTGCTCTTGCAATGTAAAAGACCGGGGTATGAGCCAGAAGAGCACACAAGCCGACATCCAAGACAAAAGTATTTAAGAAGCGCCACAAAATATCATCGTTGCTTCATGATAACATGATCATTTACATCAACAAACCACTGCTTCTATTTAGATTTAACCAGTCACACTTATTCACCTACCAAAATAGGGACCCAGTAATAATGGAGACTTGGTGCAGTGCCCTTAAATGCATCTGTATGTCCAGAGAAGAAGAAGAAAGCGAATATACCTGGAGAAAATAAGAGGGAATGAGATCAGACAGATCTTCAGCTTGATGTATTCATGGTGAAATGTCTGCATATGTCTAATGTATATAACCACACTTCAAATATTTCATTCCCTCCAGTCTAAAGCAGCAACACGCACTTACCCACAAGACCCACAATGAGGAGTTTTCCGAGGAATAAGATGAAATCGGTGACCTTATCCAGGACTACCACCCTGTGAGAAGAGTTTAAAAGATGTTATGATTTAATCAAGCAAATATTGTCTAGTTTAATACTGCAGTGCCAGAGTTTCACCCACCTCACTACATTTCTCATCAGGAGAAAGAAGGCGTCTCGTGCGGACCTGCAGAAGTTCTTACCGTATATGGCCACCTGTGCGAGAGAAGACTCTCACTTATAGAACAATACATCTTATTTTATTCAGATGATATGTTTTATATCATAAAGCAGGTATAGAGCATGATGCATGAATCTTTTGTTGTCGTTCTGGACAGATGAAAAACTTTCAAACCTAATTTGTCAATATCTAATCTTAAAGGGAACTGGTTGTCAAGGCAACGCAGCCAGACATCAAAGCCTTGACATCATAAGGATAGGTGCATTGATTAAATTTAGCCGTTCATTTCTGGTAGTTTTCATGACTTTCATGTTATTTGTACTCTGTAATTCAGTAGTGTTCACCAAAACTATGTAAATACCTCCAAAAAACATTTACCCCATGTCTCTTTCAATTTGCTGGTGATCAGTTGAGTTTAAGGGCTTTTGTTTTACATTCAGAGATGTCGTGAATGAGCACGCACCATAATGTAGGCGTTCCTGTTAATGAACTTGATGAACTTCTCAAGACACCAGAAGCAGCACTTCAGACAGCACAACAAGAACTTGGCAAATTTATTCTCTGCGGCTGTAGACACAAAAAAAAAAGCAAAAGTCAACTGAGCATTCACAGGAGTCATCAAATAGATCATCATGGACCGTGTGAGACATGTAAGGATTATGTACAGTCTGCCAGTCATCACAAATGAAATTCAGATGCAAAGCAAGTATCAAGTGTCCTAGAGAGCCAAGTAAATACATAGCGAATATGCTGCATTGAAACTAGAGTAGACCAATATATCGGTTTTAGAGATTAATCGGTGCCGAAAGTTGCTTTTTGGAACTATCGGTTATCTGCAAAAATCTATGCCGCTAGTTTTTAATACATTTTTTTAATTGCTGGAGGATTCTACGGTTAAAACAGCTTAGTTCTGCCTTTAAAGGTGAAATAAAACAATTCCTCACAGTGTGGCCGTCATGGTAAGGAAAGACTTCCATTTTATAAACTATCAGCCGATTTGTTTATTGTCCCTTTCAACCAACTTAGTTATCGGTATCTGCAAAATCCACCGTCAACCACTAACTAAAATGTGTTCTCTTACCCTTGAGTTTGTGGTCAAGATACTCCAGCAGAACCCTGATAATCTGTACAATGGCAAGGAGGAGAGAACCAAACGCCAGAGAGCCCGTGTGATACCTGCACAGGAAAAAAATGCATTTCAAATTATGGTCTTTGGGACACGAACACCACAAATATTGAAGAACCAAATATTAAAGGAATATTATTTAGAGTTCAAAACAAGTTAAGCTTACTCTTGATAAGCTCAACTGACAGCATTTGTGGCCTAATATTGGTTACAACAAAACATTTAATTTTGTACGGTCACTCCTTTTCTTAAAAAAAAAAAAGGCACTTACAATGGAAGTTGTATAGAAATGTGAAGTTTCTAATTTTATAAAAGCACTTCAAAGCTAAGAGACATGGACTAAAAGCCACAAAACTCCAATTTTGATTGCATAGGGTCTTTCAAAACACACATACAGCTCTGGAAAAAAAAACAAAAAAACAAAACACTCCAAATGTTTCTTAAATCAGCATCTCTACATGTAGCCATTATATTCAAGTGTCTGTTGAATTCCTGCTTGAATTTTTGTGCCAGGAGTTGCATAAAGTCGCCCAACAGCAATGTGAAATACTGGAAAGTGTGTAAAGACACATGAAAGCGGTGATTGAAAATCAGGGTTATTCCACCAAATATTGATGTTAAAACATTAGTATTGTGTTGTTTAATGTTGGTTAATGAATATGAACTTGTATTCTTTGCATTATTTGAGGTCTGAAAACACGTTTAAATACTCTAAATGACAATTTTATTTGGAATTTGGGATTAATGTTGACAGTACTTCATAGAATACAACTAAAATGTTCATTTTACTCAAACACACTCCTATAAATAGTAAATCCAGAGAAACTGAACATTTATAGTGGTCTCTTAATTTATTCCAGAGCTGTATATCTGGTTCTATACCTGAGGGATCTGCCCAGAGCGGCACACAGTGGGAAGGCAGGTATGTCATCGGGTTTCTTAAAAGCCCAGTAGTAAGACGCGAAGGCTCCAGCCAGAGTCATCTGACCCAGTGCGGTCACAAAGTTGACACACCAGAAGAACAAGAAGACGTTGTAGAATTGGAAGAAGATCAGGTACTTGTGATAGGCCGTTTCCCCACCATAGAAAACAAACAGGCACTCTGACTGCGGGCAGTCTCGCTTCATTTCAGAAAGCGTGTAGTTCTGCAGGGACAGAAGAAACAGGGATCAATCCATTTGGGAGTGTAAAACAAAGTAATAGTATGTTACGGCTACATTAATGCATATCATAAACCACAAAGATCAAGTCTTAGGTTCCCTTAGGTTCACTGGGAATCAAACCCAACTACAGGAACTGACATCTGATCTATGTAGTTAAGATTTGTAAAAGCTGTGTGTGTGTGTGTGTGTGTGTGTGTGATATATATATATATCAAATGTAAAATAGCTTAAAATGTTCAGTCTAAGGCCTCCATGTTTCTCCTCATTGGGCCATTTATGAACATTTCTGTCCCAGAAATGGTTCAGTAGCTTTCTGTCTATTTGGAAGAAAACAACTGTCCTCTCCTGATCCTACTAATTATTTTGCATTATCAAAGGTTGTCAAACAATTTACAAAAGTTTTAGAGAGGGACTTATAGTATGTGTGAATATGGCTGCTTTTTCCATTTTTTTTATGTCTTCTTATGTTGGTCCCAAACTTGTATACATACCTCAGGTTTACAGGTTTCTCTGGCATGAGAACAATCGGTTTCATTGAAAACTTTATACACAGGCTCACTGGATGTAGAGAGGAAGCTGATCAGGGCAATTAAGGGCAATCACTGGTATGATCAATGCAGAATATATCTTAAATAATTAAATGTATACTAGAGGTAACCAGGATTTTCTGGTGTAAAATTAAGCTATAACCAATAATATTGATATTTAAATCACATTTCTAGATGATGGCTTTGATGCTAAACCTTTGAAAGTGTGGATGAGCATATCACTCTAGCACATTTAGTTGTTTTGGTTTCACATGGTTTTGCTAAAGCTGAAGTATGCTAAAATAATTGTATAAACAGTCTATCAAGTGAAAAGACAAGATGTGACCTTAGCTGACACTATTTAAAGTGTCTGTTTGAGGTTGTCATCTCCTCAGTAAGGATACACTGCAGTGACGGCCCAGTACGCAATGACGACAGTCAGGAGTAAGAAGGTAAAAATTGGGTAGAACAGTGATGACATCACATATCCAACGGCTCTAAAAGAGGTCAAACACAAAGACATTAAGGGTTATGTTGGGGTAGTCTCTTTACTGCGGATTCATAAGGAAAATATACTGCTATGAGAACTACCTGCTGGCCTCTTGCATGAGCTCAACAGCGATGCAGATTCTGTTCCTGAGGAAGATGAGGAGGATGAGGATGATGAGCTCCACGATAGCCAGGATGATGGCTGCAGAGAGACACATGATATATTTCAATACTTATACATTTAAATGGCAAGTAAATTGCTATAAAATACCGTATCTACAACTACACAGCAAAACATAAAATCTATATTTTATTTGTGGCCAAGTTGAGAGTTTGAAAGTGAATTCTTGGAAACATGTCCAGGTCACATTTAACCTTTGTAGAAAGCAAAATGAAGCCTATTTTAGCACCATTAAGATTTAAAGAATTGTGATATTACTGTGTTTTCATAACAATTAAGCACATTTATCCCAGATGTTTTACTTGAATATTCTCAAATGGTGAATGTCATTAGATTTTCATCGCTGTAACATTGTGATATTTTTTACTGTATTAAAAACGATTTAAATTATATATATATATAAAGTTTAAATGAGTCTACTCCCCTGGGTTATTGTTATAAACATGAGCCGTCGTCTTCTGACCTTGCTACATTATATAGATCACCTGGCCCTTATTCTGATTTTCTTGGTGAATTTGCTAATTTTCTATCAGATCTAGTATTTACTGTGGATAGAGATTTAATTGTTGGTGACTTCAACATTCACATAGATAATGAAAATGACACACTGGGCTTAGCATTTATCAATATTCTCAACTCTTGGAGTCTGACAAAATGTGATCGGACCAACTCATCACCATAATCATATGCTAGATTTAATTCTGTCACATGGAGTTGATGTTGATACTAAAGATATTCCTCCACAGAGCGATGACATCACGGATCATTACCTCGTCTCTTGTTTGCTGCGTTCAGCTAATGTCACTCAATCTACACCACGCTATCGTTCAGGTAGAACTATTCTTTCGTCCACTAAAGACAGCTTCACTAATAATCTTCCAGATTTGTCTAATAATACTCAGTAAGCCAAGAAGTCTAGAATAACTCGATGTAATAACAGAAAATAAATACAGTCTTCTGTAGCACTCTTGATATTGTCACCCCCCTTCAATTAAAGAAAAAAGCCCTGCACCATGGTACAATGATCACACTCTTGTTCTCAAGAGAGCAGCTTGGAAAATGGAGCGCAATTTACAAAATTAGAGGTGTTTGCAGTGCATGGAAGGATAGTGTCTGTGGCTACAGACAGGCACTAAAAGCTGCCAGGTCAGCATATTTGAGCAAACTCATAAAAAATAACAACAACAATCCCAGGTGTTTATTCAGTAGTGTGGCTAAATTGGTTAGGAATAAAGCCTCAACAGAACCAGATATTCCGTTGCAGCCCAATAGTAATGAATTCATGAATTTCTTTACTGATAAAATTGAAATAATCAGAAATAAAATTGGAATTATGCAATCATCTGTCATAGCACCTCAGAAAACAGTCTCATAATTTTCCTCACATGCAACTTCAATCCATATCTGTCATAGGTCAAGAAGAGCTAACAAAACTTATCGAAACATCAAAAGCCACAACATGTATGTTAGATCCAATCCCAGCTAAGCTCTTAAAAGAGGTATTCCCTGTAATCTCAGAACCTCTCCTTAATATTATTAACTCCTCGCTATCCTTGGGACATGTCCCAAGAAATTTTAAAATGGCAGTTATCAAACTGCTTATTAAGAAGCCACAGTTTGATCCTGAAGAATTGGCCAATTACAGACCGATTTTAAATCTTCAATTTATGTCGAAAATACTAGCACAGGTAGTGTTCTCCCAACTACATTTATTTCTACAGAGAAATAGTATATATATGAAGAATTTCAGTCAACATTTAGGCCCCATCACAGTACAGAGATTGCAGAAAATCCTTAGAGTTCAAATGACTTGCTCTTATCATCTGATTGCGGCTGCATTTCTCATCTAGTGCTTTTAAATGTTAGTGCCGACTTGGACATGATAGATCATGACATTCCCTTGAATAGGCTTGAGAATTATGTTGGCATTTGTGGACCTGCATTAGCATGGTTTAGGTCCTATTTAACAAAGTGCTACCATTTGGTCTGTGTAAATGGGCAATTGTAAAATTTACGATGGAGTGCCAGAGGGATCAGTTTTAGGGCCTCTGCTTTTCTCCTTATATATGCTTCCCCTGGGAGATATTATCAGGAATCATGGAATAAGTTTCCACTTATTCCGATAATACCCAACTTTAGATTTCTTCAAACTCAAAATTTCACAATTCTCCAAACTAACAGAGGGTATCAATGAAATCAAAGATTGGATGGCCAGAAATTTTCTTTAACTCAATTCCGACAAAACAGAGGTACTAATATATTGGACCACAAATCTCTAAAAATAAGCCACTAAAATATAATTTAACTCTCAATGGATGTACTGTTATGTCATTATGTTATGAACTTAGGTGTAATATTTGATAACAATCTGTCCTTTGAAAATCTAATTTCCAATGTTTGTAGAACAGAATTCTTCCACCTCAGAAATATTGCTAAATTACGGCACATGCTCTCTGTTGCTGATGCCGAAAAACTAATTCATGACCTCAAGACTAGATTATTATAATGCATTACTGGAAGGCTGTCCTGCAAGTTCAATAAATACACTTAAATACACTTAAATTAGTTCAAAATGTAGCAGCCAGACTGATGACTAGAACCAAGAAATATGATCATATTACCCCCATTTTATCGTCATTACATTGGCTACCCATTAAATTTTGTATTCACATACAATCATATTTAATCAAACTACATAATGATAAATCTTCTAAGACTTTGTAAATATTATATGCAATATAGTAAAATCTATAGTTTCATTTTCTGTTAGAGTAAGATTTTCTGTAAAGATGCTTTGAACCGATGTGTGTTGTGAAAAGCGCTATACAAATAAAAATGACTTGACATTTTAATTAATTAAAATTATTAATAGGTGACTCACTGAAGGCCAGCCAGGTCTGCCTGATGTGCAGGTATACAGTGAAATCCGGCTGGAAGCCCAGCTCCTGTAGAGTGATATTAGCACCAGGCGTGTCCTTCAGATTCACATACTTAATACAGCAGTGAATGATACCTGAGCAAATAACAGACCAATGAGCGGCAGTTCAGTAGCAAATCGGTGCACATATATTCCTATATACCATATCAATATATACCATAGGCGATGACAGCGATGACCATGAGGATCATGACCCACACCATGACTCCAGCCAGATAACGCAGAAGAACAATAAAGACCAGACTCACCACCACAGCAATCAACAGACAACTGCACACAGAGAAGGTGAACAAAATCATCACATCAGGATGGACATGTCCAAACATTACAACTTTATGAAAGAATAAAAAGACTAATTCTAATGAAAAGAGCCATGATTAATTTTCTGCAGAAACTGTAGGAAATATAATCACAACTATAACATAACTAGATTTTTACATTTTCTGAAGAAATATGAGGGGTTCTTACTCGTGCAACACTTTCCACTACAATGCAAGAGTGTTAAAACAATGTCTGACACTTACGCATGCATAAGCAATGGTAAAAGTGATGCTTGCCTTAGAAAGCACATGCAACTAGTTATCTCAAAGAAATTAACTTACATAAGGATCCAGTACCAAGACTTTGTGTAATCCTCAAAGATCTTCATTGCAACTTGACGACCCTCCATGACTATCGTAGCATTCCTGTGATTGTTCAACAAAACAGTTAATGAATATCTAGTTCCCTTAGACTCATTAAACACAGTTTAACACTACTCTTAAATGATACATAAATACAATTAGACTTAATAAATGTCTAATGTAGAAAAGTTACACAATACACATATGAATGCCAACATTAAAAGTAGTCTGTGGCTGTTCTTGAAATTTGCCCTTTCATTGTAGACTGAGGTAAAGACAGTTTTAGGTTGGATATTCGACGGATATTCACCTGTAGTTTTCCTTACGTCCGCCATAAACAGTTAGGGACTGTCAACAAAGTGACATCTAATTTTTCACATTTAAATAGCTCTTTACACATTACTCCAAAAATCAAAACTGGTTCTAGCTGACCCAATGGAAGAGACACATATTGCACACACTTTGTTTTTGTAGATTTGCAATCTTGCACTATTTTAAATTATTTATTAAAATGTGTTCAATTCAATAGCTCCTTGGTCATGTGACCTACAACCCTCAAACTACTTTAAGAGCATCCAATCACTAGCCTTAAACATTGCACACCCTTTTGTTGGGCCATTTTCATCTCGGGTGATTTTTACATGAATTTTTATGTTTTCATTGTTGCAAATTTCTAAAGCTCTCTGGTCATGTGACCTACTATCCTCAACCAAGGGTCAGAAAATCTACTGACTACGCTTCTATATTACACACCCTTTAGTTTATCCATGTTCATCTCACATGATTTTACAATAGTTTTTTTTTTTTTACTTTCTAACTCAAACAAGGGTCAGAATATCCACTGACAACCCTTCGATGTACCCTCCATGTGAGATGAAAATGGACAAACTAAATAAAGTGCAATATAGGAGAGTAGTCAGTGAACATTCTGTGCAGTGTTTGAGGTTAGTAGGTCACATGACCAAGGAGCTATTGAAATTCAAACTAATTCAACTAGGAATATGGAATGATGCTCAAATTTTTCACATGCTTATTAGCTTTGGAAAGCGACTTAAATGTCGTAATCGTGAAAAAGACATTTAATGTCATGACACTTATTTGGAGTCTGTAGTTCAACTGGGTTGAAAGCTATTGTGGTTTGACAGGGCGTAAATCCATCGAACATCCAACCTGAAACGGTCTTTACCTCAGTTCATTGTAGCTAGCAAAACATCAAACTTGGGCTGGGCGATTGGACGATGTAATTGGATATCGACGATGTCTTACAAATATCCCGATGACGATCGCAACACTCATTGACCGATGACGATCGTCGATTTCAGGAATTAGCAAAACTATGGATCTGGGAAGTCGCAAAATAGCCCAGGGTGTGAAAATAACACCCGCCAAATATGATGATGCAGAATCATATTCGCAAGCTCCTTATCCTAATGCAGGAATTTCATGCGCGGGTAATTTTGCTCATCTACCCGCAAGGCAGGCGACCTGTAAGATGCCTCAGAGTAACACATGACAAGGAATGCTGTTAGACACAAAGATGCACTTTAAGAAACACACTTAATTATATTTTTAAGAACAGACAAAAGAAAAGCCGTCAATGCCCGTGTCGGATGTGCTGTTTGTTCTCGTAGAACATGTGCATGTAAAGAGTCAATCATGTTATTCAAATTAAACACTACGTTTATTTAGTTAATTCTCTTTATTTAGTCCACAGGTAGGTTTCAATTAACCACCATCACCGTTCTTCTCACTCAACTACATACGGCACGACGTGCAGTATTCAATAGTGTATAAAACCTTATGCCGAGGTGAACAGTGTAGAGGAGAAATAACATAGAAAACAGTGATTTGTTAACATATTTCATTTGTCTGAAACCAGTTTGCAAGAATAGTTTGATCTATAAGAATGCTGAAAATGGTCTCTGATCATCTCGGGAGGTGCTGTGGGTTTAGTTCGCTTTATTTCCAAGGAGCAGTTTGCGGGTAGCTTGCATTGTGAATGCAAATTTGCAGGCTAACGGGTACTTGCGTGATGGGGCAAATGGGGCCGTTGGAGACGGTAAATGTTTGGATTTGGGGAGGTGGTAATATACGTTTTTTTTTTATCACTTTGTTATTTTAATTGCCTTTTCATTTCGTTTAAAGTGCAGCTTGAATTTAAAAATGTATTTTAAGTTTTTCATGTTTCAATATATGAATTTCATTTTTAAAGCAAAATCAATAAAGCAAAAATATTCAACTACCCTCTGCAGGGGGTTTGACTACGTAATCAGATAGATAATCGCAATATTTTTTCTTTAAAATATGGTGGAAATATTTTTGCATATTGCCCATCCCTACATCTGACTGTGCGTTTATTGTTTCCATTTTGGCATACCTTAACGGGGGTTTTCAAAGGCTAATGCTGGGTGGCTGATCAAAAATGTTATTCAATGATGTCAATAAAATAGCTGAAATTAAGTTACCTTTTATTTTTAACAACTTTTATTCAAAATTCTCAAAAAAAAAAAATCTCTGGAAACTGAACATGTTTATTACTCACTGAAAAGACTTGCATTAACACACTTCTGTTAATCGGCCAAACAACTACGGTTATCAGCAGATGCATATAATCTCAGAATGGCTAATAAGGGCCCAATAAATTGGCCTGGCAGATATATTGGTCCATCACTGCCTCATCTCAGTGTGTGAAGAGTATAAACACGTGCTTACTTCATTCCAGCCACCAGGTCTTTGGCGTTTCTTATATTGCCCCGTCCATCATCAAACGTCTCCTTATCATCCACTGTGATGGTTTGCCCCTTTTTGCCCAGAGTCGGAAAACACCGTTGCAAAACTGAGAGTGAAATAAATATGATTATGTACCGAGACATTAAACGAACACCCAATCTTTATTCTCCAACAGCAATAATAACAACAACAAGAGTCTTACAATGTTTGCTGGAAATCAAATACGCAGGACACAGCTTTTTTTGCAAAATCTCCGGCACACTCTTTAAAGAGAGACAGTATTAATCAGTCATTATAAAATTACAGAAACTACGCAATCAGGCATTTTTGATCAGATGTTTTTCGTTTTAAAGTGCACCGACCTTCATCCCTGGGTCTTCACGGCAAAAACCTTTATAGTATTTCCAGTCTTCTGCATTTGCGTTAGCAGTCACCAATGTCATTGTGCGATTAGGACATTTCTCTACACACAACTAAAACACAGATAGACAACAAACACGAAGACATGAAAGGATTGACTTCATTCAGTAATATTCACACATTAATGCATGCACTTATTACGAAAGGATGAGAGGTCAATGCTGAAACAGATGAAGGACAGATAGACAGAAGTTAAAATATAGGAAAGATGGAAGGAAATAAAGGGAAGGAAGAAAGAAAAGAAAAGGGAGGAACGAAGAAAGGAACGCAAGGGAAGTAAGGAAAGAGGGAATACGAAAGGAATCAAATAAAAATGGAAGGAATGACCGAACGAAGGAAGGAAAGATGGGGAAGGAAGAAAAGAGGGGATATAAAGAAAGGAATAAAAAAGGCACGAACGAAAGACTGAAGGATGGAAAGATGGGAAGAAAGGGAAAGGAACAAAGAAAAGTAAGGAATTCATTAAGTAAAGAAAGAAAGGAACAAAGAAAAGAAAGAAAGAAAGAAAGAAAGAAAGAAAAAAAAAAAACCCAACAAACCTGTGGAGTGGGACACTGGAACTCTAAGAGGACCATGGGACTGGCACACTTCATGATGTTGAAGTAGAACAAGAATGGCTTTTTTCTGTTTTACATCAAGAAAACAAATGAATTCTCATAATTAATTGAGGCTAAATGTAAGACTAATGCAGCAATGAAAGACAGCACTCCATCCCATCTTTATGAATTATGCAAACAATGTGACCCAATCCTACTAAAGCCATGCTTTCTTCTTCATAAAGGTCCTTTTTCTGTTTACTGTATGTTTTATTGGACTCACATTGACACTTAGTGGCATGTGGTAGTTAACTTTGCCATTGGAGCAACTTCACTATTCACAGTCAGTCATGATTAATTTAATCCATGAGTGAAAGTGTCCAATAGAGCTGTATTCGGCTGGTCATGTGATCACAATATGGCTGCCCCCATGAGTGGACCCTTTCCAGGTAGAATAAAACAGCTTATACAAGGTTATTGATATGACAGGTGTCTTCATCTCACACTTTTATACATTAGTTTCAAAATTACTATTCATTTATTAAGGAGTAAATCTTTTAATCTGAAAAAAAGTGTGAACATCTAAACAATTTGAAACTTTGTATTGACCATCTTAAGATGAATTGCTTTTGCTGTATTCCTCATTTTAAAATCGCTTTGGATAAATGTATTTGCTAAATGAATAAATGAAAGCAAAGTTAACATTGTTTCCATGACGACCATGTCACTCACACCCAAGCAGCAACCAGTCACAGTCACCTCAGAGCCAACATAAACCCTCATTTCATCCTTTAACATTTGTTGTCATGTTTAGCTACATTAGTGGGGTTTATGTAGACTAAACTACATTATGGTCTATACACCATTCGGCCATATGAAATTAGTGTGTGGTCTGTGGTCATTATGGTCTGTGAAATCAGTTATTTTGGGAATGTGCGTCTCTGTGTAATTATAATTTTTCTGCAATAGTAACACAAAATAGAGGACAAAGCGTATTTTAAAAAATGCCCAATTTTACTAGATTTACCATAAGCATTTCACAGCATTGGGGTCTTAATGTGTGCATGTATGACAAAATAGGACAAAACATATAATCATGTATTGAAGTGTGGTATTACTTACTCCAGTACTCCCTGCCCACAGAACTGTCCCATGCTGTCTGTGGGGTAGATCACCTTCCTCGGGTCACCGTGAGACCAGGCTGAGGGATGAAGATAAAACTATGAGCTCTCACTCACGCTCTCACACACACGCCTCAGAGCAGCTGGCTCTCTTATCTATGTGCTGCAGCTTTGTTTATGTTGATCAAGCTCCCTCTATTTTACCATCAGCAGCATGTGTAATTGCACTTTGTTGTTTGTTGCTGTGGGCATGGGAAAAGTGCCGTGCTGCCAACTCACCCACCCACACATACACAATGTGCACCAAAAAATGCCGCCGCCGCCCCCCCCCCCCCCCACACACACACACACACACACACACACACACACACACACACGTACATAAAACTTAAGTGACAACACTCACACCCACATAAAACCCCATTCGCATGGAAATAAAATCCAATGGAAAGTTTTAGTAATAGCCTAAAAAAATGTTAAACTACACAAAACAAACAGACAATATGGATGGGCGATATACATAAAATATTCACAATATGTGGTGATTGTGCTGGTGATGTAAGACGGAGCACTTTATGTTTCTAAACTAGAACAGTTTTGGATGATTATGTGTGCCATTTTTCTAATATTAGCATAAATGTTTTAGTAAAAACCATAAAGTAAATATCGCTATTTATTACGATGTACAGTTCTGTGAAAAAGTATTTGCCCCTTCCTGATTTCTTCTATTTTTGTGTATTTTTCATACTAAATTGTTTTAGATCTTCAAATGAGATATAACATAAAACCATCCGTTTTGTTGCCAGCAGCGCAGGCAATAACGTCACAGCCGCATGGAAACATGACATTGGCGTGGAAGATCTTCACTGTGAGTGAAAAATACATAAAGTTCGCAATTTGTAATATTTGTACAGCTAAAGTAAACCGTGGGATGACAGAGGCAGGCTAAAATACATATAAATTGTGCCGTTGTGATTTAATGTGCTGAGTAACGTAATTTTTCCCACCGTGTCCGATATTAAAATCAGTGCGACACACTTTGCAAAAGGTGTGGGTATTGTTGATATGGCTTCGTGATATGAAATTAAATGCTTTCGTCCAGCTGTTATTAAATTTACATTAATATATTTTATTTTTTCACCGGAGCACCAGCCGAGTCTCCTCCCATCTACCGGTGACGCTTGATTCAACTTCCCGCGTCTTCTGCCTGCGCAGATTTCAACAGAGCAGCTGGATTTTGGTTGCCAGGTTGAGGTCACAAATTATTAGAAATGTGTATGATGCGTCGATTGTGTGAGTTGGATGCGTTTCATACAAGATCTGGCAACTGGACAACCTTGGAATAATATATTGATGTGATTATTCATATAACGTGGTTTGGCCCATACAAATTACGGGAGTTTCCCTGGAGAAATAACAAAACGGGAGGGGGGGGGTGGGAAATGGGTGTGAAATATGGGAGATTCCCGGGAAAAACGGGGGTGAGTGACGACAGGTGTGATTACAAGCCGATCCTGAAGCAGCAATCAGTTTTACCTCTGATATTTGGTATCTAACTTAAGCTTAACGTCAATGTTGAGTGTATTGGACACTTCACCTTTGTTCAGATGCGGGAATCTCCCGTATTTCACACCCATCTCCCACCCCCCTCCCGTTTTGTTATTTCTCCCGGGAAACTCCTGTAATATTTGGGATTGTTTTGTTAGACGAGTAAAAAATAGAAAAAGGTCTATTTATAAAAATAGTGGAAAATGACATCTGTTTTGTTATATAAAGCAACTCATTTGCAGTTAATTGTTATTTCTACCTCTTTCCAGTCACAGAGCACTTTATATATCAGAAGTCAGAGAAGATCCTGTAACTTTGTTTGGGGGAAATTGTAATGTTTAATAATATATTTTATAATGAAAACAAAATTTTGCATTGAGGAAAGGTAGATTTTGAAAATTGCAATCGGTGCATCTCTACTAAAAATACTGTTATTATGGATCTACCTGGAAACAATGGCTGTATATTTGGCTGAAATGAAAAAAAAAGAAATCAAAGCAGAATTGACTGACTTACCAACAATTCCCACTGCGATATAACCCAGTATGGCCAAAATGAAGAAGACACAGCAAATAATGTCTGTACATCCTCTGTAGTGCAAGGAAAAACAGTCTGTTACACAAATCCACACTAATTTAAAATGTGTAAAACTTTAAAGCTGTAACTGCCACATTCAAATCAACCATGATTTAATGTTTTATATCAAGAACTGCCATGAACAATTGGAAACTTGGCCACTTAATAAAAGTAATAACTATATTTTGTGAAGAAAAGGTTAGTGGTGCTTTCCAGTGTAAAAACTGCCCCCTTGACGTTAGGGTGTTGTGGGAGGTTTTAGAGCATGCACTTACTAGGCTGGAATGTTTGGCTAAGATGTTTTTATTTTGTATTATTGGCCGCCAATCATAAGTGATTACTTAGAAAAGCAACAGCACGGTAAAGGACATGTTACGTGACAAACTTTAATACTTAAGTTTAGTGCTTGTTCAAATACCCAAGTATAAGCAACATTAAAATATCAATTAATTAATAATAAAATTGCTTTCTTACCTGTTTTGAATGGGCCCTTTGAAGTTGGGATCAAATTTCTTAGGCACTCCTGTGAGAACAACATGGAGAATTTAAAGTCAGTATGATTGAAATAAAAGAGTCAATAGTCCAGACATCTGTGCAGGCCATGTGTAAAATCACACAACAGCCATTCTTGCACAGATTTTGTCTCTCTCACAAAGTCTACAGTAAAGACCAGACCACCCAAGTGACAAAAATCACATGGAAAGATGTATCGTACCACCAATACCACAGTGGAGCAAGAAACGCCTCACTGGAGTAGACACAAAATGCCATGAACACAATGGGCTTTCTTGGCGGTCCAGAATATAGAAGATATTCTGGAATATAAAATTAAAATATTGGCCTATTTTGGGGGAGCTACCCCTGTTAGTGGTGCTTACTAAGGCAAGTATTACTATAGAGGGCAGCAATTGGGTTCATGTTTTTCCAAAGGGAAACTGATTAATAATGATAACTTATAAACCTCTAAAGACTGACCTTCTGTTAGTTCTGAGATTGTTAATCAATGGTACATGCTTCTACTGAAACCATTAGTCCACGTTATTTCAACGTCATTTTTTTAAATATCAGTGAAGAAAAATCCTCCAATCAGAGAATTGGGGCCAACAAAGTGCACCAAAAGAGCTCTGCAGCAACTGGCCATGCCCATGATGAAATGCAAATGAGTTGGTCTCTACGCTCTGCAACTACTTATGTTTGCATATATCTGAATATTTTGCAATACCATAAAAATATTTTTTACATACTTTAATCTTTTATCAACTTAAGTGTTATACTCAATAGCGTTATATTTTTCCACAGCTTTTATTTCAATTACGTCATTTGTAATGCTCCGTGCGGTATTGTAGTGAATTCCCTCATTAAAGATTTTACGTATACAGTTTCGTACCTGTCTTTTAGTGTGATTTTCAAATAACATTTTACTTCAAATCAAAGTATGTATGAAGGATTTTATTAAATCCCTGTGGGAAAAACAATCTATGAGTAAAAATACTTACGGTACCCATTGCTGAAAACGTATTAACTATTGCTCACGCTTGAGATTAGGCACAAACCTGTAACCTGAAGTGTTAAACTTTGGCATGTAAAACCATTTTTGCTACAGAAATGAACAATACCTCAAATCCTGCGGCTTGTTGCGCAAAGGTGTACTGTTATTTTATAAGCAATCAGACTTACAGATTTCACATGCTGGTGGATGATAATATTGGCAATAACAAATCCAATTAACTTAAGCGACATTAAGAGGGGTCCAAGCCTTTCTAGAGACAAGAATATCATATGGACTTGAGGGTGGGCTCTTTTCACTTTTTGCCAGTAAGTAATTTCCAAGCAACCACTCACTACACCCTATCAACTACATCGCAATACACTAAACCACTCAAACCGGCTCAATTTTACACATGCAAACACTGCTCAAATCTTTCTCGGGCTAGTTATACCAAACTACTAACACGCCACTTGTTTTGGAATATTTCATGTAAATTATAACCATATGCAGCCCCCCTTAAAGCATAGCTTTGGCAAAGCGAGAGATTTTGCATGTCTTTTTTTTTTTTTTTTAAATGTATTAGTGGTTGCTGCTAGGAAGGGAGCCACACATCTCAGTTAACATCTATGCCTCAGGGTTGTTCCAGGGAAACGGTTCCTACTGTAAGTCATGTAGGATGAATGTAAGTCATGTAAGATGAATGTTGTGCCAAACCGTAAACAAGCTCATCTGCATTGTGTTTAGTTTAGCTCAAATAATGCGAGTCACCTGGATCAAGTTACACATAATTGCGTCATCTATTCTAAAACCAAGAACAGACCAGGTCACATCTTATCCCCCAACCACAGGATTGCACTGAACTGATACAGATGTGTACATTTAATACAATGTGGGCTTAGTAAAATAAAGAGTTAATAAAAATATGCATTACTGTTGACTATATTACATCATTTACAACTAAAAACAACTTTTGGTGCCACTCCGTGGACATTTCAGACAGACAGATTAGATTAGATTATGAACTCTTTCATCCTAGAATGAAAACAGCTGAAGTGGATGGCTAAAATATCTGCACACCCAACAACCACTTCATACTGACATGGGAATTTTAGCTGTGGCATCTATGACTATTGTAAACACCCACACCCATGAGACAGAAATTTAAAGACTGAGTAGTTCCCAGGCAAACCTGAGTATTGTGAAGATACACAAAGACCTAGTATGAAACTAATACAGTGTTAACACAATGCCATAGAAGCACTGATCGAAAAGACAAGTAGCATGAAAGCCAAGTGCCATTAGAGAACAACTTCATGAGACTTATGCACAGAACCAAACAGCAGTTTCTTAAAAAATATACCCAAATTCTCTAAAAGAAAACCAACTTTTAAATGTATGGGTGGAAGCGTAAAATAACACAAATTTCATCCCAATTCATCAAATCACAAGTTCTCAGAAACAGTTTGAACTAAATCTTGAAATTGTTTTGCTAGTGAATTCAGGTTAATTTAACACATTTTCAGAGCGCTCAATGAGATGTTCAGTTGTCTATAAGAAATATTAAATGGCTTGTAAATCATGTTCACATGCTGAAACCAAGAAAACACATGCACAGTAGCACACAAGGAGAAATGCATCAAGTGAAGTTACCATTTTTTTTGTAATCATCTTGCTCCTCGGGCATCTTGATGTTTAGTAGCTCAATCTGATGATCTGATATTCCTTCCTCGGTGTAAAAGCAAGGAAATAGCCTTTCAGCCCACTACCTGACTTTCTTTTCTTGTTTTCAAGCGGGAAAAATGACCTGCCTCTGTGAGAAACTGGTTGAACCAGTATCGAGCAGGTCTATGCTGTGTTTAACTCCCCCTTTGCAAGGAGTAGCTGATGTTGTTAGGGTTTCCCTCATGAGAACTTTTTAAAACTAAGCTTAATTTTGTCTTGTCTTTAACCGCTATATTTTTAAGAGTTGTAGTGCGAGTGTCTCTCTCTGACTTATCTTGTCCTGTTCTCTCTATGGGATTAAATGGGACTGGAAGATCGGTCTCTGAAATGAGAGGAGGGGTCAAATCTGGGTGTGACTGTAATGGCACTTTTTCCCTACATATATGCTTTTGTAAAGCAACTTGATATGCAAATATCATGTTAGTGGCTTTTCTGAAGTACATTACCACCATGATTGAAATGAACAATTAAAACACCTTCTCTTTGAAGATAAAAAGCAACCTGCTGTCCGAGTAGGTTCATCAGTGAAGTCAAGGGAGCACTTACATTATTGCACAAAAATGGTGATGCAGGGTGCAATAATGAAGACTTTCCTTTTGGCTTCACAATATTTACATCACATTTTCATTAAGTCATATAGCAGACACTTTTACCCAAAGTGACTAACAAATGTCATGCAAAAGTCAACAATATCTGTGGTGTCACACTTCCAAGTTCCACATGGTAGCTAGTAGAGGTCGACCGATAGTGGATTTTGCTGATACAATATCTAAGGTGGTGGGAAAGGCCAATAACCGATTAATCGGCTGGTAGTTTTTAAAATTGGTTTATACAAGGCCAAAAAAATTATCTTATGCTTTCTTTACAATGGTGGGAAAAACAGAGTCCAAAATAAATAAAATTCTCAGATCCAGTTTTTTATTCAGCCAAAATCTCATTACTAACCAGAATAAATGAAGATTTAGTGCATAAAGCGGGACTTTTTAAGTATGAACAAACCTGAAACACACCTGGGATTCTTATTTTGAAATGACAAATTATGAAAAAACGAATCGACGTAGATTTTTGCCGACAACCGATAGTTCCAAAAAGCAACTATCTGCACCGATTAATCGATATATCGGTCTACCTATAGCAGCTAGAGTACAAAAGCTAGATCAAACAAAGGAAACAAACAAAGAGCGGTTTTCTATTAAAAGGGTTACGAATTGCTATTTTTTCAAAAATGTTATTATCTTCCCTGAGGTCCACTGATAAAGTCAGTAAAGTGTTTTGCACAAAAACTGTCATAGTTTAGTGATAATGATCATTTTACACATTGTCTCTGGCCCTCTGTCTGAAATGCTTGGTTTTGAACATCTCCTTTAAACTTCAATGTAAATGCCCACTGTTCTGATCAGCCTGAACTCACACATATACATATATATACATATATATACATACATATATAAAAGAAATTATTGGCAAGTGTGTGCCGATTTTTCTTAAGCCGAAATCGGTATACGTTGACCTAATTTTAAAAGACTTACACACCCCCCCCCCCAGAGGCTAAAGCGGTAAGTGTTTTAAAAAAGTATGACATCCATTTATATCCAGAAGCAGTACAGGGTGTAAAAACGGTGAATATAAATTTTTATCTAATTTAATCTACCCTCCAACCAAAACCCAAATCTAACCCTAACCATTAGTAGACAAAATGCAGTGTTAGGGATAAAAATGCAACCTCCTAATCACGCTTGTTATTGTTTATACAAACGCGATTACCTCCTCATTAGAATGGAGATTGAACTGTGGGCTCCCTTGCAACTGACGCAACGTGCTACCAGTCACACCACGAGGGAAAGTATCCTTTGTGGAGCCATTGAAGATATGTCCGATGGGAGATAGGGCATGTCAGCAAGTCGGCAAACTGTTGCAAATCCTAGGGTACCGGAAGTTTTGGAAACAGCATGCCAACGTCCCATGTGATTATGTTGGTTCTGATAGGCTGATGCAGCCCCTCAAATTCAGACATATTTGAAACTTAATCGGAAGAGAATAAACAAGCTCTCCACAACATTATAAAACTACATTTCAGGGTATACACAAAATGCACATCCAACGCAATGCATCTGAATATTTTAAACTTTAAAAAATATTCATGAATTAAATTGTTTACTCACGGTTTTGCAGTCAAGTCCAAGTGTTTTTAACTGCCCCATTCTTCAATTACAGTTCCTTTGCAAAGCTTGAATCATATTATGACTGGTTCACAAGCAGTCAATGCTGATATGCGCACATACACAGTACATAACACGGTAAAACATGATGCACACACATAGGTGCACTGTGGTGCAGATCTCCAGAAATGCATCCAAATGGTCAAAGAAGTCCAGCTAGTGCTTGTTTACACACCAACAATTAAAAATAGCACAGATGGGTGCAAGAACAGCAAGACTCAGAGCAGCTGAATGAAGCAGAACAGAGTCTAATTTTCTGAGTTGTACCTGACGCAGCATCTTTTAAAAGCAGCACATGACAACGGTCAAAGACGTCTGTGTAATGTATGTTATATCCACAAACAACTTCAAAAAAGTCCAGATGGGTCCCCTATTGGTGTTCAAGAATAGTTGGTAACACTAAGCATGTCTCTCCCCCTCTACATTTACGGACTGAGCACCAGTGGGCGGGGCCAAGGGTGTGGGGCTTGTAAATACAACTGAGCAATGTCACAGTTCTCAAAATTAAACTTTTCAATTGATTGCTATAAATACATAATTTAGACTGGAGAAGTTTTGAGTTTGCAATTTACTTATGTTTTTATAGAGTGGTTACCTCTTACTGTATAAATCTAAATATCAAGGAAAATTTTATTTTCCATTTCATGACGCGTTTAAATAAATAATAAAAGTCAGACCTTTTCGTTTACAATTAAAGCTTATTAATGTACCACAATGTTTTGACTGATAAATCTATAAAGCGTTTGAACAGACAGAATCAAGAGTAGCAAACTATTGCCATTTTTTCAAATATATTGTCTATAAACCTTATTCACAGTAGCACCATCTTTGATTTTTTAATCTGAATGAAAACGAGGCAGTGTGGGATAGACTTATCTCTTTAATGACATGCTCTGTAAAAAGCTGTATAAAGCTCGTAGATCCCATTTGATTTTCTACAACTCATGTTGTCTGGAGTTTTTTTTTTTTTTTTTTTTTGCCTAAATAATGTTCTTGGAAAGATTTTTTGTCATTTTGTCCACGGAACAATAAACACTTAGGAAAACGCTTAAATTTCACTACGTTTATGCATTTCATCCACACTAGAATTGTGGATTCCTTAAAAAAAAAAAAAAAAAAAAAGGGGAGCGCTTTAAAAAAAAAACTCTCTCCATTACTGCGTCCTTTGAAAACGATGCGGTTTGGAAACTAAAAAAAGAAGAAATTTCAGAATTGGACCCATTCAATTTCATTGTAAGTACTGTAACCCAGAATTTGGCTTTTTTTTTTTTTTTTAAGAAAAGGACAGACAAGTCTAAATTAATTTTTGTGGTAATCAACATTATACCACAAATGCAGTCAATCTTAACTTGGATTGAACCCAGAATATTCATATTCCTTTAATTTTACGATGAAGTAACACTTTTTCTTCAATGGGCTCTTTAATAAACTCCCACCATTTTTGCCGTCATCTCCATGAACACTTTACGAGTATGTCCCCAATACTATGTATTTGTTTGAAAAATCTTTGATTTTGCTACATTTACAACCCTTGATCCACACTGGAATGGAATTTAACTCCACTCAAAAACACTTCCCATTACCACTTACTAGAAAAACAATGATGCTAGGACACTGAAAATGGAGTTTTCAAACAAAAATGGAACAGTGAGGCTGAAACCAAAGTCTTTCTAGGAATCCAGTCCACTGTCGGCAATCTTTGAAATGCTCTTGGGTTATTTCCAGTCATGCTACGCCCAGCTACTTGAATGGGGAAACACCAAAAATCTCAAGATTTTTATCAAATAACAGACAAGATTTCAAATCAGCAACAAAATTGTATAATACTGGAATCATAAATTGTCCTACTTTACCTCATATTACACTAAAACACAAAATGTTCCCGGCTTGTATCGCTAATATGCATGTGCGTTAGTGAGTTGACTGACAGGTGATGTCTGTATCTAAAAGGTGATTGGCTCTTTTACCTGTAAGACGGGACTTCCTTTATACATCTGTTGACCATTGGGTGCTAGAGCTTCTTGGTTGGGCATTCCAATTTCACCCATTCATTTAAATAGCGGCATTAAGTGGCCCGTCTCTGCTAAATAGTCTCTGATGTAACCTTAGTCACAAATGGACATTCGGCCAAACTTCTGTGGAATTTACTGATATCATGGGGATGTTTTTTTGACACTCAAGTGTCAATCAGTTTCTTGGAGATCTAATGAAACTAAATGAGTAGGCTACTTAAATTTCTATTATTTAAATTATTAGTTAATTTGATAGGGTTCGCAAAAGTTATCCCGTAAGATAACCACCATGACAGTTACCAGAAAGAGCTGACAAAGAATATGAATTAAAACATGCCACTTCAAAGTGTGTTTTAGGAGGACACGCAAGAATTAAAGCTGAAGTGTGTAACTTTTTCTGCAATAAAATACTTCCTCTTATCCCAGCTTAATATGCAAAGACAACTGTATGAAGCCATTTGTAGATTGGTTTCTGAAAAACTGCAAACACTGTGTCTATGTGGCACTATAAAAGTTATTCTGTTTGTTTTAAGTTGCCCGTCCAAACCAACACAATAACATTGACTCAACCAATGGCATGATTTGGGGGTGGGACTCCTTGTTTATTACAACCAAATAGGTATAGCTGCAGCCCGCAGATCTCCAAATGGGGGCATTATCTCCAAAAGAGGGCAGTTAAACTACAGATGTGTGCGTGGTAATCAGAAGAGGGTTAGACCAGCTCCAAAAGGGGGCTTAGGTGGCAATATGGAGCCCATGTCCCTTTTTGGAGCTCTGCCTGCAGCATAAACATCAGACCGAGGGTGGGTTCAGAAAGCTGTTTGAATACAATCGTTTCCATTTAGTGGGGTAGAGGCGCAGAAATTACACACTTCAACCTTAATGTCCACAAGATGTTGCTTTTTCTTAGAGCAATATTCGTGTAAATGAGCAATAGGAGAGAAAAAAAATATATATATCACTTGCACATCCATTTTTCATAATGACTAATGGCAGGAAAACGTTTGTCAGCGGTCCATTTCCTCGTTCTACTGAACAGTACAGAGATAAGACAACAGATAAAATGTTACTGTACATTTTATTTTTTTACCCTTTTAAGCTGTGCTAAGTCAGAGGATGCAGGGAGCATAAAAATAAATTAAAAAAAGCCTAATAATTAAGATATGATTTAATGTTTTCAGCAGGAGAATCAAAAAGGAGCCCAAATACCACATTGATTATTTCAGTAGTACACAAGACTGTGTGCTGTACAGTGTATTTTCATTATTATTCTTTCATAAACAACTGCCAAACAAGATTTGCTAACATCTGCGCAGTAATAAAGCCAAGTATCCTGCCTTAAAAACAGATTTAGCTTGCTGTGTTTACCTATACTACTCAATTTCAAATTGGTCCGCTATGCAGTTCTCTTTGCAATTATATAAAACAAGTTTCCACTGCTTTTAACTATTAGAGAAGTTGCAAAGAGTTTCCCTTCCCTAATGTGAAACAGGCTGGAGTGCAACTGCAGCTTCAACAGCAGAAATGGCATACGAGTACAGCTAAGACAGACACAAGAGTTTAAAATTAAGAACTTAAGGCAACATTTTATATCTACAAAACTCCTCCTATCCTATACTGTACCCTTTAATTACACCCACTTCAACATGGCATGTGAGCAAACCTCCCCTGACTTTGCATCCTTATGATTCCCAGCT
Organism: Moxostoma hubbsi; assembly: GCA_032164185.1. Classification (NCBI taxonomy): domain Eukaryota; kingdom Metazoa; phylum Chordata; class Actinopteri; order Cypriniformes; family Catostomidae; genus Moxostoma; species Moxostoma hubbsi. Next base: position 35,272,017 of record JAVLUX010000024.1, on the reverse strand, counting down.
ATACTTATGGGGGGACACCGCTAGTTACTAAAAGAAGTACGGCTGAATATTACAAAAAAGGAAGTTTTGTGGTTCAACTGTTGCAAATGTTGATTGCCCAGTGGGTTAAAAAAAAAATAAAAAATATATATATATATATATATATATATATATATATATATATATTGTAAAAACTATTATGGCTGTAAATCATGTAAACTAAAAGCAATGTGTATCTATAGTAATGAGCCCTTTAACATGTATCAACAAAGTAAAGAAAACTGTGCTCATGAAGGGATTTCATGAGGTCTCGAACTAACCAAACATGCTAGCTTGCGATTTGCAGCATACGCCCAGAGACTGTTTTGAAATGTCTGCCTAACTAAACCATGCTTCTCCGAGTACTGGTATTATTCCATGGTATATAAACAGAACGAGTAATCCTAAAATTGGTCTCTTTGAAAATACATACATTTGAAAATACAGTCACTTGTCGTAACTAGATTGGACTACTGTAACGCTCTCATTGCATGATCCAGAATGGAGCAGCGCATCTGGACTTTAATGAACCAAAGAGCGCAATGTTACGCCACTCTTTGTATGTCTTCACTGGCTGCTGGTTGATGCATATAACAAATGAAAAGCTCTGATGCCGGCATACAGAACAGTCACAGGATCTGCTCCAGCATACCCAAAATCATTTCTCCAGAGCTAGGTTCCCACCAGAAGCCTGCTGTCGGCTAATGAGCGGCACCTTGTTGAAGATGAATCGCTTATGATGTATTATTCCTCGTTTGTAAGTCGCTTTGGATAAAAGCGTCTGCCAGACAAATAAATGTAAATGTTATCTCCAACCATGGCACCTTCACTGCCCATAGACACATCCAAGAGATGCACAGCAACCATGTGCAGGCAATTAGAACAACCACAATTCACCCATTCAATGGTATTTATGCTATAAAGTCAATATGAACAAAACAGTTTCATATATCTGTCCCTGTATAGCATACATATGCTGAGTGACATGATATTACCAGGATTTGGAAATACAGTGAGCTTATGTATAGCCATCTCGTTAGAAAAGGGATATGCATTTCCATCTACACAGCTTTATATCTTTATTCTAATAACAACACAAAAAAAAATGTTATTATTATTATAACCCTGAAATGAGGCATATATCAACCTTTGGTTACACACACATGCAACATTTGGCAAATATGATGAAAATACAGAAGTACCACATTAATGTGGTCAGCAGTTAAAATACGTGTCAAAGGTCACGATATTTTCTAAAAAGGGTGGTTTAGTAATTTAAGCTTGTTTAGAAATTAATTTTAAAAAAACAACACTTGAAATTAGGTACTTTAAAAAAAAATACAAATACAGCAAACTCTGTTAAAAATACTGTGAGGGGAAACTATACTACAGATTTAGACGTTGGCTACAAAACTACCATAAAAAAAACCACACACAAAACCACATTATATTTCAACTTAACACGACATGTAAATTCAAATATCGCTCAGAAACCTCCTTAGCTACTATGAAACTACTATGCTAAATGTAAACATACATGAAACTAGGCGACGGGGTTATCTGAGTCATTTTTAGTTTCTGTTCAGTTATGTTAATACGTGAGGGGTCTTCACACACATCCGTTTCAACCACAAACATTCACAACAATACACAAGCAAGCATACAACACTAACACCGAAAATAACTTGCCGTATTTAGGTTCCTCGTCCATCACATCCGTTTCAGGTTAGTGTGCATTCACTCACTACGCTATAAACTACACTTATTATACGCGAGTCATGAAAGCGGATACTGGTGTGGGAGGAACCGTACAGTTTTGATTGGCAGCTACTTCAACCAATCATGGCGCACCGTTGGACTGACAGTTAGGTTGAATTTGATTTTTTATGCCTACGTAACTTAAGACTTGAGGAGAATCAGGGGAGTGCACGCGCGCGTTGTTTCAGGTGAGAAATATTCTAGAATAACAGTTTTATGTTAACTTACGAAGTAGAGGACGGAAACGAGATAATTGATCATTGATATTTTTCAACTTTGTCCAGTGCATTGTATTAAATGTTTAGTCTTATTTATTAATTAATATTTTTTTAGTCCATCCGTTATGTGAGCCAATGCTCACACGCACCAGAACATATCAAACATATGTTTATTTGGATTATTATTAAATTATTTGGCAAATTAATCATTATTGAATGCGCATGCGTGTTTCCTTCCCGCCAAACGCACCTTCCTGTAGTGATGTGCGGATCGATCCTAAAGTATCGAAACTTCCGATACTGATGTTGTATCAAAAATATCGATCCTCACACAAAAATTTAGATTCTAAAAATAATAATAATAGTGAATTGTGTGTTTTTAATAAGTGTCTCTAAATTCGCAAGGTGCAGCGAGCGAAACCGTTGACACGGGCAAGACAGACAGTCCGACTAAGCTGAACCACCAATCAGAACGCTCATTTCAGACGCGACTGGATATTTGTTAGCCAATCATATGTTCCGTTTCAGCAAGGGGCGGGACATTTCCAGCTATTGTTTGTTTTCACATGACATCAAGTTGCTGCATACAATCTGACTTTGATTTTACTTTTCAGCATGTGCTATTTGGTTTCCATAAATATGAAAGGAAAGACTGAAATAGGTATTATGTAATAAACATGTTGTTTTTGTTAGCAAAATATCTTATACATAAGTGCAAGTTTAGTAGTTAAAAATCCTGCATTTATTTTTTTTAAACGAATTACAACAATATTATAGTACCATATTATATTATAAACATCCCAAAAGCAAACCGAACTGTGCTTCTGTTGGTATCTTACCACATAAGTAAATTGTAAATTATCGATGTATCCTTTTGTTCCCCTCCCCCAAGTTGTTGAATTATTCAATACAATAAAAAATAAATAAATCCTCAGTCATCCTAAAAAAAAAAGAAATGCAGATGGAGGACAGGAAGTGATTTTCTACATAGGAAGCACTATCACAAACTCAAAATGCCTCATTTTTGCTTCATTTACGGTTGCTCAAATCGATCAAACTGAGAAACCACAAGGAGCTTTTATTGTGTACCAAAAGTTGTTGTTCAGAAGAGGGAAAATGCAAGAATTTGACTAAAAAATGGCTTGTAAATAGGGCTGAAACGATTAGTCGACATTATCGACAACGTCGATGCTAACAAATTTTCAACAAAAAAATGATTGTCGAATAGTCGTCTGATTTCATTTAAAACAACATGAGATCTTTTGAAATGCTAATGATGATGACGCGGGACAGCAGCACTTCAGCTCGCACTTGATTGAGGAGAGGAAGAAAGATCAGCTCACAGTCCAGACGCACTCCAAACTTTCCAAACGGATTAAGTGATGTAGATTTGTGCGGTCAGAGCCGCTTATATGCGTGAAAAACAGAGCGAGAGGGTTTCAAACTTCTCCCAGCTGATACACTGTCTCGCGTGGAGACGCTCATCACTGGCGCACGCTCGCTGCAGCTAGATTTTGTTTACAGTGATTGCTCGCGACATAGTGAATTATGAGTATCACGGTGTGTATCTTATGGTGAAGAAAATCAGCGATACGCAGCTCTATAAAGAAGAAAGAGTTTGTTTTTTGCAAGTTAAAGATGGCTTGAAATTGAGCATAAAGGTGAGAGGGCGCAGTCTTAGCCCATTACACAATGCAACAAAAAACTAATTTTTTATTTGTCTTTTTTGGTTTTTCTAATTAGTGCTGCAACTAAGGATTGTTTTGATAATCGATTATTCTAATGATTATTAGAACGATTATTGCAACGATTAATCATTTGCTCTTAACCGACTATTACTACCATGCCTGACTTATAAGGTTGTATTAAACGTGCTTACTAACATTAAAGAGGATAAAATCATCTTTTAAAAAATATTTCTAAATGACATTCAGTGAATTAACTGGAAAAAATACTTTTTATTAAGTTTAATTCAGTAAATGAATTCACTGCAAAAAATCCTATTGTTATAAAGTTTTTTTCTCTTGTTTTTCTTTTTAATTTGTCTAAAAACAAGATACATTTCCTTGAGAAGCAACATATAAGATATTTAGATTTCCTTCAAGAGCATGTATCTTAAATTAAAGGGTATTTTGTGTATAAGTGTATTTTTCTCTTGGTTATACTTCTGCGAGTGCAGTAAAGACAAAATATACTTATATTCAATATCTGTTCTCTAAAAGCAAGTCTAAATGTCTCGTATGCTGTCATAAATATCAACATTCTCAGATAATAATTGTTTCTTCTGCAGTAAAGCTGCTAAAGAAAATGTACATTGTTTTAAATTAGTTTTAGATATTTTTATTGGAAAACAAGCCAAAACAAAATCAAATCAAATATATTTTGTTGCCATGTATAATGGGGGTGAAGACTTCCTCTCTCACCTTTCTGTTCACTTCAATCCATCTTTAACTCACTTTAAATTAAACTCTCTCTTATTAATAAAGCTGCATATTGCCAGTTTTCTTCACAATAGTAAATGCACACTGACATATATTATGATTCAATAAGTCGCAAGCCATCACGTTATAATCTAGCTACATTAATAATAATAAATTGATCAATTGTCACACATTATACATACATTTCTGCATATATAAGCTGGGGTCAGAGTGCAGGGTCATGAGTGTGGGGTCATGATACGGCGCCCCTGGAGAAGATAGGGTCAAGGGCCCAACAGTGGTGTCTTGGCAGTGTTGGGGCTTGAACTCCCGACCTTCTGGTCAGTAACCCAGAGCCTTAACCACTGAGCCACCACTGCCCCAAGTTAAGTGTGCGCGCTTGAGGTATGAGCATCCCGTGACAGAGTGTTCATCAGCCGGGTGCAGTTTCAGTATCTTCCCCTTTAGATCGGGACATTCGCGCAACTCATTTTACAGCATGTATTCTGTAATCTGTAGTGGAATACATTTCAGAAGTAACCCTCCCAACCCTATATATATATATATATATATATATATATATATATATATATATATATATATATATATATATATATATGCATATTTAGTGCATGTACTAAAAAATAACGAAAGTTGTGCTGTGTCTGTAGGCTACAAAATGTTCAAAAAGAAATAAAAATAAAAACAAAGACCTTTCCTGGATGATTGACAGCAATAATGCACAAATGGAAATATAATTGAGCTATGCATGTCTTTTGTGTGCTAAATGAACATATAATAACGGTATGTTCATGAGGTTTATGGATGTTGTCATTCACAAGGTGCAATGTGCATATTTCATATATTGAGACATGCTGCAAATAACCATGTAATGCATGTACTAAAGAAACATTGTCATTTTATCTTTTTGATTAGTTTCCCTCCCAATTGAAAAGAATTGCCGTTTTGCAGGGATTTCATTGAAACAATGGAACAGCAGCGTAAGTTGACACTCCCAACTCATATTCACCAAAAACATTGGAACGAGCACACTTGAAATGTTCCAAAAACACATTCATTTGATTTTTAAAAATCTAACAATCACATTAAAAAAAAAGAAAATGCAATATATATATAAAAAAATCTGATTTAATTTAATTAAATTGTACTACAACTGCATCACTTGTTTTCCTGATTTTTGTTGATCTTTATTGTAATACTGAAGGAGAGGAAAGGTGGAAAGACAATACCTTTTTCAATAATTAGTTTTTATAATTTTGGCCTATTTTTAAAGGTGCACTCTGTAAGTTTTCCTCAATAATTTTTTTTTACTCCTGGATAATTAAAGAAACATATGTAGAAAATCACGAACATGCACACGAGATGAAGACAGTCACAGATTGTGAAATTCTGGGCCGATATAGATGTTTAAAATAACAATTTGGCCGATACCGATGTTTATTTTGTTTTTGCTGTAATTTAATCCCACTTTTGTGGCAGTGAAACAAAGAAATCTCCTTTATAAAAAATAAATGAGCTGTTTTTAGTCTTTCAGCCCTGCATCACACTATCTTTGAATGAGCACAAATTCAAATCATAGAAATTTATGAAACAAAGTTTAATATAAGAGCCTTTTTTGCCTGCTATACACCTACTACTATACAGCCGATTTTTTTTTTCACTAAATCACAGACCTGACAGTAAAATACTTCCACACCACCGACATTTTCTTGCACTTATTTGAAGACAAACCACACGTGCGCACGGCATCCGTTGCCCTCTTACGTCATGCCAGAGTCGTGTCCAGCCAGTGGCTGTGGGTGGTGTTATAGCACCACCTGTTGGATCTTCTCCGAAACTGCAGCTGGGTTGGCGACTGTTGTCCAAGTCGACCGCAAATAACCAAGACATATAAACAGATAATCATCGGCCACTGCCATCGGTGAATGACATCGTATTTGCCGATAGGCCAGTGTCAGACAACAAGGCGAATAGCGGCCGAAACCGATGTTTGTCCGATACATCGCTGCATCCCTACTGAAAACTAGATTTTTAATGATGCTGCATCCAGGCCACCAGGGGTCAGTGTAAGTCAAAGACGACATAAACACAAAAATGACTGAGTGCACCTTTTAATATTTATGCATTTCATAACAAAATTCCATTAAATTCAATTTAGCAATTTTAAACCAGATTAAATAATATTTGCTTTTTAAAAAAAATAAATGTATTTGATTTTGTTAACAATTATTCAATTTAATGTCATGGAAGTTTGATATGAAATTGAGTGTCGGGTATAGTTCCCCCTATTATTTATTTAACCAATTGTCATTTATTGTTTTCTCAGTGGCTCAGTTTGTGAACACACACTACGCTGTTCTCATCAAGAGGGTCAATGGTGTGTTGCCCATTGCTGACAAACTGAAAACGGAAAAAATAATTCATCCAGAAACATATTCAAAGATTAATTTACCATCATCTACAAGTATGGCTCAAATGAGAGTGCTCTTAAATGCTCTGAACACTGATAAGGCTAAATCTGCTTTTTATAAAGTACTGAAAGCAGTGGAGCCGCTCCTGGTACAAGAGCTCGAAAAACAAGGTGAGCGAGGAGATGTTTCGAAATAAATATAGAAGAAAAACTGTTGTAAGATTGACAACATGCAACACCTGTTTCGACCCCGCTAAAATATCTTTATAAATGTGATTCCAGGATCATCCCCACAGACTTCTCATGAAGAACAGGAGACAAAATCTTACCCTCGAAACACAAAAGCAAAGGAGAGTGAGAGGCCAGCTATGGAAAACATAACTGGGAAGAAACAACTCGGCAGGTGGAACAAATTCACCATCAAATATAGAGAGAAGATGATGAAGCTTTATGAAATGAGAGAGTCTCTTTATGTCGTTGGGAATCTCTTCTTTTGTAAAGGGAAGGATTACATTATTGGCTCTGGAGGAAATGGCACACTGGTATATCTTGGCTTTAAGGGAGATGGTACTGAAGTCGCCATTAAACGAATAACCAAGAACCCGATTAATGACACAGTCTTTGAAAATGAACTGAAGCATTTACAAAACCTCCAGACAACAAATCAATGCAAGTACCTTGTCAAGTATGTGGACCTAGAAGAGGATGAAGATTTTTATTATCTAGCGCTACATCTTTGTGATTATGATCTCGCGGACTACATGGAAGATCTCCGTCAGCAAGAGAAACCTGACAGAGAGATTGCTTTGAAGCAAGTGGTGTCGGAGCTGCTTCATGGCCTTAAGACTCTACATAGTGCTGATGTGATACATCGAGATTTAAAACCTCGAAATGTTTTGATAGGTATCAAAATCAGATTTCCTTTCCTTTGTTTTCAATTTCTTAACCCTTGTGCGTCAATGAAGGTCCTTGGAGGACAAAAATGTCCACGTCAAAAAACTGCCATAATAGTATTTTCCACTTTCACTGACTTAGTTATGATCAGGACTGATGTTGGTTAAAAAAATCAACATCATACAGGATTTTTAACCCTTTAAATGCCCATTTGTTTATATAATGCCACTGTTGTTTTTTTACACACACACACATTTCTCAATACACACACATACAAAACACACACTGACGTCCATATCAAAACACACACACAATTTTAGCTGCATCATTTATTCAATTGGCCTGCAGTGCTCTATAATACAGTGTGGCAGGGCAGAGGGAGGGGCCAGGTCATGATGATACACACCCGGTCCCGTATCAGGCTAATCAAGCCTCAGAGAGGGTTAAAGGTCGATGGCAGACGGTGGTGCAGGAGAGAGAGAGAGATTGTGTGTGTGTGTGTGTGTGTGTGTGTGTGTGTGTGCGTGCGTGCGTGTGTGTGTGTGTGCGTGCGCGCGCTTTGTTTTAATAAACGTCCATAAATGATCTCTGTCTTGCATCGGCCTTTATACCTCTCGGAGGCTTGATTAGCCTGATACGGGACCGGGTGTGCATCATCATGACCCGGCCCCTCCCTCCGCCCTGCCACATACAGAAAATAGGGAAAAAGCTTGTATTTGCTCCATAGACTAAACTATGAAAATGGCGCCATCTGTTGGCAAATATTAAAAATGTACATTTTGAAGCTCCGGATTGAAAGCATAATATCACAGAATTCATGATTTTATGCTTTAATGTCACTGGAGTCAAATATTGCAGTTTTAATGGTATTCAATGGGGACATTTTTGTCCTGAAGGTCCCAAGTGTAACTATTCTGTGTACACCGTGTATTATAGGAACTGAGGTGGAAATATAAAAATTACACACATTTGACAAAATTTATGTCATTGGCATTAACACAGCCAGAATGCTCGAATGATGTCCTGAGGGTCGCACAAGGGTTAAATGCCCTTATCTACATCATGCGCTTGAAGTGAGCCGTTTCTCACCTGTACTCATAACACCAACAGATGCGGAAAAACATGCAAAGCTAGCCGACTTTGGCATCTGCCGCAAACTGGAGGAGGGAAGAACAACTGTATACACAGACAGAGCCGGTACCCAGGGCTGGGAGGCAACAGAGATCCTGAATCAAGCCGAAAAGGGTGTTTACAAAAAGAGCTCTGACATCCAGGTTTGTGAAACTAATCGTAAAGATTACCATGTACCAGCAACAGCAATGTTAGTATAAGGAGTTACTGTAAAACCATGCAACTTTTATGTTTTAATTGCACAACCGATGTACAGCATGCAACTTAAAAACATCTTGTATACAGTATATAGAACTTGATTGTTTGTCCCAATAAGATTTACAATTGGCTCAATTTATCGCAGGTTGCTGGGATGTTGGTGTATTACATCATCTCTGAAGGGAAACATCCTTTTGGGGAGTTAAATGATTGTGAGTCAAACATTAAAGCAGGAAAATACTCCCTTAATGATGTACAAGATATAGTAGCCAAGGATCTTATTGAATGGATGATCAGCAAAGAAAAGGAAGAGAGGCTGAGCATTGACGAGGTCCTAAAACACCCTTATTTCTGGAATGATGAGAGGTAAATTGTGTTTGATTACTAACAAGAAAGCTTTGGTGATCTTGACAACAGTCCTTAGGCTATCACCACATTGCATGTATAAATACGTCTCTCATTGTTTTAAAGGGATAGTTCACCCAAAATGTAACGCTCATGTCGTTCTAAACCCGTATGTTTGAGATTTTTGTCAGAATGTTGGCCTCAGTCACCATTCGCTGTCATTGTATGGAGAGAGAAAAAAGATGCAATAAAAGTTAATCGCCTTGAGAAAATTATGACAGAATTTTCATTTTGGGGTGAACTATATCTTATAGCAATATGACGTTATACATGTTCATGTATATTGCGATATATGTAAATAACCTTGTCTAACGTGGGCTTATCTACCAGTGGGCAGGGCTTTATTTGAGACTGGGTGAATCTTAAGAAATATGGACGGGTTTTTGTGTGGCCATCTAAGCAAATTCAATTACTTTCTAAGCAAAACTAAGCAAATTCAATTACTTTCTAAGCAAATTCAATTACTTTCTAAGCAAAACTAAGCAAATTCAATTACTTTCTAAGCAAATTCAATTACTTTCTAAGCAAAACTAAGCAAATTCAATTACTTTCTAAGCAAATTCAATTACTTTCTAGGCAAAACTAAACAAATTCAATTACTTTCTAAGCAAAACTAAGCAAATTCAATTACTTTCTAAGCAAAACTAAACAAATTCAATTACTTTCTAAGCAAAACTAAGCAAATTCAATTACTTTCTAAGCAAATTCAATTACTTTCTAAGCAAAACTAAGCAAATTCAAATACTTTCATCTCGCTTTTGCTGCTTTGTAAGTGCTTTATATGCTTCGCATCTGTGTTTAATGCGAGCATTGCGTACGTTATCTCAGGAGCGCACAAGTGTGCGCGAGTCCAATAGGCTTTGCTGATATTTACAGGAGAGCAGGAAAATCCCTAAAAAACACCTCCACAGAATGGGAAAACTCCCAAATAAAAAAAACTTTTTATTTAAACAGGTGTGACATCTGTGGTGTTCACAAAACTTATAACAGGAGCAGAACAATATAATATGCAAACTGTGTCGCATGACGATAATCACTCGTAATACAAGCAATTTATTTACCTCATCAAAATGAAGCACGCAAAATAATAACGAAAGCCAAAAGATGCACTTTGCATTATTTCGGTTATAACTTTTTTCAATGTATATAATAGTTATATTCTATTGCATTATTTTCTTTGTTAAATATCTTCGGTAAGTTTCTTGAGAAGTTAATAAAATAATAATAATGGTCAACAACATAGACTAATATGTGAAATTTAGTATTATAATAAGAATTATTTAAAACTGAGTTGTGTGTGGATTTTGTATTTAAATTTTTTTTTACTTAAATAAAGAGAAAATTTGCATATATTAGAGGGAGTATTTGGAAGTGTTTAATTTACTGACTTTTTAATATAAAAACAGGCATTACAATATGTTTATTTAATATATTCGCCAATTTGTATTGATTTTTTTTCAACAAAAATTTATAATGTCATCATGATATTGTACATTTTTGATTATCGTTATCATGATATAAAATTACTTGTATCGTGAGATAAGATTTTGGTCATAGTTGTGTCATCGTTTTCAGATATCTCCGTTTCCCCTGTCCACACTTCAATGTGAAGATGGCGTTTTCCACTTGGGAGAGTGTTTTTGAAAAACTCGGTGTTGACAGAAGGCCAAAACGCAGAGAAAAAGATGCATTTTCAAACTAAATTGTATTAGTGTTGCCGTGGCCTAAAGTAGCAGCCAATATTTGTCGATCTGCTCAGCGAGTGTCGCTTCATTGCGGTTCTGAAAGATCTTGTCTAAGCTGTTATTTGCGTGCGTGTATCTTCTGTCCGGTCTTCCATCTGCATCCTTGGCATTCGCTCACCTCTTGCATGTTCATCTGGTTCCATCTTTGCATTTCTAGTATTGACTCACTGCCAGAATCATGTTTCTAAACTTTGGTTTCTTTATCTCTGCATCTATCCTGAGCTGTGAATCTGCCTCACAGTCTGTGCCAGTTCTCATTCTCCTCCTTGCAGACGTTTCTTCAAATTTGATGCTTTGCTGCCTGTTAGCGAGTAAAAAGACACGTCAGGTAAATCCTTCAGTCAGATATTCCCAGATTAACCCTCACATTTGGAGTTGTAGTCCTCATGTAATGGAAAATTAAACTGAAAGCACTCGCTCATTTTTGATTTTGTCCTTTAGGAAAGTTGCTGTTCTTAAGATACTGGGTGATACAAAGGAAGTCCAAGAGTTCAAGACCCCTGAAAAACACCCTGAGCTATCCAGAGCTGTGCAGAAATACACAGAGGGGAAAAGCTTTTCTGATTGGAAATCAAAGGTGAGTAAAGTGTTACAGAACTGTCCAAAACAAGGGTGTGTTTGGACTATGAACAATGCAGCACACTAGGCCATTGGGGCTGTTTGCTTCTCTAACACTTTGTTGTTGTTGTTGCTTTTTTGCAGCCTCTGCAGAGATGGACAAAAATTGACAAAAATCTTCCAGAGAACTTACTTGGCCTGTTGCGTTTTTTGCGCAACGTACTGGTGCACGAGTAAGTAATTTACTACATTATGGGTGAAATATCTGAATTTTGATCTCCGTTATCTATATTATCACGCATTTCAGAATGGCCTTGTATGAAGTAAGCTGTGAAGTTTTGGTTTTCTTTAAGATCTGTCATATATGATATATTGCCATGACAAGAACCTCTAACATCTCCAATTATACAACGTCTTTAATTATGATTAATTATCAGTTGTCGTGAATACGGGTTTCCTAATCGAAAGTTGCAGATGAACGCCCCCTGAAGTCCTGATTATGACTGGGAAACTCTGAGATCATTTTGATACACGAATTTCCAAGTTCAGAGAAGATGTAAACATACAACATGGCGGAGCTAATCTAGCGTCAGTAGTAATTAATGTTTTTTTAAATACTACCAAATTATCACTTGACTTTTCAGTCATATACATTTACATATATCAGTAACTATTTAATGCTTATTGTAAATCTTTACACAGAGAAAATAGCACGAATTTGACCAAAAACCCATCATCGTCATCCACTTGTCTAGCTTGTATTATGGAGTGGTGGTGGCGTAGTGGGTTAAAGCACATAACTGGTAATCAGAAGGTTGCTGGTTTGATCCCCACAGCCACCACCATTGTGTCCTTGAGCAAGGCACTTAACTCCAGGTTGCTCCGGGGGGGGGATTGTCCCTGTAATAAGTGCACTGTAAGTCACTTTGGATAAAAGTGTCTGCCAAATGCATAAATGTAAATGTAAAAATGGTGTCAAAATAAAAATAATTATGACTTAAGAAGTGGGACCACAGCTTGAAAAAGATAAAATGCCTCGAACTGTTTCTCTATTTGCATGCAGCATAAATAAAATAATATATATAAATATATTGTGACATAAAAATAAATATATATATATATCAGCCTGATGGGGCACGCGAGTGCTAAAGGTGGAGAATGACATGCAGCTGCTCTGTCTGTGTTTTTGGTTCAGCTTTTCTATTGACAGTTAAATTGTCTCTTCTTCTGTCTCCCACAGTGAAGAAAAGTTTCAGCATGAAGAGATTTGTGATCGCTTCCCAGACTTCTTCATCAGTTTATACAAGCTGGCCAAAGACATGAACTGGAGATATTTGGATACGGAGAAAAATTAGGAATAGACACCTATTCATAGCACGGTTGTACAGAAATGAGAATTTCTGAATTAAGTCCTTTTCAATGAATGAGTTGGGATTGGAATTGAATTGGCCACGCCCCACAGGAAGTTGAATTGGAATGATAGGAAGTGGAATTTACTGAATTGCAATTCAAAGTCACTACACAATTGAATTAGTCCAAGACACATTAAATAAATGACTTTATTATTATTATTGACCAAGTGCCTATTTATTCCATAAAATGTATAATAATAAAAAAATATATTTGTTTTGTTTATTAGACATAACATTTCTTAAAAAAAAAATTATTTTCAGGTAACTTCATAAAAATTTAACATTTTTAACAAATTGAGAAATTAAGTTTGCATTGCTTTAAAGTGAATTAATCTACTTCATTTTAAGTAAAAGAGATTAAAAAGTCAACCTGCCATTAATTTTACATATTATTTATACATTTTACATGTAAACAATTACATATTTAAATAATGACAATAAACGGTTTTAAATATTCTGAGCATCTCATATACATTTATATAAACGTATATTATATAAACGATGTGCCCACATATTTTCCATGATAATTAATCAAATATCCTTAATTCAATAATAGACGAGACGCAATCTGGATTTATTAATAATAGTCATATATCTAATAACATACGTTTATTTTTAGACATCATAAATTGATCAGTGATGATTGTTTCCTTGTCAACTTGCTGATGACACTACCCTGTTTCTCACCCAGTTTGGAATGCCCAATTCCCGCTACTTAGTAGGTCCTCGTGGTGGCACAGTAACTCACCTCAATCCAGGTGGTGAGGACAAGTCTCAGTTGCCTCCTCTTCTGTGACCGTCAGTCCACACATCTTATCACATGACTCGTTGTGCATGACACCGTGGAGACTCACAGCATGTGGAGGCTCATGCTACTCTCCGTGATCCACGCACAACTTACCACCCGCCCCATTGAGAGCGAGAACCACTAATCGCCACCACGAGGAGGTTACCCCATGTGACTCTACCCTCCCTAGCAACCGGGCCAATTTGGTTGCTTAGGAGACCTGACTGGAGTCACTCAGCACGCCCTGGATTTGAACTTGCGACTCCAGGGGTGACAGTCGTCAATACTCGCTGAGCTGCCCTGTTTCATAGGGCTTCTGCGCATGTTCCACTGGCAATTGATTTATTGACTTGTTTTCCACCAAAATGAAAGAGGCACTTTTATCTTTCAACCCCTTCTTTATAAAACTCAGAAGAGGTTCAACCAGTGGCTACAAAGAGATCTTTCTTTGAGTGTTAGGCTGCTCCTCACAAAGGCAGAAGGCATCTCAAGGTTGATTTATGCTTCCTTGTCTATTCATGTGGATTCAAAGATGGGTAAAGTTATTGATTAGGTACTCTTTAGCTTTCTATGAAAGCGTTGGATTCACTATATCAATAAACCTGTGGTCGTGTATACGTACATTTTTTTTAGACTTCAGCACCCTTAATTATACATATACGGTTAACTGGATCTAACAGTTTAAAAAGAAGCCAATGCCTCAGTGGAATTATGTCCTATAAATAATTCCTAATTATTTTCTTTCTCAATTTGGTCGCCTTGATTTCCTTCTGGTGTGTAATTATAAAATTGATATTTTATTGGCTAGCCAGTTAATCAACTCTCAAGGGTCTTTGTTTGCATATAGGGAATTCTTATATATGTTTCTTACATAAGTTTAGCTTCCCATTACATCAAAATAATTTTCCTTTGTCTTTAGTTTTATTCCATCAGGTGCTGTTGCTTTATTGAAAAATACTAATTCTTTGTTACCAATCTCACATGATCCAGATGTTACTCCTGTTGGCAGATTGTGTTTTGGTTCTCCCTTTAAAAATAATAATAGATTAGTCTGATCATTATTTCAGCAGGATAGCGTTACTGTACCCGCTGTGACTGCTTACTGGAATAATCTAGTAGGCAATATTTGCTAGAAGGTGTGGATGCTTCCTCATACACTCTTTTTGACAAACAAATAAAAGGAGATTTCTTTCCAGATAATTTAAAAGCATTACCCTGCAAACCATTATATATGAGAAAGTATAAAAATGATATTTATTTCAATTTCTCTTTTCGTGGTGAATCTGCTGAAACTGTTGTTCATCTTTTTTGGCATTGTCCATTTCCAAAAAAGCTTTGGCAAGATATTTCAGGATTTATTAAAAGTGAAATGTATGAGTTTACATTGTTTTGGAAGGATGTGGTACTCGGCTTTGTGGACTCACCAAACCATAAAAAAGGGGGAAAAAATTATGATACATTTTTTTCTGTTGCTTGCCAAGTTTCACATTCACAAATCGTATCCAAGCTCTACACCCCTCTTTGTTGTCTTTTTAAAGCAATTTGAGCAATACCTTACATAGGTTGAATTCACTAAGAAAAACAAAGTGAAAACATTGTCTGTTTGCTACTCTTTTCCCATTTTAAATTTCTTGTAATTTTCTAAAGTGTATCTGTTTTCAAATTAAATGTATTACATTCAGTTTTGGGTAAGTTGCTCTAAATAAAAAGTAATTTATTACTAACTACTAATTACATCTTCCACAGTATAATTAGATTACTGTACTAATTACTCTGTTTTATCTACCTCGACCAGCTGAAAAATCTATACAATATTTAACGCAGAAGTAACTAATTAAATTACTGAAAAAATAAGAGTAATCACATAATTTACTTTTTTCAACGAAAAAGTAATTTAATTACAGTAATTAATTACTTAGTAATGGATTACACGTAACTGATTATATTTAGATTACCAAAACAAAAAACTAGAGTGTTACGACAGTAAATCAGCGTTTGCGGTTACCGTTCAAATGAATGGGGAAAGCCGTAAACCAACACCTAACTGTCACAAAATTGTCCGCGTAATCTCTTATAAAACGGCAATTTTATCGTAGTAAACTCCACTCGTAGTTCATTCCAAAAGGATTGTGTCGTGTAAAACGTGTTGATGGGCTCTGGCGGTGTGTGCCACATTCACAATGGTGCGCTGCACTTTCCACTCACCCACTCTGTCATGTTCCTCTTCCGGTCTGCATGCGCTGCCAGTCTGTAAATATCCAACCTGTCTGACGTCATAGACGTTGTGTGACAGCAGTGAATGTGTTCCGTGTCTTCATATAAATTAATCTAACTTGTTTGCAGGTATGTAAAGCTCTTGTCTGTTCATATGACCCTTTATTAGCTGCTCGAAGTCAGCACCTGTGCTGTTGGGTCATGCTGCTCTCTTTGTGACGGTTTAATAATAAACCTGTGTACAGATTAAATGGTTAAGAATTTGTTTGCTGGGCCGCTGGTACATGAGCTGCTGTAGACTTTGAGACTGTTGTTGATATATTTAAGTATTTCTTTATTTATGTCTTCATAAAGTTCACCCAAACTTTAAATAGGATTATTATTATTATTATTAGATATGATTTGGTGAGATAGTAGTAGTATTATTATTTACTGTCCCGTATCTATCTTATTTACTCACCCTTATGTTGTTCCAAGGCTGTATGAGTTCATTTGTCAAGTCAAGTGGTTTTTATTGTCGTTCAACCATATAAAGTTAGTACAGTACACAGTGAAACGAGACAATGTTCCTCCAGGTCCATGGTGCTACATAAAACAACACAGGACAAACACAGAACCACATGAGACTACAGACTAAATAACATACCTATATAAAGTGCACGTGCAAATGTGTGCAAAAAATATGGGACAGTACAATAAATTACTGACAATGAACAGGGTGTGTGTCAGTCCAGTCTCTGAGTATTGAGGAGTCTATTTGTGCCTTGTTTATGGATTGTTTTGTTTATTGTTGTGATATTTTATTATGTAATTTTGGCATCGCTCAAAGAGATTTTTAATCTCAAAGGACTAACCTGGTAAAATAAAGGTTTGTTAATAATAATAATAATAAAAATGCATGACTGCATGCATTGTAATGTATGGTTGTTTGTTATTATTAATAATAATAATAATAGTGCATGACTGCATGCATTGTAATGTATGGTTGTTTGTTATTATTAATAATAATAATAAAAATGCATGACTGCATGCATTGTAATGTATGGTTGTTTGTTATTATTAATAATAATAATAATAATAATAGTGCATGACTATGTGCAACATACTTTTTTCTGTTTTGATGCATGCATTGCAATGTATGGTTGCTTGTTAATAATAATGTATGACTATTTTCTACGTAATTGTTTATGTTTTGATGCATGCATTGTAATGTATGGTTGTTTGTTATTATTATTATTAATAATAATAATGCATCTCTATGTTCTACATAATTTATTTCTGTTTCAATGCATGCATTGTAATGTATGGTTGCTTGTTATTAATAATGATGCATCGCTATTTTCTACATCAAATCTTTCTGTTTTGACGCATGCATTTTAATGTATGGTTAATTTATGAATATGCATTATTATTTTACAGAAGCACCCTGGTCATGGCATTAAGGTGTGTTAGTCGTCTGCTTGTGAACAATCAGAGATGTTTCCTCTTCACTGCAATGAGATCACAGGGAACGGCAGCCGCTGCTTCACAGGGTCAGAAAGAGTCTGATGTGATCTGACATATTGCACACTTAAAGATGCAAATTGTAGATTTTTTTTATAAAGTCATCAATGCAAGTATCAGTTTACAGCAGAAGTATAGAATTAACGTCATGTTCTTCAAGTGTCTTTGCCACCTGAAATTATATTTCATTATATATTAAAGAAATCAATATGTACACTGAAATTAACTAATTAATTCATTTTGAAAAATGCACAATAGAAGCATTTGCACAAGAGAACTCAGACTTTTGAACTGCATTATAATTTTGCTAATATTTCAAATGCATACTTGCATAATATTTGTATAGTTGCATAGCATTGTTTGAATGCATATATGTGTATATATTTGCTCTCCTTCATCAGATGGAGAGAAGGCCGGGGAAAAGAAGCAAGTGAAAACACGTACGTTTATTTACTTTGACTTTTTTTTTTTTATTGCAATATTTGTTGCAACAAACTTAAATCTGTTGATCACAAACCTGCATGTTTACTAGATAACGTATTTAACCCTTCCTATGAACCTCAGCTAAAGTGCAGTTTAACTGGCGAGATGCTTTGGATCTGGAGGGTCTTCTGACGGATGAGGAGATCATGATCAGGGACTCTTTTCGTGCCTACTGTCAGGAGAAACTCATGCCACGCATCATAATGGCCAACAGAAATGAAGGTGCGTTTATATTAATAATACATTTAGGGTTGTCAGTTGAATGCGTTAATTTTAACAACTAATCATGTCTCCTGACCCAGATGTTAATTCGGTAATGAAAGTTGTGTTATATTTTGTTATATTGTGGGTATTAAACCTATCAAAAGTAGCTAAATTGTGAAGTGGTATTCTGCATCCGTGCATCAGCTTCCATTGATTTAACTCTATTCTGAATTTTTTTAATAAACATATTCTTTGTTGTCCTCTAGTGTTTCATCGGGAGATTGTTTCTGAGATGGGGGAACTGGGGGTTTTAGGCCCAACCATTAAAGGTATGTTACATTTTGAGTTTAACTGAGAGATTAATCCAAACAATTGTGGAATAAATGAAGAATATATGTAATTTCAGTATGCTATTTTGAGTCCAGTCCAGTATTAATGCTCTATTCCACATATCATAATTTACTCTCAATTGTAATGAAAATGCAGATCTTAGTTAAGATTAGTTTGTATCATTATAACACATTTGAGTAAATTGAGTAAGGCCTGTTTACTTTAAGTAGAAGCATCTATACTTTGCTATAACAGATATCACAGTTGTCTGTCACTCATATGCACTTTCCTGTCAAGGTTATGGCTGTGCTGGTACAAGTTATGTGGCGTATGGTCTCATCGCTCGTGAGGTGGAGAGAGTGGACAGCGGCTATCGTTCGGTCATGAGTGTTCAATCGTCACTGGTCATGCACCCCATCAATGCTTACGGCACTGAAGAACAGAAGGAGAAATACCTCCCGAAACTGGGTAAATGCCTCGTAGATTGTTTAGACTTTTTTTTTTTTGGATGCACCAGTTTTGTAATTAAATGCCATGACACATTTGGGGCTTATTATTTATAATTACAAGTACATCATTTCTTAACCATACCGCTGTACATACCGACAACATATTGTCTGTGTGCCGTGCAGCACGAGGAGAGATTCTAGGTTGTTTTGGACTGACTGAACCAAACCACGGCAGTGACCCGAGCGGCATGGAGACCAGGGCAAAATACAACCCATCCAGTCGCACCTTCACCCTCACCGGCTCCAAGACTTGGTGATGCATTAATCTTGTTAATGTAGCCTATCGAGCAGTACATTAATTTTGTTGTTATGTGGCCATCTGGTAATGTCATTAACGTGTCAGAATTACAGTAAGGGCAAATGATCGTAAACAACATTCTAGTCCATTAATAACTTTTGTCCACATGGTGGTGCCATGAACCAAGTGCCACACAGTCACTTTAAACATTAGTGCCATTTTTACAGTTGAAGTCAGAAGTTTACATACACTTTGGTTGAAGTCATTAAATACATTTTTTAACCACTCCACAGATTTAATATTTGCAAACTATAGTTTTAGCAAGTCGTTTAGGACATCTTCTTTGTGCGTGATACAAGTCATCGTAATAATCAGCCAAGATCTCAGAAAAACAGTTGTGGACCTCCACAAGTCTGGTTCATCCTTGGGAGCAATTTCCAAACACCTGAAGGTACCACATTAATCTGTACAAACAATAGTACACAAGTATAAACACCATGGGACCACACAGCATTCATACCACTCAGGAAGGAGACTCATTCTGTCTCCTAGATATGAACGTAATTTGGTGCGAAAAGTGCAAATCAATCCCAGAACAACAGCAAAGGACCTAGTGAAGATGCTGGAGGAAACAGGTAGACAAGTATCTATATCCACAGTAAAACAAGTCCTATATCGACATAACCTGAAAGGCTGCTCAGCAAGAAGTCGTCACTGCTCCAAAACTGACATAAAAAAGCCAGAATACAGTTTGCAAGTGCACATGAGGACAAAGATCTTACTTTTTGGAAAAGTGTCCTCTGTTCTGATGAAAAAATTGAACTGTTTGCCCATAATGACCATCATTATGTCTGGAGGAAAAAGGGTGAGGCTTGCAAGCCGAAGAACACCATCCCAACCGTGAAGCATGGGGGTGGCAGCATCATGTTGTGGGGGTGCTTTGCTGCAGGAGGGACTGGTGCACTTCACAAAATAGAGGACATCATGAGGAAGGAAAATGATGTGGATATATTGAAGCAACATCTCAAGACATCAGCCAGGAAGTTAAATCAAGATATTGGAGTGGCCATCACAAAGCCCTGACATCAATCCGATTGAAAATATGTGGGCAGAACTGAAAAAGCGTGTGCGAGCAAGGAGACCTACAAACCTGACTCAGTTACACCAGTTCTGTCTGGAGGAACGGGACAAAATTCCAGCAACTTATTGTGGGAAGCTTGTGGAATAATCCCAAAACATTTGACCCAAGTTAAACTATTTAAAGGCAATTCTACCAAATACTAACAAATTGTATGTAAACTTCTGACCCACTGGGGATGTGATGAAAGAAATTAAAGCTGAAATAAATAATTTTATCTACTATTATTCTGACATTAAATATTCTTAAAATAAAGTAGTGATCCTAACTGACCTAAGACTGGGAATGTTTTCTATTATTAAATATCAGGAATTGTGAAAAGCTGAATTTAATTGTAATTGCCTAAAAGGTATGTCAATTCTGACTTCAACTGCACCCGTGCTATTGTGAAGGCATTGGTGCAAATTATTACTGTCAAACAATTCAAATATTTCATCGCGATTAATCGCATCATTTTTGGAAGTTAGACTGCGAAGGGCGCCAACTCTCTAGGGGGGCACCAGACACTCCACAGGCTGCCTTTGCTGGCACGTTATACATTATGCAAAGACATGGATGATTGCCTCGGACTCACTTTCACTTCGCACTCACACAGCGCCTCGCAACTTTTGTACCTCGCGGTGCAAGGCGGGTGTTCAAATGGCAGGTCTTGCCGCTGCAATCATGTTAGAACGTTCCGAGCTCTGTCTGTGCTTTGCAGGCATGTTCGTTCTTCTGCTGTGCTACATTGTTAAAATGCTTGCAGCAGGTATCAGCATAATGTCTCCCACTATCTTCAGTGCATGTGACATTAGTGGCGTTTGCGTGAATGGCCTCGCCTCCCGTGAACTAATTTTGTGTCAACGCATTAACTTCGACAGCACTGTTACAAGTACAAACATCATTTTAAAAATGAGATTGTAATGTATATTAGGGAAGAAAGAAGTCCATTTTATCATCTTCACTCATGCCTCGCAGGATTACAAACTCACCGGTGGCAGATGTCTGCGTGGTGTGGGCCAAATGTGATGACGGGAAGATACGTGGTTTCATCTTGGAACGTGGCATGAAGGGTCTCTCCACCCCCAAGATCGAGGGCAAGTTCTCCCTGCGTGCATCGGCCACCGGCATGATCATCATGGACGAGGTGGAAGTTCCAGAAGAAAACTTGCTGCCCAAAGTTTCAGGCCTGGGGGTGAGAAACGTGCAGTTACGAGATACCATTCTGTAGTCACGTATCACTGGTTCTCCAGGACATACTCAGCTAATAGACTGTTATATATTTGATGCTTTTATCCAAAGTGACTTGCAGTACATTCAAGGTAAACAAATATTTTTGCCCTGCCTCTTTAACTGCAGGAGCTTATTGGGGTCCGTTCACTGTCTAAGATGATTCTGTAGGATTATAGGTTTACGTGCACAGTTATAATTGAGCTACAGCAGGTTTAAGGTGTAGTCGAGCTGCAGTCTTCATCTGTCTGTCCAAGTATACGTAACACAAAGTGTAATCGAACGTTTGAAGGAAGGATGTCAGCTGAGGACGGGACGATGCACGTCACCTCTGTCTTTAAGAGCATGCACACACTGCTGAGGTCAATAGAGCACAACAGTCTGGTTCCGGTAATAAAAAAACGATTATTTTCTCCATAGGTGAATCGATTTTTATCATTAACTTCTAAATATTCCAGACAGACCTGCCGTGAGCTCCAAGGTTGTTAATCGATGGTATGTGCTTTTGCTGAAGCCATCTTTTTTTCTTTTTTAATCGTGTTTAATAGCAGAATTCCTGGTGAAGAACTACATTACCCATGATACTGAAAGGGGGATATCCACCAATCAGAGAATTGCGGCCCAAAAAAAACACACCAGAAGAGCTGTGCAACTCCCATGGTGCAACGACTCCCATGGAGTCGGCTTCCCTACACTCACAATGACTTTTTTTGAATATAAATAACAACTATATTAATAGTTTTATATTTCATATTTATATGTTTTCATTTAAATATGTAATTCACAATGCTTCATGGGATTGTAGTTCAAGTTTTGACATTTATGCCTTTTGGCCGATTTTATAATCCATTTTTGTAATGCTGTGAAATTCACCTCTGAGTTGTTTTTTTTTTGTACATGGCTTATAACTCTTAAATGAAGGATTTTATGAAGTCCCTGTGGAGAAAATGAATGGAAGAAATACTTCCAGAACAAATGAACAGACATTTAATTGTTACGGCTGTGAGATTCAAATTCGAATGCATTCTAATTCTAAAACAAACATTCTAATTTTGGGTGTGTTCCGAACACTGATGACAACTTACATTCTCGGGCTAAAACAGATGCAGTGCAACAAATAAAACAGAAGGCTGGTGTCTTGGAACGCATTTTAAAGGATGGATATCTTTTTATATTGAGACATCATCTAAAAAATGCATCGTTGCTGCTCGAGATGCTGAAAAAACAACAGTGAGACATGACGCAATGGTCAAAGATGTCGTCAAGCACATGCTTGCATAGAAAAATAAAGTCGCATGTGGAGTAAACGGCCCCCTGAGGTGGAGGTCTTTGGCGGTTGTGTCTTGTCAATGACTTGCTCTGTTATCAGCATCTTGCTGCATATGTATTTGGTACAGCTGTATATAATGAAAAACACTGTGGTACCACCGGTATTATGAAGCTTGAATCTGTGTAGTCCAATAGCACCGGTATATGTTACTGTGCAACACCAAGTTAACGTAGAACCATCTGTTGAAGTGTACATTTTTTTTTCTTAATATTTGCACAAATAAACTGGCTAAATCTTATGTCTTTATCATTGAATACACATTTGTTACCAGCCAGCTATGTTCTTTGCAATAAACAATTGTGATCAGTGATCAGTATGGTGACTTTTTCCTGTTCATCAGGGCCCGTTTGGCTGTCTGAATAATGCTCGCTATGGCATTGCATGGGGAGCTCTGGGGGCCGCAGAGTTTTGTTTCCATGCTGCTCGAGAGTACACACTGGACAGGTCAGAACTCATCTGCAAACTAATGGCCAAAGATTTGAGTGGCTCACTGTAAACCTCTCTGTCAGTAAACTGTCTTGGAAAGATGCCCGTTTGTCATTTACTTGGAGATTGGCTCTCATTTTGTTTCATTGCAATACGGTTCTTGTGCTATTAGATGTTGTTTTCCAGGATAACTTGTAATGTTCTCGCTAGAATCCAGTTTGGAGTTCCTCTAGCCAGAAACCAGCTGATCCAGAAGAAGATGGCAGATATGCTGACAGAGCTCTCCATCGGCCTGCAGTCATGTCTGCAACTGGGCAGATTGATTGATGAGAAAAAGTGAGTTTTATTTTGATGCTGCTGCAGTTTTGTTTGGATTTATATATATATATATATATATATATATATAAAATTGTGTCTGTAATGGGAAAAAGGAAAGCAAACAGATGATGCAATTAGTTTATTAAATGACTGTATTATTTCTGTTATCAATGCAGATGCTGTGAATTAGTTGTGAACAGAAAAATGAAGTGTTTTGTTCAATTAAAACTTGCCTTATATGGTTCCCATGGTCATGGAAAACCTGGAAGTGTCAGGGAATCTTAATATTGTGATTTCCAGGCCTGGAAAAGTCATGGACATTTCTATGGTTATCCCAAGCTCTGAAATATTCAGTTAGCTAGAAATTACGCTTTGTGATTTGCAATCTTAATCAAATAGCTAAAGGGACAGTTCACCCAAAAATGAAAATTCCCTCATCATTTATTCACCCTCATGCCATCCCAGATGTGTATGACTTTCTTTCTTTCAACAGAACACAAATGAAGATTTTTAGAAGAATATATCCAATCTGTTGGTCCATTCAATGAAAGTGAATGGTGACCAGAACTTTGAAGCTCCAAAAAGCACATAAAGGCAGCATAAAAGTAATCCACAAGACTCCAGTGGTTTAATCCATGTCTTCAGAAGAGATATAATAGGTGTGGGTGAGAAACAGATCAATATTTAAGTCCTTCTTTTACCATAAATCTCCACCTTTGTCCCGCCCCGACCAGTAGGTGGTGATATGCATGAAGAATGTGAATCGCCAAAAATAAAAGAGGAGGAATGTTGAAGTGAAAGTGGACATTTAGGGTAAAAAAGGACGTAAATATTGATCTGTTTCTAACTCACACCTATCATTTATCTTCTGAAGACATGGATTAAATCACTGGAGTCGTATGGATCAATTTTCTGCTGCCTTTATGTGCTTAATTGAGCTTCAAAGTTCTGGTCACCATTCATTTGCATTGTATGGACCAACAGAGCTGAAATATTCTTCTGAAAATCTTCATTTGTGTTCAGCAGAAGAGAGAAAGTCCTACACATCTGGGATGGCATGAGGGGGACAAGTACATAGACAGTCATGGAAAGGTGTGCGATATCCGTTGAAAGGTGTGGGGAAATATTGAAATATATCTTTAAGAAATGTTCCAAAATTAATACATTTTGTGATAGCTAAGTGGTTTCAAATATAGTTTCTTGTATATAAATAAATGGGAATTTTGAGAGGTTTCTTCAGTTTTCATCATTACATGACATCATGGTCAAAATATCTTGTCAAATCTTCAAAATCAGTTTGAACTACTTTAAAACATAAAATGTGACTTGTAAGGCATAAACAAGAATTTGAAACGGGTCTGGACAGAACGGTGTTGTTTAGAGGAATCAAGTTAACATGCTGAAAATCATCACATAGCAAACTATTCTTTGTCCACAGAGCAGCTCCAGAGATGATCTCAATGCTGAAGAGGAACTCCTGTGGTAAAGCCCTGGAGATAGCAAGACAGGCCCGAGATATGCTGGGAGGAAACGGCATTGCAGACGAGTACCACATCATTCGGCACGTCCTGAATCTGGAAGCCGTCAACACTTATGAAGGTGAGAAGACTGCAGTGATGCAGGAAATTCATCGATAAAAGGACAGTAGTTTCATGATTTGAACTTCCTGTTCTTTGGTTACCACTGGCACGTGTTTCGTTATGCTTTGAGCTTTTAGGAAAGCTCTGAAGCGATTAGGATTACAAAGCAAAGTTGGATATTTTGGAGGGATATTGAAGAGCTCGCATTAGATCCCTTTTTATATAAATGTCATTTGTTTGCCTTAAAGAGCCCGTGAGTTTCGAGGCTTTTTGTCCATGTCTGTTGAAAGCATCAATATGCTAGTGTCCTAAAAAGTAGTGCACATAATAAACTTTTAGGAGGTAGATGCATTTAAAATAAACACTCTCTCTCCCATGAAAACAAACCAAAAATGGAGACGACTCATCTTGCATTTAGGGGCATTTACGAATTGTTGTCCAATAAAATACTCTCTAAAATAAATATGTTTCGGATTCAGTACAAGTTAAACTCAATCGACAGCATTAATGGCATCATTTTGATTACCACAGGTAATAATTTCGAATCGTCCCGTGTTTGATTAAAATAATCAAGGTTACAGTGAGACCAGTGAATGGGAGCCAGTCCAGACATTATTTTTATTAATTTATTCATATTTTATCCCCTATTCTCCCAATTTGGAACGCCCAATTCCCACTACTTAGTAGGTCCTCGTGGTGGCGCAGTTACTCGCCTCAATTCGAGTGATGTAGGACGAGTCTCAGTTGCCTCCGCTTCTGATATCATGTGACTCGCTGTGCATGACATCACAGAGACTCACAGCATGTGGAGGCTCACGCTACTCTCCGCGATCCACACACAACTTACCGCACGCCCCATTGAGAGCGAGAACCACTAATCATGACCACAAGGAGGTTACCCCATGTGACTCTACCCTCCCTAGCAACCGGGACAATTTGGTTGCTTAGGAGACCAGGCTGGAGTCACTCAGCACACCCTGGATTCGAACTCGGGACTCCTGAGGTGATAGTCAGCATCAGTACTCGCTGAACTACCCAGACCCCCCAGTCCAGAAATGTTCAAATACACACAGTTTCACAAGTATAGCCACAAGACGTAAACAAGCTAAAACTGCATATACTGTATATTTAACTCCGAATATTCTCTGCTGTTGTAGGTACCCATGATATCCATGCTCTGATCCTGGGCCGAGCCATCACTGGACTGCAGTCCTTTACGGTGGAAAAATAAAACATGCAATGGACCGATCACGTACACCGAATGTTGCTGCCTTTTACTGATAACCCATATAGTTCCTGGAAGCAATTTAGGGTTTGCATCATTTACCACTACAACTGCTTTGAAGTCTTTAATAATGAAAAAATCTAAATCTGGTGATCAAAGGTGGAAAAACCTAATAGTATTTTATTTAAAGGGATAGTTCACCCACCCTCACGCCATCCCAGATGTGCACTGTATGTATTCTGTAAATGAAGCTTTTTAGAAGAATATCTCCGCTCTGTAGGCCCATAGAAAGCAAGTGAATGAGTGCCTCAACGCTCCAAAAAAGCACATAAAGGCAGCACAAAAGTAATCCATAAAACTCCAGTGGTATAATCCATGTCCTCAGAAGGGATATGATCGTATGGGAGAGAAACGGATCAATATTTAAGTCAATTTTTGCTAGAACTTCATATGCACAAAGAATGTGAATCAACATAAACACAAGAAGAAGAAGAAGAATGTGAAAGTTAAAGTGGAGATTGACTGAGCAGGGAGGAGAATTTATGGTAAAAATGACTTTAAATATTGATATCACTTCTGAAGACATGGATTAAACCACTGGAGTCTTATGGACTACTTTTATGATGATTTTGGAGCTTCAGTATTCTGGCATTCATTCACTTGAATTGTATGGACCACAAGAGCTGATAACAACTTCTGAGAATCTTAATTTGTGTCCAGCAGATGAAAGGATGGCATGAGGGTGAGCAAATGATGAGAGAATTTTCATTTTTCGTTGAACTGTCCCTTTAAGTCCTTTTAGGTCATTTTTGAATGTCATTATATAGTCCACGATATCAAAAATCTGTTTTACTGTTTTTAAGTAGGTTTGTAAAGAAAAGTGCAGGATATGTTGAAAAGTGCATGTTTGTATGTTTTTGCATTAGTATGTATAGAAATGTATTAAAGTTATTCACTCCGGCAGCGTTACACTAAAAACATTGGTTTAACGCATTTCAATGTAATAAAATTCCCTCAAATTGAATTGAGTAATCTTCAGTAAAATAAAATATATTTTTATAAATAATATATATAAATGTAATTATGTTTAACATTTCACAATTCAATTTGAGGGAATTTTGTAATGAAATTGAAATGTGTAAATCTTAAAAATAGGCAAAAATATATTTTTTTTGAGTGCAAAACTGTATTTGAAGCTGGTGAATAAACTGTAATATAAAATATATTTGAATGGATCCACTTTATTCCCATTCCCAACTGCTTTGCAAGGACTAATTATTGAGACAAATAATGCTGTTGTTAACAAAACTATATTTTATTTGAAAGAAACAGACTTTAAAATGCATTAATGAAATTAGCTCGTGCATTTCCGTCTCTACATTTAAATCTTGCAATTATTTGACATATTGTAACAAATCAATTTGAACTTTCAGACAAAGATAACGAAGATGCTTTGGGACTTACATGCTAAATGACAGTCAGCAAACAAGATGCACTGCCTCTATAAATAATTGAATTAGCGGATATGACGTTTTTCATAGACTGAGGACCATAGATCCATTCATTCGAAATGCATTTCTCATGTCAAAGTACTGCCGTAAGTGTCGCATACCTTTTGAGACTCTTCTGTTATCGCCGCACTGCTCCGTTGTATATCTGTTCTCAGTGCTGTGCTGCAGGCCCTTGTTTTTGACTGGCCCCCTGTAGCTCCATACTCGGCTGACTGCTCCGGTCAACACCTCGGATAGCTCAGTAATACTGGCCTCCATCCCCTGACTGTGCTGTTCATACAACACAAACATCTGCTCCTTCACCTGAAAGATTGAAAATGTACACACTTTGCGACCTGAAAAAGTCAATTTTCCATAAGGTTTGCCTTTAGCCCCATTGTCTTTTTTTTTTTTTTTTTTTTTTGCATTTTCTGCTGACCATATGTTATGTCATTGCATTAGTCTTGCATAATTAAAACAATACTGGTCATAGATTGAACCGAGTCACATGATGCGATTAAATCCCATTTTTAGGCCTAATGCGTAGATGTTGTGATCTTTCCAGTTCTGAGCATTGGGATTTTTACAGCTTTTGTTTTCCTGGTCAGCAGAAAATGTAAAAAAAGTTAAAAAGACAATCTGAAAAGGTGAAAAATATAAAACAAAGAAAATCTAAAACACTGCCTTGACCGTTACCTTGGAGGTCTGTAGGCCTGCTGTATGGCACATTAATGGTATTGCACTATGGTACTTTGACCTAAAGGCTATATAACATGGTAATAAAAAGGTTCAAACAATACTATGGTATTAAAACAGTACATTTCCACTAAACCATACAGTAATATTTGGTTAGTTTTGTATTATAAGATCAAGTTCCCTCAAATTCTCCTTCAGTTTGCAATTCAACAACGTAGTGTGAAGGGGAGAACCAACCCTAATATTGTGCACTACTGTCTCAGGTCAGCATCTCGGGAGCAGTCGTTAATCCGTAAATGGAAATAAATTCAGTGCTGGCAACAGAAGTGCAATACTGAGATGAATCATTGTCAGAGGACAGAGATAATCCCTTGTGTTGCAGAGGCAGCTGGAACAATCCAAAATCCCATGTTTCCTCCCATATAAGTTCACAAAATTTGTGCATGGAAAAATTTTACAAATGTCCAAAAATTAATCCAACTTCATATAACGTTAAACATTTTTCATAATATACTGAATGTGCACAAATAATTACTGTGGCCTCATATTTGCCTAAAGTTTCATACAAAATTGTTTTAGATCTTCAAATGAGATGTAACATAAAACAAAGGCAACCTGAGAAAACACAAAATACAGTTCTCAAATATATATATATATATATATTATTGAAGCAAAAAAAATCATCCAACACCTATATCATCACCCATGTGAAAAACTAACTGCCCCCTTAAACTTGATAGCTGGTTGTACCACCTTTATCAGCAACAACTGCAACCAAACGCTTCAGATAACTGGAGATCTGTCTTTCACAACGCTGTGGGGGATATTGTGGCTCACTCTTCTGTGCAGAACTGCTTTAGTTCAGCCACACTGGAGGGTTTGAGCATGAACTGCCAGTTTAAGGTCCTGCCACAGCATCTCAATCTGGTTCAAGTCAGGACTTTGACTAGGCCACTCCAAAACTTTAATTTAGCTTCTTATGAGCCATTCAGAGGTGGACTTACTCATATGCTGTGGATCATTGTCTTGCTGCATAATCCAGTTGAGCTTCAACTCATGGACTGATGACCGGACGTTCTCCTTTAGAGAGCAGAAGTCATGTTTCCCTCAAAATCGCCCTGAAGCAGCAAAGCATCCCCACACCATCACACCACCACCACGCTTGACCGTCGGTCTGATGTTCTCTTTGTGGGATTCTGTGTTTGATTTACGTCAGATGTAACGGGACCCCCGTCTTCCAAACAGCTCCACTTTCGACTCAGTCCACAGAACATTCTCCAAAAGGTTTGAAGATCATCAAGGCGTGTTTTGGCAAAATTCAGATGAGCCTTAATGTTCTTCTGGGTTAGCAGTGGTTTGCGCCTCGCCACTCTTCCATGGAGGCCATTTTTGTCCAGTGTGTTTCTGATAGTGGAGTCACGAACAGTGACAGTCACCTTTATCCTCACCATTTCTGGAATTTCTTTCAACCTTTGCATACTGGACGAGACCTTTTAGCCAAATGCATGCTGCTGAAAAGTCCTATTTATGTGTTGATTTGGTTGAACAGGGCTGGCAGGAACCAGGTCTGGGTGTGTCT
The DNA here is from genome assembly GCA_032164185.1 of Moxostoma hubbsi. Lineage (NCBI taxonomy): Eukaryota > Metazoa > Chordata > Actinopteri > Cypriniformes > Catostomidae > Moxostoma > Moxostoma hubbsi. Next base: position 35,241,570 of record JAVLUX010000024.1, on the reverse strand, counting down.
GGTCCAGCAAAACCTCATTATGAGTGCAGTTTCATAGATTTGGGTATGTAGTAACTAAGGGGCAAATACTTTTTCACACAGGCCCAGTTGGTATTGGATAACTTTTTTGCTTCAGTAAATAACATTAGCATTTAAAAACTGCATTTTATGTTACTCGGGCTGCCTTTGTTTTATGTTTGATTTTTTTTTAATTCTCATGCCATTATTCGTATGGTTCTTATTGCAGGGAGCTCTGTTGAGACTAGAACACACTGTTCCTGCTACCCACTGGCCCTACAGAGTACAGAGTGATTATCTCTGTTTAGTACTGCCCCCACTTTGCCTAGAAATGAAGGGAAACATCAGGAAAATACAATGAGCAGATAAAACGTCTTTTGTGCGCACAACAATTACACGGAGGGCCAATACTGTTCTGTCAAGCCGTGCTGATTTTGAAGTGGGCCATTATGAAATCAACAAATCCTACACTGTTATGTAAGAGAAATGCTGATGGCTTAGCAGTAGCTTAAAATGTATTAAGCAATATACTGACAGAACTTTCCCACCGGACTGTTCTGCTTAAGGAACATGCGTAACCCTTGTTTATCACAGCCTGGGATGTGTTAATGATTAGCAACAACATTGATTTTGATGCATTATTATTTATCATTTAATAAAATCTCACACTCAGTGCCTTAGAGGACAAAAATGTCCACATCAAAAAACTGCCGACACCAGTCCTGATCATAACTACCAAATATTCATTGATTTTCAGGATTTTCACCCTTTAAATGCCAGTTTGTTTACATAATGCCACACAAACACATATTTCTCAATACACACATACAAAACACTCTCTGACGTCCATATCAACACACACACACAATTATAGCTGCATCATTTATTCAGTTGTCCTGCAGTGCTCAATAATACAGCAGAAAATAGGGGAAAAGCTTGTATTTGCTCCATAGGCTCAACATGAGGAAAATGGCGCCATCTGGTGGAAAATATTACAAATGTACATTTTTAAGCTGCAGAATGAAAGAATAATTTCATATAATTCGTGAGTTTATGCTTTAATGGCACTGGGGTGAAATATTGCAGTTTTAATGGGATTCAATGGGGACATTTTTGTCTTGAAGATCCTGAGAGTAACTGTTTTGTGTGCACAGTGTATTAAGATTTAGATTCAACTTTATTGTCATTGTGCAGAGCCCAAAAAATAGAGTTTCCATATCCCAACTAAGCTGTGGTCAGAGCATAGGATCAGCACCCCTGGAGCAGATAGGGTCAAGGGCCTTGCTCAAGAGCCCAATAGTGGTATCTTGTCAGTGCTGGGGCTTGAACCCCCATCCTTTCGGTCAGTAACCCAGAGCCTTAACCGCTGAGCCACCACTATAGATGTATTAAAGGAAATGAGGTTGAAATATCAAAATTCCCCCCACAATACACACCTTTGGCAAAATGTATGCTGTAGGCAGTAACAGCCAAAATGATTGAAAAAACAAAAAGATTTCCCGAAGGTCGCACAAGGGTTCAGTCAAAAAAGTGTCAGTAAATTCAAGCATCCCAACTGAGGAAATTAAAATAATGTTAACTGGAGGTAACGTAAAGATCAGAGTTATATTTGAAAATATTCACTCTAAAAGTAGTGTTTTAATGTCCTAGTTCAGTTTTAATACAATCAAAGAGTCGGCAAAGCCTAAGCATTGGAGTGAAGGTCAAAATGAAGGATTCCTTGAATCAAGAACGACGTTCAGAGAGAAGATCCTCTCAGGACTTGCTGCCAACAAACAGCCTAAAGGTTTTATGCAATGGCTGGCGCTTGCTGTGATGCCTTTCTCTTGCCAACTGTAACAACAGGAAAGGTCTCTTAACGGTACATTGTGGTGAGATATGCATACATGCAGCAAGTTCATCAGAATGAGCTTTTTGGCCAAGTATGCTCACACATACGAGGAGCTTCTCTTGGTGACAGAAGCTTCCGGTGCACAAACAATACAGCAACAACAAAAGTGACTAGAAAATAAAGCATATATAGAAATGTACAATAGGACATTATATATGTACAATATACAAATACTAATCTGTTATATACATACCCATTTATCGTGCATTTATTCTCTGCAAGACATGATGCAAATATTTAAATACCAAATATGACTTCTAATAAGTGTCTTTAGTCTCTTCATCATATTGACAAGTTGAATACATTCACTAATAACTGTTTTAATCAAAGCATTTTTAATCATGTGCATTTATTCAGCTTAAGACTTTGATTGTGTTTATAAATGCATCACTAACAGTATATTTCAGCCTAACCTTACTCTGTTGCATTTGGACATTTTGTGCAATTGTCACGTCTGTTCCAGCTGGACGAGGCCTGTGTCCCAGTGAGGCCTAAATCATCCTCGGGAGAAAAGAGAGCCCATGTTGTGTTCGGTCTAATGATGTCATTGAAGGGGTTGGATACGTCAGAGGAACTGGACGCAGGTGTATCTAGTGTATTTATCTCGAGAGAACACTCACCTCTGACCCATTTCTGCTTACCAACTTGACTACACACTTCCTGTAGCACTTGCCCTTTCACCCCACACTTCCTGTAGCACTTGCCCTTTCACCCCACACTTCCTGTAGCACTTGCCCTTTCACCCCACACTTCCTGTAGCACTTGCCATAGATGTGTCTGTCTTGTCGGGCACTTCTCACGCACCTTACAGTCAAGCTGATCCCACAAAAGCTCAATGGGGTTAAGATCCATAACACTCTTTTCCAATTATCTGTTGTCCAATGTCTGTGTTTCTTTGCCCACTCAAACCTTTTCTTTTTGTTTTTCTGTTTCAAAAGTGTCTTTTTCTTTGCAATTCTTCCCATAAGGCCTCCCGAGTCTTCTCTTTACTGTTGTACATGAAACTGGTGTTGAGTGGGTAGAATTCAATGAAGCCGTCAGCGGAGGACATGTGAGGCGTCTATTTCTCAAACTAGAGACTCTGATGTACTTATCCTCTTGTTTAGTTGTACATCTGGTCTTCCACATCTCTTTCTGTCCTTGTTAGAGACAGTTGTGCTTTGGCTTTGAAGAATGTAGAAATTTCAAGCAATTTCAAGCATTGTATATCCTTCATTCCTTAAAACAATGATTGGCTGATGAGTTTCTAGAGAAAGCGGTTTCTCTATTTGCCATTTTTGACCTAATATTGACCTTAAGACATGCCAGTCTATTGCATACTGTGGCAACTCAAAAAGAAACACAAAGACAACGTTCAGCTTCATTTAATGAACCAAATATCTTTCAGCTGTGTTTGATATAATGGAAAGTGATTTTCTAGTACCAAATAAGCAATTTAGCATGATTACTCAAGGATAAGGTGTTGGAGTGATGGCTAGATATGATGAAAAATGACATTTTTCAAATATTGATGGTGCAGTTTTTTACATTATTAATGTCCTGACTTTACTATGTGATCAGTTAAATGCCACTTTGGTGAATTAAAGTACCAATTTCCTTCCAGAAACAGCTAAATCTGAACATTATTCCAAACTTTTGGCCGCCAATATATATATATATTTAGTGTTATGTTTGTCTAACTGTGGCGCCTCGTCTCGAAAATATCCATAAATTCCTCTAAAAAGTCTTCGTATAATTCGCAGGTCAGCCACACACAGTGATTTATTTCCACGCAAGCCCTTGCCAAGATTAGGCCGGTTTACTGGAGTGAACAGAAGTCGGAAAGAAAGCAGGGCAATTCGCGGAATCCCCAATTTAGCTGCAATTAAGGGACGTCAACTGGGACTAGCACGGCATTATCAACTCGGAGGCGGGATGAAGGTTGTTCGACCTCTATCCAGCGATGAGCATGAAACTGAAGCCCGTGGAAAGTGGGAGAAGGTCGTCTTGAAAGTTTCAGCTGGGGCCGATTGTCCATCGAGAGTCGTCCGGACGGGCGAGTGACTTCAGCACCGCGGACAGCGCACCGGACGCGCATGCGCAGAGCGAGCGTCTGAATGCTTAAAATCGTCCGGTGTCTTTGTTCGCTCAGTTTACCTTCTCAAATGGACGGCATTATCCAAGAGCGATGAAGGAAGAAGGCAAAAGGCAAACAAAATGGGTTGTGAAATAAAAGTCAAGGGAATTGGCAAACACCGTCGTCTCCGATGAAGGCAAGAACATCCCCACATGGGTCGAAAGGTGCTGTAATTGGCCAATTTAGGTGGGACGTTTCATTGCACATATTTCATTGAAATCTAACCAGGGAAAAGGTGCATTTTTCTGCTTGCCATTTCATTTATAACGAAAAAAAAATTACAAATTTTTAAAATCACTTACAGCACCTTTAAGTTGACGAGCAGCGCCAAGTTGGTGGATGACAATAAAGGGCACGTGTGTCTCTTTGGAAGGACTCGACATTGAAAGAGGGGCTTGCGATGAGTTCTCTCAACCCAACAAGTTTCAACCTGACGAACAAGGCTGGACATGCTTTCCAACACTCCCTTCCTCACGAGGAGGACTTGATGTTCAGAGAGTACAAGCCGGTGTCCCGCGACCTTATACCTCTACCAAACGGGGTTTTATACTTGTTAATGGCCGCACTGGTCATTGTTGCGGTTGCCTATGCCATAGTGGGACATCTCATCAAAGACCTGGCAAATGATATCATAGGTAAGAAGCATCTGCAACCACTTTATTACTGTCAGTAACCTGTGGACTAAGTGTTAACAGTTAAAAGGTTTAGTAAAGCTTTAAACACAAAGGTCACATTGAGAAAGTCACTTTACCAGAGAAAAACTACCTGTTACTTTCTGCAAGTAGACTTAAACCCAACCTACCCAAGATGAAAAACAGGGCTCAATATGTTATTAGAATATCCTTCAGTAACACATATACAACACATCATTATGCATGGGTGGGTGTGCTTAAAAGTACCTTGGATGACCATGTAAATATTGGGGTATAGGCCATCAAAAAGTTTCTTTATTTGCTAAATATTCACCATCACTGCTCCATGGTAGCCTACTGGGACAGAGGTTTTCATTGAAGTCAACACAATGCTTTGACTTGACACAATGACGACTTCTGCATAAAAACAAAAAAGGGGCTGACTAAAAAGACATTCAAACTGCTTCAAGGGGTATTTTATGTGGGGAACATGGATCAATTCCTGGATGCAAAGGCCAATTGTTTTCTGACTGTGACGCAAACTATTTGCATGAAATTTTGGTGCCATTTTTGCCCCAAGTCCCCCCCTTCATGGTAAATAAAGAGTTTTAGACATGCAAATCGCTAATGCAGTTTCCATCACAGTCAGAAGACAATTGGCCTTTGCATCCAGGAATTGATCCATGTTCCCCACATAGAAAATACCTTTATGAAACAGTTTGAATGTCTTTTAGAAGTTGTACTTTTTTAGTTTAATTTGATCTATTTTATAAAACTGTGAGGGCTCTTACGAAAGGTACAATGGCAGTACTACAGCACAATGATGTATCAGATGGCACAAATGTTGTGATTGTGTTGTAAACCCTAAAAATGCCCTTGTAATGCATTTGACAAAACATTTGATATGGTTCTTAAAGGAATATTCCGGGTTCAATGCAAGTTATGCTCAATCGACAGCATTTATGACACAATGTTGATTACCACAACTTGACTCATTCGTCCTTTTCTTACCCCCCCCCCCCCCCCCCCAAAAAACATGTAAAATCTGGGTTACAGTGATACACTTACAATGGAAGTGAATGGGGTCAATCTGTTAATGTTAAATACTCACCGTTTCAAAGGTATAGACACAAGACGTTTAACATGAGTTTAGTGTGATAAAATCTCTCACAATGCTTTTGTGTAAAGTGATAGCCAATTTACTTCATTGCCATGACAACCTAACGCTGTAAACTCAAAACTCAATAAAAAAATGATATATAAGCCGCTTCGAAGCTCAAATAATACACGTTTTAACTGAAGAATTAAATGTAATGACTTTATAAAATATATGAGCTTCACATTTCTGCCTTTAAACCCTCCAAAAATGGGCACTTCCATTGTAAGGGTCTCACCGTAACCTCAATTTCTGCTTCTTTTTTTAAGGAGGGTCAAGGCGACTCTTATTAACCATCAACATTATGCCACAAATGCTGTCAACAGGGCTCAACCCGTATTGAATTCAGAATATTTCTTTATTATATTATAGTCCTGCATGTGCTTATTATGGCATAAACATGAGCTGATGTTGTGTTAATTATGAAGGTAATTTAATTTGAAAAAAAATGTTCCTGAAAATCATATCCAGGGGGTAAATATTGTTCCTTAAATGTAAATCTACATTTCTGATATCAATTAATTTCACATTCATTTTCTCACTAATGGCAGACTGTGTGCTTGGCCCGAACGAAGATGATGTAGAAAAAGACAGCAACTTGTCGGACATCAAACCCACATGCATACCCACAGCTCTGTCTCTCTCCCATACAAACGCCTTTCACGTGTGGGACCAGGACGATGTGGTCATCCCCTTACCATCCGACGACAGCCCGCCGATGAGCCCTGTGCTGCTGGCCGCCATCCCCTACATCCCCTCCTTTTTCCCAACATCCATCACCAACAACAGCCAATCAGCGCCCAACAGTCCCGGGCCAACTTCTACCACCCCACGGGACGTCTGAGTCAGAATTGAAGGCGAAAAGTTGAAGAAATAGAACTCATGCAACAAGTCTACTAGGCGAAACATATGGCTGCTTGCCCGAAATCATGAGCAAATGGGTTCAGCATAAACATCAACATTCATGGACATCTGTCTTGCACTGAAAAGACCTGATGGCATGTTGCTTTTGTATGGAGCCCATTAGAGGACAGGGAGGGATCTTTTTTCGTTGTGTTCCCTCACAAAAAGTTGTGCATTTCGCCGCTGTAATTTTGGATTCCCTCGCAATGAATTTACCCTGATTTTACTATAGCATTATTGAAGTAACCATGATTGCTGGAACCGTGATGTACAATCAGATTTGATCCTAAATTCCACATTTAAATCGGGATTTCAGGCAGAAACTGACATGAAACTATTCATAGGTGTACGTCAACTAACAAGTGATGCGTACAAACATTTTTGCTATTTTTAACGGCAAAAGACAACACTGATAGTTGACCAGGTTTTTAATTGATTTATTATTCATCTGGAACATACTGCTCATACAGTTTTTAAAATTGAAGTCATTAAGAGTCCCTGGTGTATTTTAGGCTTATTTATAGTGAAAAGCGCAACATTATGCACCAAACTCTTTTTTCTGGTTATTTTGGGGATTTTGGTAGCACAATAAACTGCATCTGGGATTTTATTCATTTTGGACGGTTTATAGCATCTATGTCTGTGCTCATCATGGTTTTTAACACGCTATACATCGATTTTAAAAACTATTGGTCAATTAATCGGTCATCCGTTTACTCATAAATGGGCAAAATCGGTCGATTGATCGATCATCCGTTTCCTCATTTATGGGCAAAAATCGGTCGATTGATCGATCATCCGTTTCCTCATTTATGGGCAAAAATCGGTCGATTGATCGATCATCCGTTTCCTCATTTATGGGCAAAAATCGGTCGATTGATCGATCATCCGTTTCCTCATTTATGGGCAAAAATCGGTCGATTGATCGATCATCCGTTTCCTCATTTATGGGCAAAATCGGTCGATTAATCGGTCATCCTTTTACCCATTTATGGGCAAAATCGGTCGATTGATTGATCGATCATCCTTTTACCCATTTATAGGCAAAAATCGGTCGATTGATCGCTCATCCGTTTCCTCATTTATGGGCAAAAAGGGTCGATTGATCGGTCATCCGTTTCCTCATTTATGGGCAAAATCGGTCGATTGATCGCTCATCCGTTTCCTCATTTATGGGCAAAATCGGTCGATTGATCGGTCATCCGTTTCCTCATTTATGGGCAAAATCGGTCGATTGATCGCTCATCCGTTTCCTCATTTATGGGCAAAATCGGTCGATTGATCGGTCATCCTTTTCCTCATTTATGGGCAAAATCGGTCGATTGATCGGTCATCCTTTTACCCATTTATGGGCAAAATTACCATTAAGTAAAGTGTAGCAAAATTACTCAATTATGGGTAAAATCAGTTGACCTCCAGTTAATTTATTGTGAGGGAACACAAATTATTATGAGGCTCGCAAAAAAACACCAAATGCATTTTTTCAGAAATAATTCCATCCCTGTCCTCTTATGGGGCTCTGTAATTTTCCAGAGCCGACTACTCTGTGTTCACTGATATTTTGAATGTGAAACAATAACCTTTACATTACATTTATGCAAAGTGACTTACAAGTTATTCAAGGGACAGGTATGATATTCCCTGAGAATCTAACCAGTGATCTTGCAATACCTAAAGCTTTACCAGTTGAGCTACAGGAAACACTCAAAACACTTTTGCACTCAAAAGTTCACTTGAAAATACGGAGGATGGATTGCTGTAATCAAATGACTTTTCCTGTTGTGTAAGACGATTTACCTTAGCCCCATTATGGACATTGCTGAACATCATTTCAAGTTATCCCCAAAAGGAGGATTAATTTGAAAAATTCAGGACTTTTAGTCAGAATGCCTGGCATTACATTCTTAGTTGGTATTAATGACATAACATCTCAAGTCTAGATTTACCATGCCAGAACAAGTGAACTCTAAAATCTGTCGGATGGCCTCAAAGCGGCATCGTTTTACAGCACACAGTGTTTCGGAAATCAAAGAGCGGGGCGAACGATAAAAAGGGAACATTATTTGGACGAAAGCCCAAAGGAACATGAACACAGACTATTAAACCTAAGCCCTTAAAATGGGCCTTTTGTAAATCGTTGAATCATTTGAATGTGAACACTGGACCTAGATGTCAAGCTTGCACTGAATCATCAAATATGAATACTGAAGTCATATTCAGGCCTTGACTTATGCAGATATAGATATGCAATATAATGAACGCACAAGGTCTTGGAGTACTTTTGTTGGTTTGTCTCCTGTCTGGAGGGCCAATAAAGGGGGGCGTTCACACAGAACTTGTTTTTGCATTTCATCTGAGCCATTTGTTCATTGTTGGTGAATGTCCATGTGCATCAGACATCTTTCAAAACTGACCTTATTTAATGAATACACATTCTTGGTCTTATTGTGCTCAATTCATCAATGCATGTTATTCCAAAGAAACTGTATTGAAACATTTTGTAAGCTTTAATCAATGCAATAACGTACTTGTCTCTGAAAGAACTAATAGGGTGATGTTAGCCATTAAGTACAGTGTAGCTAAATTAATCAAGTTGTCTTAATCACTCGGTTCAATCGAGGGAATGAATTTACCTAATCAATTGAGAAATGAACTTGTAAGGGTTTCCAGCGTTTGTAACGCCCTACTTTTCATGGTCCAATCAATTCTTGATAAACCCAAGTGCCGCCCAATATGTTGTTCTCACTGAATATCCTGTTTTACTTTGAAATATGTCACACTGTGTACGAAAAATGCACTTTTCAATTGGACTTGTGTTCATTTTGCTCCTATCCTTGCTGGTTTGGAATGCAAGAACGTGCATTGTGTGAACACCCCCCTTATCCCAGAGTGGAGTGACCTATTTTTCTGCAGGCCTTTGACCCAAAAGCTTGGTTTACAAGCATTAGCTAATTCTGTTACGTATGGTAACAATAGCTGTAAGTAATGAAATGTACAGACCCTTTATGCATTCTTGAGATATGTAATAATGTATAAAATAAGTGATTAGTGTACATTGAAACACTGTGAAAGTATTTGGTCACAATATTTATAATGTGGTTGTCTACAGTCAAAATAAGCATCACAATAAATGTAATCATCGTGTTATTTTCCAGTACAAACCATTCATCATATATAGTGGGTTACAATGACGTCTAGCATTCACGCGGGTAGTGAAACTGGAGCAGTGACTATAGCAGGGCTGCTCACAGGACGGTTATTTCCTAATGACGGGGGATTACGTTGACTCGGCCACTTAAGATGTTACGGCATTTAAGCAAGTAAACAACACGTAATCCTTCACAGTTACAAAGGATTCCCTCGACTTCCCCTCCCCCAAAGGTCAAACGGCGAGCCAAAAGATTTGCAGTGCCGTTCACTGCCCTCTCAAATCAGGATTTTGCTCAAAGTAGCCAAATTGTTTTCAGTCTGTACACGTATTCTGTCAGATAAACTGCACTGAAATGCATTTGTACCAGATACAAAGCCTGAAAATGTATTAAATCTTAGCGTCCAGTTCAGATCATCTCTACATGCACTTTTATGTCATTTCTGAGTGCCAACCGGAAGGATTACGGAAACTTGTTTAAAGATGATGGGAGTGTGCTCTCAGACAAACTGCTCAGAAATACTTCTTGCATCTAATTCAAAGCTGTATCTTAACGTCCAATACACATTCGGTCCATGTACTCTTACGTAATTGGTTAAAACAACTGTGTTTAGCTGAAACTACTGGAATTAGAGACACTAAAGATAAAAATATACTGCCTGCTGATTACGTAAAAGTACAATCTTAATTTTCTACTAAAGCAGAAACAACGGTGTCAGAAAACTGCGTCCCTTAGACAAGAACCTCCAGAGAAGCCAGAATCATCAACCCAATTTGGCAAAATTGTAGTACGCTGGGGTATTTCAAGATGCATTTTTAAAAGGGTTTTTTACTAGACGTGGCAACTTAAGAACCCGGCGCTCAAGACGTAAGATGCTGATAAAACAGTGACACATTGCAATGGTCAAAAACATCCATCTAGCATTGAAAAACAGCATTACTCATTTTAGCTTATTGCGGCCCGTTTCGCGGCCGAACCACCGGCCCGCTCGGTTCTCCCGATGGCCAGTCCGCCCCTGAACGGCCCCCAAAGTGCGTCGGCCCACCGGGAAAATGCCCGGTATGCCAGATTACCAGTCCAGCCCTGCCTGAAGCTTTGAAAGCAAACATGAACCCCGGTTTCGTATCATATGTCTCTGGAATAAACAACCATTAATGTAGTCACATTAGCGATTGGAGACATTTTTAATTTAGTATATCTACAGTATGAGGACGTCAATACTTCAGCTGAGTGGCTACAGAGCACTGATGGAAAACAGTAGCGGATAGGGCAACATATCAGTTCAAATCATGTACCGTAATAGACGGATCAGAAGGTAAAGAGTCTTTGATCGAGGTGGAAGCTAGTAGGGATTCCTATGTGTGCTGGTGACTGGAACACAACATTGGTAATTAGTTGACTCAACGTTGTAACAACATTCCACATGCACAAAGTGAACGCTAGTAAATCCGCCAGTGCTTTGATGTCGGCCCGTCCGACAGAGTCCTCATAACTAATGCCCGAGCAGCTTGTGTAGTTCAGGGTTTGTGTTCAAAATGTATAAATGAAGTCATTTGTGAATGGAGAGATGAGTGCGTATGATTTAAGAGTCCAGTCGACATATTGGGCTGTCGTACACCATCTGCAGGTTCACTTTATGCCCGACGAGCTCCCGGATGTTGTTAATCCCATACTTGATCATGGTGGGCCTAACAGGGCATAAAAACAAAAGAGAATGACATTAGATATTAATTCAAACATAAAAACAAAAACTTTTCAAATGCCAAAATTAAAAAATGAATAAATATATAAAAATGGCATATTGGGAACACTTTACAATGAGGCTTCATTTGTTAACATTAACAATGAACCAGCATTTATTAACCTCGGTTAGTGTTAACTTCAACATTTACTAATACATTTTTAAACAACAGTTGTATTAGTTATCATCAGTTAATGCATTGATAATGATTAATAAATGCTGTAAAAATATATGAATTATTTATGCTACCTAATGCATTAATGTTAATGAATGGAGCCTTATTGTAAAGCATTACCAAATGATTTAATGATGTTTAATTAATGCTTTACAATTCTAGTTAAATACATCAGGTATCATTTATCATGGGATTACAAACAAATGTTAACTAACGTTGATCAAGTTTAATAAGTGCTGCAAAGTATTGTTCTTTGTTAATGTATATAACGTGTGTGTATATATATATATATATATATATATATATATATATATATATATATATATATATATATATATATATATATATATATATACACACAACTAATTAAATTGTAACCTTTAAAGTGTTACCAAAAGAAATTAATAAAGCGTTTTCAATGGTAATGCTTTTAAATTGCATTTTATATAAAAATGAAATAATAATAAATATATATTTTTTTAACACTAGTTTTTAGTGGCACTCCTAGTCCTCCATAAATTAGAGGGTATGCATCTACTGAATGGACCATTTTATATATAAATCTGCTGTTTAATACATATATTCTGCTGTTTTAGTGTGTTAAAAAAGTGATGAAGTGTGTATTAAGGGTTGACTCACCTCTCTAAGGACAGACCCCAGGCAATGACTGACACCCCCTCTGGTAAACCCATGGGCAGCAGCATCTCTGGTCTGAAGACCCCAGAGTTACCCACCTCCACCCACTTCTTCAGACCTGAGAGACATTCAGGGTGACAAAATCAAGAACGAAAAAAGTAGTGAGATGTTAAAGGAAAAATGAAAACTCTCTCATCATATGTTTTTGTCTGTTCTCACTCAAAACCAACTGGATCACTTCTGAAGACACGGATTATACCACTTTTATGCTGCCTTTATGTACTTTTTGGAGCTTCAAAGTTTTGAATGGACCTATAGAGCTGAAATATTCTTCTAAAAATCTTCATTTGTGTTCTGTTGATGAAAGAAAGTCACACATCTGGGGTGGCATGAGGGTGAGTAAATGCATTTTTGGGTGAACTGTCCCTTTAATCATATGCTAAAAAGGGTCAAACAACAAATGTCTTGCTTATAAAATGGCAGCCAGTAGAAGGCTGAAGAGACGTTTCATTTTCCAAAAAATACCATAACCAAAGTTCATGCAAGAACGGTTTTGTTGGGGGGGTCTTTGTAACTCAGCGATTATTGACGCTGACTACCACACCTGGAGTCACGAGTTTGAGTCCAGGGCGTGCTGAGTGACTCCAGCCAGGTCTCCTAAGCAACCAAATTGGCCCGGTTGCTAGGGAGGGAAGAGTCACATGGGGTAACCTCCTCGTGGCCACTATAATGTGGTTCTCGCTCTCGGTGGGGCACGTGGTGTTGTGCATGGATGCCGCGGAGAATAGCGTGAAGCCTCCACATGCGTTATGTCTCCGCAGTAACACGCTCAACAAGCCACGTGATGAGATGCGTGGATTGACGGTCTCAGATGCAACTGAGATTCATCCTCCGCCACCCGGATTGAGGCGAGTCACTACACCACCACAAGGACTGACTTCCTTAATTCTGTGGGTCAGTATTCAAAATAACAGCACACAAACATCTCACTTCAGAGGTGATGGCGAGTTTTACCTTCATGATAGCTGAACACCTCCATACTGGGTTCCGTGTAAGGGTTGTACGCAGGCTTGAAGCGCAGCTTTGTGATTCCTGAAATCAAACATTGTAATAAACAACAACAAAACTAAGGAATTCGTCCTTGACTTCCAATGAAAAAAATAAGCAATTTAGAAACAAATTAGATTATGCCAGAACCCTTTCCTCACTCACATACACACGCCATCTTAAAAACAAGGCATGAAATACCTAGTTTGGTAAAGAACTGGTGCAGAACACCCATGAGGTCACCCAGAGTTAGACCGTAGTCGGCCACGACACCCTCGATCTGGTGAAACTCGGCCAGGTGGGTGGCATCCAGAGTTTCATTGCGGAAAACTCGATCGATGGAAAAGTACTTCACCGGTGTAAACTTCTCCTGAAAGATAGAAAAGGATCAATGAGCTACGCATTAGTGCTAATGGTACCGTATGTGTGCTCTGAAGACTGAGCGGGAGTGTGAACGTGTGCTACCTGCTGCGCGAGTTTATACAGCATCCGAGCGCTGACCGCCGTGGTGTGAGTTCGTAGGATGTTCTTCTGAGCTTCTTCAATTTTCCAGTCATACTTGTATCTTAAAAGTTGATACAAGATGTTAAAGTAATAGTTCTTGCATCATTTACTCACCCTTATGTTGTTCCAAACCCATTAGGAGCTTCTTTCTCCGGGTGCAGGATCAAATTTTGATGAAAATGCTCCAAACAGGGAGAATGCAGTCTTTAAATCGTGGTTAACCGGTTTTACGAATATTTGCAATTTTTGGAGCCGTTGAGGATACGGACGACAGCATGTCTGGGAACCGCCGAGCAAGTTCTTCTCTCTCTCTCTCTGTGTGTGTCTCTGCTCACACACTTTCCCCTCTCCCCAAGCCTCCCCTCGTCTCTCCCCCAGGTTCACGGGAGGTGGGGTGGACCACCGGCTGACAGAATGGCTGGAAGGACAGCATCTCCCCTCCGAGTCAGACCAGTGGCGGGACGGCCTGAATCAGGTGGGGGAGTGTGACGAGGAGGAGGGCGTGGCCAGGCCGTGATGGAGAATGGCTGGCGCTCAATCAGTTGATCAGCGGGAGAGCGAGATAAAGGGCAGCCTGAGACGCCGGTTCAAGAGAGAGATGCACGCGGCTGCGTTGCATGCGTGTCTGTTTACGTTTGTTTTAAGTCGAGTTTCTTATTAAAACTTTGTTTGTTTGTGGAACAGCATTGGGGTGAGTAACTTTCATTTATGAGTGAACTATGTTAAAATAACATTCATCTACATACATAAATGTAAATAAACAAACTTGACCTAAAATAGTCAATATTTCACCATTAGCTTGACAACATATTTTGAAAGTCATACCCCTGTGACCCATAACCTCCTTCAGAATGAACCTTCTTTACTCTCTCCAGATAGTCCTGAGGAAACTCGTGAGCCAATGCGGGGTCTGACAAATATAAACAGATATTGAAATATATACTTTGAAAGTAGACGACATGAACTTCTGAGTCAAGCTGCCCCTGTCCATTTGCAGAATGAGTAAAGAGTAACCAAACATCCCACCGAGCCGTTTCTCACCAGAGAGGAAAAAGGTGTCGTGTTGGTCTCTAGCCGGATGCTGCTGGGGTTGAAACAGAGAGTCAAAGTTCCAGAAGGAGCTCTCGATGAAGTTATTGGTGGGCATTTCTGTGAACCTGTCAATGACAGACTTTAGTGTTTCAACACACTGAAAACAAGATGTGTAAAGATTGTGAAGAAACTGACAGTTAACAAATAGATTTCAAAGCTTTAAGTTGTTTTACAGGTCCAACAGATTGATAAACAAATATAATAAAATAGAAAGACAAAATATTAGATAGAACAAAATGAACAAACAAACAATAGACAGAATAACAGAGAGAGAGATCCAAGGATGGATAGAACAAAATATAGAACGACAGACAGACAGACAGATAGTTAGATAGACAGACAGAGAGAATGATAGATAGATAGACAGACAGACAGACAGAATGATAGATAGACAGACAGATAGATAAAACGACAGACAGACAGAACGATAGACAGACAGAAACAGATAGAATGATAGATAGAACAATAGACAGACAGACAGACAGACAGACAAAACGACAGATAGATAGTTAGACAGACAGATAGTTAGATAGACAGATAGATAGACAGACAGATAGATAGACAGACAGACAGATAGACAGACAGATAGATAGACAGACAGACAGATAGACAGACAGACAGACAGACAGAATGATAGATAGACAGACAGATAGATAAAACGACAGACAGACAGAACGATAGACCGACAGAAACAGATAGAATGATAGATAGAACAATAGACAGACAGACAGACAAAACGACAGATAGATAGTTAGACAGAACGATAGATAGACAGAAAGAATGATATATAGACAGACAGACAGATACAGACAGAATGATATATAGACAGACAGACAGATACAGACAGAATGATAGATAGACAGACAGACAGATAGAGACAGACAGAATGATAGATAGACAGACAGACAGATACAGACAGAATGATAGATAGACAGACAGACAGATAGAGACAGACAGAATGATAGACAGACAGACAGATAGAGATAAAGTAGAATGACAGAGATTGAAAGATTGAACAACAATAGACTGATAGAATGATAAAACTAGCAAACTACAGATAGATAGACAGAAAAATAGAAAGATAGATAGACAGATAGATAGAATAGATAGATAGTTGGATGGATGGATGATAGATAGACAGACAGAGTGACAGACAGAGAATGATAGAGCGATAAAACGACAGAAAGAGCGATAGATAGCTACAGACAGACAGAATCAACAGAGCGATGATTGTTTGTAAGTAACAGCAGGATGCCAACATACAAATAAATCATTTGAATTAAAAAGTGTCTTGCTTTATAATAACAAGAGTTTGCATTTAATTCTCAGTTTCGTTTAGCGGTAAAATAAAGCAAAATTAATCCTCCAAAGAGTGTTTGGTGGAATCTAATGAGCCCTTCATTGTAAAGCTGATTAAATGATAAATCTGGCAACGACTCGAGATTTATCCCCGAGGAAGAAGAGACTGACCCCATCTCCAGGAAGATCTGTCTGAACTGCGTGCGGACCTTCATGAGCGGGTGCAGGTGAC
>JAVLUX010000024.1:35057500-35220000 GCA_032164185.1 Moxostoma hubbsi | reverse complement strand
ACAAGTGCCTTCAGTTGAGACTAACTTGTAATCAACCCGGATTATTCATTTAAGAATATATACAATTTACACAAAACTCAACTATATACTTGATTACCAAAGTTTTCAACCAGGGCTCGACCCCAAGCAGTGCCATCATGATATATGGCATTTTTATATATATTAAGAGGATCTGAGAGTCTGGTTTGGGGAAATTTGTGTTGGTAAAGTTTCACAACCTTTGCATTATTACATACTGGCCAACATTGTTTAATTTCTATCATCTAAACCAGTTTATCAATCATCAAATACACTCAAACACATTGTGGTTTCGATTACAAAAGGCTTTTGCGTGGCACTACCAGCCTGACATAAAACTGGTCTAATTTAGATGCATTTGATAAAAAGGTTTATTTTGTAGATTTGACTTAAACTAAAGCATCTTAAACGAGAAAACACAGAAAATGGCTCATCTTAATTACAGGATCGCACGGCATATCTTTAAGGGTATTAAAGATATACAATACCCAGAATACCTGGAAAAAGTGACTACAGAAAACAGATCAGAAATCCTCCAAAATAAAATCCTTTTATTACAAACACCACACAATCTTAAACATTGTTCTGAAAAATAAAGGACCCCCCAAAACGGCCAAAAGGCTACAACCGGACACGTCATAACTTCCACATTCACGTAACCGTTTAAAACAATGTTACATCTGCATTTATAATTTATAAGGAAGGGGGGGGAAAGTTATGAAATGTTGCTGGTCAATAATAGAATAGCAGTGAAATGAAGGGCAAAAAAAACTATTATAATAATTATAAAACAAATTAAACTTATGCATATCATATTTTTACAATTAAAATAATTCAAGGACCGCGTGTCCGGTCACTGCATATTAACAACAGGGTCTTCTCATGCTTTGCTTTGGCCAAAAGCTTGGGAGAGTTCAAGGACTTATAGAAACTAAAAAACAAAGCGCAACAAACTTAAAATAAACATAGAAATACACTATTTAGCACAAAGTATAGAAACACTTTTTTCCATTTATTTTTTTTTAATGTACATCCATGTTTTCTCGTTGGTGATCAGAAATTAAATCAAGAACGCAATAAATCAAATGAAGATAATAAATCATGGACCAGGAGCGCACATACACATGAGAAGGCAGGTTTATTGGTACTGGTAGTTCATATTGGGACCTCCTCGCCCATATCCCACTGTTCCGCTGTTGTAGGGGGTGGAGCTACCACCAAAGCCCTGGTTGGCTCCGCCCTGTGTGCTGTAGTTTGATTGGTTGCTGTAACCTAGAAGACAAACAAATCAGATTTCAAGCGCTCTTGCTTTGTTTGCGATCTCATAACACAAGTCTGAATGATTTCTTTTAACGGTGTTCTTCTCACCTTCATAGCTGTAGTCTTGCCCACCGGTCACCTGCGAGGGGTAAGCCGTGCTGTAGTTGAAGTTCCCAGTCGCTCCTCCACCTTGCGCCTGGCCGAAGTTCTTCTTGCCCTGTCCGAAGCCCTGATTGTACTGACCGAAAGAACCTGCTCCCCCTTGACCTCCCGGTCCTTGAGCTTTGTTGCCCTGGTACATGGGTGGCTTCTTACCGGCCAGTTTGGCTGTGACGGTCGGGGAAGTGTAGCCTCCGTCACTCTGGTAATACGAGCTAAAGCCACCCACTCCTGCTGCTGCCCCAGTGGAGGGGTTCATGTCTGGGCAGGCTGTTCCAGGAGGACCTAAAGGTACTGAACCTCCATTGGATCCTCCATTATTATAGAAATCTAAAGAGGAATAATTAATATATTAAAGTGGGTGTGTAATCAAGTGCATAAATAAAAAATATTCAGGCTTTGATATAGAATTAGGATCACTACTTTATTTTGAATGCAAAATGTCAATAATGGTAGAGAGAATTATTTATTACAGCTTTTATTTCTTTCATCACATCCCCAGTGTGTCAGAAGTTTACATACACTTGGTTAGTATTTGGTTGCATTGCCTTTAAATTGTTTATCTTGGGTCAAATGTTTTGGGATTCTTCCACAAGCTTCTCACAATAAGTTGCTGGAATGTTGTCCCATTCCTCTTTAACTTCCTGGCTGATGTCTTGAGATGTTGCTTCAATATATCCTCATAATTTTCCTTCCTCGTGATGTCATCTATTTTGTGAAGTGCACCAGTCCCTCCTGCAGCAAAGCACCCCCACAACATGATGCTGCCACCCTCATGCTTTACAGTTGGGATGGTGTTCTTCTTGCAAGCCCCACCCTTTTTCCTCCAAACATAACGAAGGTCATTATGGACAAACAGATATATGTTTGATCAGACCAGAGGAGGATCTTTGTCCCCAAGTGTCTGGCTTTTTATGGCAGTTTTGGAGCAGTGTCTTCT
Source organism: Moxostoma hubbsi (assembly GCA_032164185.1). Lineage (NCBI taxonomy): Eukaryota > Metazoa > Chordata > Actinopteri > Cypriniformes > Catostomidae > Moxostoma > Moxostoma hubbsi. The sequence continues at coordinate 35,217,623 of JAVLUX010000024.1, read as the reverse complement.
TCCTGGCTTAGCAGCCTTTCAGGTTATGTTGATATAGGACTTGTTTTACTGTGGATATAGATACTTGTATACCTGTTTCCTCCAGCATCTTCACAAGGTCCTTTGCTGTTATTCTGGGATTGATTTGCACTTTTTGCACCAAATTACGTTCATCTCTAGGAGACATAATGCATCTCCTTCCTGAGTGGTGTGATGGCTGTGTGGTCCCATGGTGTTTATACTTGTGTACTATTGTTTGTACAGATTAATGTGGTACATTCAGGTGTTTGGAAATTGCTCCCAAGGATGAACCAGACTTGTGGAGGTCCACAATTGTTTTCTGAGGTCTTAATTGATTTCTTTTGAGCTTCCCATGATGTCAAGCAAAGAGGCATGGAGTTTGAAGGTAGGACTTAAAATACATTCACAGGTACACCTCCAATTGACTCCAATTAGTCTATCAGAAGCTAATTGTCCAGTTGTCTAAAGGTTTGTCATCATTTTTCTGGAATTTTCCAAACTGCTTAAAGGCACATTTAACTTGGTGTATGTAAACTTCTGACCCACTGGAATTGTGATATAGTCAATTAAAAGTGAAACAATCTGTCTGTAAAATTACTCATGCACAAAGTAGATGTCCTAATCGACTTGCCAAAACTATAGTTTGCTAATATTAAATCTGTGGAGTGGTTAAAAAAAAAAGTTTTTTAATGACTTCAACCAAAGTGTATGTCAACTTCTGACTTCAACTGTAGCTGTCAAACACAAAAACAAAAAAAGTTTAAAAGGCATTTTGAAACTAATTTCTTTGACAGCCTAAAGACCCTGGTTAACTTTGTTTTTCTGTGTTTCGCATCAGATTGTGCCCGGATGACTGCAAGCGTAAATGTACATGTTCTATGGATGCGCACTACAGCTGCTTTGTGATACTCAGTACAGTCAAATGACCGCATGCGCGGACTAGGAGCAGAGATGAGGACCGCAACCGTGGGTCAAGAAAATCTGGGCCGCACGGACCGTGCTGATGGAAAAAAAGTTTGCATTTCGCATGCTGTGCACTGAGCAAACTGCAATGCAGACAACCAAAGTATACTTTGGTCATAAACATCTAAATCAGGGGAGCAACCCACCCTTTCATAGCCAATCAGAAGCACACTCTGCCTGTGAACCAGATTGCATATTCAGGCTTTGGCATCAGGTTGGCTGACAGATCTTTAAAGGGTGGGGTTTTGGAGAGAACATGTATGGCAGGAGAAATTAGCAAAAAGGCTAAACAACATCTTTAAGTGGTTTCTGAATGCATTAATCTGAGACAGTAATTGCCAATATTGTACTTTGTGTTGTACAAGATGTTTCATGCACAGCTTTTTTAAAGTGCACTCTTTTGAAGAATGTCCATACGTACTGTACCAATGACAACATTTGCATCAAGCGCACGGTGCACAACATATTCTGGCACACGGTAAACCGAAGAATACATTTGGCCTCTGGTGACCAAGTGCTGCTGCTCTCGTTCTTTGAATTGCACCAGAGCATTTTGGATCAGCGTGAGCCCACACGGTTGCGTTCGCTGCATGCACACTATGACAGTTTTGCAAGCCTATGATGAGCAAAGACACAGACTGTTAAGTGTGTCTAGAAAGATTTGGCTGCACGCGAACAGCTCACATACATCAATGATGGCACACAGAAAACCAAAACATACTTTGGACTTTGAGGACCAAGTGCTGCTGGATTTTTTGAGCCATGCTGAAGCATTGCAGATTTGACTGTAAAATGTCTGTTGTGCCAGTAATCTTAATTCAAGCAAAGATTTCTAAATTTTAATAAAATAAATTAAAAATAACGCAAGCTAAAACCCCATGGGACACCACGCTATTTCGGTTTGTGTGTAAAATAACACTACAAGTAATTAATCACTGCTGTATTCTGAAAACCACTGGTTGGTTTGAAAACAAAATTAAAAAAAGTATCGTATTTGAGTAATAAAATTGTTCAGATTGGATGATTTTAATGCCAAATGCATTTTGTGTATTAAAGTATTAAAATACCAGCAAAAATTCCCAACTAAAATGACAAAACACAATGCACAGTTTAAAAATCAAAATAAGAAATGAAATGAAGAAAAACACTTTTACATAAACAGTTTTGTAAAGTAACTCAATTTATTTTAAAATAAAAAAGGACAAATCCACAAACTACATTCTCTAAACAATTAAAATGCAGCGAATAAATCACGTTTGTTAATTTGTTCACAGAATTTAACACATTAAAAATCTGTGCCTACTCTTCTCACATCCAGTTAACAAACCTGCACTTTATAAACAATTGCCATTGAAAGCAATTATGGAAAAAAAGAAAAAGAAATAAAATGGGGGCAATGTATCGAAGTGACTAATCCAAAGGAAATCCTTCTGTTACAATATTACATTAAAAAAGGCTTCATTTTGATTTTAGCGATGCGGTAAAGAAAGTTTGTTTCGAATTTTCAGTCTGCCAAAGGTCCACTATTGCAACATGTGTCTCAACACATCAGCCAATCAAATTGCTCAACTGCACTGATCACTGCGTGAGGAATAGGGCAACATCCAATACCGGAGCGTCTTATTGCATTCCTGCTTCCATAGCAACTGTAGGCAGCATACTTCCTTTCACATCCACAGTGTTAGTCGATTGTTGGGCGCAGGTTTTTGAGGTGAAATCGAAGGAAACAAGTTCATAATGTGCGGGAACCAAGTGTTTTTCCCTGGGTCTCTATTTTGCATTTCATTTTTGCGTGCTTATTGATAACATTGGACGGCTTATGTCGCAAACTCGTGGTAGTCATAGCAGTCAGAGACAAAGTCACCTAAAGGGTGAGACAGAGCAGAGAAAACACAGAATTAGATCTCTGTGTTGGCATCGATTTAGCATGCCATGACAAGAGTCACTGGACATGTCGATCAGTTATCAAGGCGACTCAAAAGATTACTTTGTCTATTTTTTTTTTTAGATTTCTCTGCTCCGGTCACCCTGAAGAAGGTCTTTCCTCAGAAAATGGCGTTGGCATGTTGGGAAATTATTTTAGCGTTTTTCGCCGAGGAAAGTTTGCGTCCCATGGTTCAACAAAGCAGAGAAATGTAAAATCAAAGGGAAATAGTGCACCACAAAAAAATGGATCTATGTTAATCAACGTCTAAATGTCCTACAGACATCCAATACAGCTTTGAACAATTACATCCAGTGGCAAATTCACAGATGGTCATAGTAGAGAAACATTCGGCCAGCACCAAAACAAATATGGAATGGGTGGCCAAGTTACAAGTCACACTGAACTGGAGCAATTAAACAATGAAACTGAAGCTATAAAAGGCGAGCATTGTGTTTAACGGATTAAATGACATTGCATTTATACAAAAATAATCAATAGAGCAAGTGAGAAGCAGGGAAATACTCACTGAAGCCAGAGTTGTTGTTGTTGTTTCCATATCCATATGATCCAAATCCACCTGATAGGAGAGAGGAATGAATGAGGCTACTTGTATGTATAAACATATAGGAGAGTGATTTCCATGCACAATTTGCCACAGACTGAAAGATCGATCTTGCGATTTAATGTGTGCTGTTGGGGACGTTTTCAGCCACTACAGGGTATTTTTGAGTCTTAATTTGGCCATAACTTTCTCCGTGTTTCAGCAAATGTAATGATTTTTGGTGACAAATCTTATTTTTACACATATTTTGGGAAAATGCTTTGAAAATTTTCAAAAACTCAACAGTACACTCTGGGCAAATTCACTACCCTTTCGTTATGTTCGTGGCTGAAAACAGCCACTACTTTAAACTGCTGTAAAAATGTATCAGATAAATATTTTTTTAAATTTTTTTTTTGCATAAATCTATTAATCAACCTCAGTCCTGTTCAAAACTACTAAATGTTTTATAAAAAAAAAAAAAAAAAAAAAAAAAAATCAGGATTTTAACTCTTTAATTGCCAAATTCATAAATGATGTCACTGATTTGGGGAAAAAACACACACAAAATTACTTATTTTCAATATAAAATGTGATTGTGGACAGGATTTTCTTTTACCTTTTATCACAGTCTTGGACATGTCAAAGATTAGAAAAATTTTTTTTTTTGATGCATTGTTAGTTTTTGTGCAGCATCAGATTTTAACTTTTTCTCCCTAATTTACTGTTTGTGGCTGTTTTTGCCCCATTGACTTCCATTATAACCACATTTTTTGATTGCAAAGCCATGACACCATATAATCATGCATTTTTGATTGTTGGTGGTTTTTCCTGTTGGGAAGAGGTAAAATTTGTAATTTTTACTGTTTTACTGTTTGCTGTTTTACTGTTGATAACCACGTGGCACCATTAACCCTTTTGCCTGTGCAAAAAAAATATCAATTTTTTCTGTAAAAAAAATCTACTCAGTATCTGCATCAGATTTATGAACCAAAATGCAACAACTTCAAATAAACTGAACAATGGTTCAAGAGTTGAGGATGGATGAAGAACTAAACAATTAAACGTGTTTTCAGTCTTTCCAGCAGGACTTGCAGCATATCACTTGGTGCTCTTTGCAAGTGTGTCCACCACAACGGATGCAAGTGCTGACTGTTCTTTTTTTTTGTCCTGTGCAGCACTTGCATGTTCCCCTCTTCCCTTCTGAGCTGCTGGTGCCTGCTGGTGTCTGTGGATTTGTGTCTGGAGGGACAGCTGCAGGAGACTGAATCTCTCTCACCAGTGCAGCAGCAACTGGTGTGCGAGGGAGGTGCTCTCTCCTCAATATTGCTGCAGAGACCAGAGAATTTCCCAGCTCTTCTAGGAAAAGCCTTCTCCGAAACCGCTTTGCCTGGTTCCAGGAGGGATCCACAGCTGTGAAGATGACATATGCATTATATGCCGAGACGTCCATCATATTAAAAAATAACGTCTGTTGCCACCGACTGGTCCTCCTTCTGCAGCTGTAGGTGCCGACACACTACAGAAATAAAAGAAAAAGAAAAGAATAAGTACAGATTTCATAATAAGTATTTTTGAAGCTGCACATGACAAGAATAATCATGCAAACATTGTCAAAACACAAACAGTATCTCCTAAATTTATCTCTAACAAGCACATGCATTCAAGTAAAAATTAACAGGAATAGGATGCATGTAGTAACAAATGTGTAATGGCACATACCTTGTCTAGATTGTCGACACCTCCCTTGCAGCGGTTGTAATCTGCGATTATCTCTGGCTTCTTTTTTGGTCCCTCTGTCACCACTGCTTCGCGGTGCCTTGTACTGATGAGGATCACATTCCTCCCCCGTTTCGGAACGTAACTCACAGCCGTGGTGTTCTTTTTGAAGGCGAAGACGGTGGAGAGGACAGGTCGTCCTTTAGCCTGCACCAGGTTGGGTGGGAGCTCTGGTTTATTTTTCCTGATTGTCCCGACCAAGGCTATTTTTTTCTGCAGAAGCTCCTGAGCAAGTGAGTAGGAGGTAAAAAAGTTGTCACAAGTGACAGTGACGCCCTGGAGTCCTTCTGTCATCTCCATTACAACACGCTTTCCCTGACCCACCTCTGCAGCATTACCTGTCTTACCCAGGTAAATGTCACACCTCCAGGCATAGGATGTCGCAACATCAGCAGTCACCCAAATTTTTAGTCCATATTTGGCTGGTTTTTTTGGCATGTACTGCCGAAAGATACATCTCCCTTTGAATGGCACAAGCTGCTCATCCACTGTGACATCATTGCCAGGGTTGAATAGGAGGGGAAGGCGATGCGTCCACATTTCCCACAGGGATCTGATCGGGGCAAGCTTGTCCTCTCTACGGCAAGCTGGTCTCTGCAGCTTGTCGTCAAAATGCAGAGCTCTGCTGATTTCATGGAATCTTGAGAGGGACATGGTGGCTTTAAAAATCGCACGACCACTGCGATCATCCCACAGGCAACGTGTGGACTCCCCTCTGGACCTGTAGACGCCGGCCAAAATCAGTAGCCCCATGTAGGCACGGAGATCTGTGGAGTCCACCCCGGTCCAGTTTCTCATTGTGCGGCGCCCATGGAGGTTGGTCATGCTGACAATGAGGTCAATCATCTCCTCCGTGAAAAACAGATTAAACACTGAATCCATGTTCTGGACCCTTGCGATGGCATAGCGTGTCGGCCCTGGAGTCACGCCTCTGGCAGGCTGAAGAAAGGGAGTTGTCTCCGAGTTCTTGGAAAACCACACTTCGCCGTTTCTTCCAATCCACCCAGATCCAGGATCCTCCGAATCCTCCTCGCCTTCAGTGGAAGCTTGAGAGGATGATAAGGGTGCCACATCCAAATCAGGATCTGACTCTGCTGAGTCTGTGGTGTCAGAGGGAGAAGACAATTCATCCTGCAGCTCGCTGGAGGGGTCAGGCTGCATAATCATCTGTAAAACTTCACTACAAGTCAAGCTCTTTCTCATGTTGCTTGCTGCTCTTCTCACCATCAAATGACCAGCAGGCTTGCATGCAAGTGTTTAAATCCACTAGCTTTGTTTTTGTTTAGTCTGCATTTTTCACCATCAAAAGGCACTTTGTTTGCTTACTCCATGTAGTTCTGAGAGCTGAGGTGCATGTTTTGATTTTCTCAGACGAAACAAGGTGAGTTCTCACACTCTCTCTCTCTCTCTCTCTCTCTCTCTCTCTCACACACACACACACACCCACACACTTTAATATGCTATTATACTCCACATAACTCCATGTAAACGCCAGAAACTAAGCTTTTTTTTGCACAGGCCTATCTAAAGGGTTAATGGTGCCACGTGGTTATCAACAGTAAAAATTACAAATTTTACCTCTTCCCAACAGGGAAAACCACCAACAATCAAAAATGCATGATTATATGGTGTCATGGCTTTGCAATCAAAAAATGTGGTTATAATGGAAGTCAATGGGGCAAAAACAGCCACAAACAGTAAATGAGGGAGAAAAAGTTAAAATCTGATGCTGCACAAAAACTAACAATGCATCAAAAAAAAAAAATTTTTAGTCTTTGACATGTCCAAGACTGTGATAAAAGGTAAAAAAAAAAATCCTGTCCACAATCACATTTTATATTGAAAATAAGTAATTTTGTGTGTTTTTTCTTCCCCAAATCAGTGACATCATTTATGAATTTGGTAATTAAAGAGTTAAAATCCTGAATTTTTTAAAAACATTTAGTAGTTTTGAACAGGACTGAGATTGATTAATAGATTTATGCAAAAAAAATTTAAAAAAATATTTATCTGATACATTTTTAAAGCAGTTTAAAGTAGTGGCTGTTTTCAGCCACGAACATAACGAAAGGGTAGTGAATTTGAACAATGCACAAGGGATAAATATCAATGTTGTTCAAATGAAGATCGCCATGCTTGGGAAAAACCTTTACTTTTATTCAGCCCTAGAAATACATAGTCTTTTGCTTTCATGTTAGCTGATGTTTAATAGTTACCACTAATCCACTATCAGCAATTCAAAGCAGAAATAGGTGGTACCTTGGTTAAATCCACCATTGTAAAATTTTCTGGCACGGCCCCTGCCACGCCCTCTTCCTCTGCCCCTGGGATTGGCTGTCGGATCGGTAGGTCCACCAACCATCCCAAATCCAGCGTTGTGCTGAAGAAAACAAATGAGGCACAGAAAATATTTATGCTTTACAGAGTAGAGACATGAACATTACACCAGGGGTGCTCATCAAGTCAATCGCAAGAGACCCACTTGAACTCAGTAACGGGTCAAAAGGGAAAGAGAAATAGAGAAATAAGTCACAAAATAAAAATATTCTGTAGCCGCGTCCTGTTTGACTGACAGGCGCCAATGTGTGTGCACTTTAGATGCTAACACTCCTAAACATTAACAGTGGGAAAACAAAGACTATTTGTATCAAAATGTTGGACTATGAAGTGTAACTGTAACCTAATAGACCTGCTGCTGATATGTCGTTAATATTAATAAAACAACAAAAATAAACTTTCACTTTGTGAGAAAATTGTCACTTGATATGCTGAAAACGATGCAGAGTATCAGGGGTACCATTGGATCCATCATCTTGTTTGGATCTGGGCTGGAGCCTTCTGGGAACAGTTTTTCGAGAGCAGCAAGAGCTGCATACGCTTTCGAGACCTTCTTATTGGATCCCGTGCCCTGAAACTTCTGTCCATCGATCTCCACCTAGAAACAGACAGATCCGAAATGTAATTCTATAGAGAAGAGCAGCGGCCATAATAAACATTATTGGGTAACTGTATCGGTTTAAAATAAAAATCACATGAATGTGTGAAAGCTATAGACACGCGTGGCCTCACCTCCATTACAAAGCGTTTGTCGTGGCTTCCACCCGTTTCGGAGAGGAGCTCATACTTCAGTCCTCTGCGTTTTTCATTGAGCTCCATAACGGGGTTCTTTCCATGTTTGGTGAGGATGGGGCCCTGCTGTCGAGCACTCTGAGAAAGTGAATACAAATGTTATCAGCCTGAATAACATTAAATACCGATATACAGCAAGATAGTAACTATCATCTGGTCATACTGATTGGACTTGCCACAAGATCATAATTTTCACACCGGTGCAGTGTTCACGTTCAAACCGATTAACACCAATATTAAAACCGTTTGGATGCTAAGTGGTACTTTTCGTTAAGCAATAGCCTACACAACAATGCAAGGCATCTTGATAACAAACTTGAACTTTTTTGGTAAATAAAAAATGAAGATCATTTGTTTTGTTCAACTTTTTGAAAGATGGTTTTTCAACCGTTGTGAAGGGCTTCTTCTCTTTGGCCTACTTCATCCGTGCATTCTCTCCATCATGAGCTACCGGTCGGGTATTTAATTGTCTGGGCAAATATAATCACTTATTTTGGGTTGTTGCTGGTTTAATGTTGGTGTTTTATTACCTTTCATCCCATGACCCAGTTTAGCTGCTTCGGAAGAGTAATGACTTTGAATGTGTGTGAGAATAAATGAGTTTTGTTCCCTCCAAGGGCTGGGCGATATGCAAGAAACGGGTTCATGATATTTATAAAAAAAAAAGTTTTTTTTTTTATTTATATATATATTTTTTTTTTTTTTTTTTCATAATTATTATTTTTTTTAATTCACTTGAATTGTCATTTTTATGGATTTTATAGCATAAAGTTCAAATGGTGAAAATGTTGTAAAATTGAATTACTACACGGAAAAGGTTCAGAAGCAATTATGTCACCCCCAAAATCATGTAAACAAATGTTTTAAGTCTTGTGGCTACACTTTTGAAAAAGTTAATATTTTAACATTAAAAGATTTGCCCCCATTCACTTCCATTGTCAATAAACCAAGTAACCTTGGTTTATTGAGCTTAACTTGTATTGAACCCGGCACATTCCTTAAAATTGCACAACAGTATTTATCGTGCTGGTATCGATACAGATTTCTCCATTCGATTCACAAGCTCGACTCAATATCGATTCATATGGGTATTTTTCAATTATAATGTCTTTTTTGCTTGCATAAGAAATGCTCTGCCAGCTAATGCTGTTAATTATACAGGGGACGATCTAAACAGGCACATTACGAACATTTATTTTCTAAATTATATTTATGGTTTATCATGTCACATTTTATTGCATACATATAATTTTGTTACATGATTATTGTTTAATGCATTATTTACACTATTTACAAGTATTTACATTGATTTGTCGAACATGTGCTAAAAATTCGGTACTGTCCCTTTAAACCGGCAATTCTGTAAAGAGTGACTGTAAATGTGCACACATTAAACGAGAGAGGACTAGAATGGCTTCTTTTACTCATCCGTACTATTCGTGATGAAACTTTATTTTTGTTGTTTTTCCATCAGCAACTGACTGTAAACAAAAGGCTGTTAAAATAGACTATTCAATGACAAATGGATTGCGCGGATCTTGTCTTTGGACATACATTAGACATGGAACGAGTCAAACCAAACTTTTAATCTTAACATGCAGTGAACGAATGCTGGACTTTTTCTAACCAATACTACTCAAATCACTGGTGGGCGAATTGTACGAGCAAGTGGCTAATGACCAATATTTTTAGATGTATAGCACAAAGATGTCACATTTGTTAGCGATTTATTCTCATTGCAGGGAGTTGCACTTATTGTAAAAGATCAATCTTTAGATTTAAGGAACAATATAGAGATTGTTCAAATGAAGATGTCGTTTCAGAGAACTAATATTTTTACCCAGTCCTAAGTATTGTTTTTCCTTCATGTATAATGTGGATCAAGGCAATAATTGAGATACCGACAGCGGAAAATTAGGACTAAAAAAGCTCCATATTTGACAGTTGTGCAATATATTCTCCAAAGTGACAACAGTTAAAGCCAATTATGAAAATGTAACGTTCTGCAATATGCAAGAATTGCACATTTTCTATCTACAGTATAAAAAGCCACACTCACAACTTGTACTGTTAACAGTAATGCAAGATGATCTTTGATACCTCATCGGGGGTGTTGTCCGTATTGGCTGGTGTTGAAGGTACGGGCTCTGGCTCAATTTGGGTCACTGGAGTCGGTACAGCCTCTTGAGTGACCATCAACTCCTCTTGCTTCACTTGTTCAGCGACCTTCGGCTGCTCTCCCGTGGGCAGACCCATATCCTGCAAGACCTGGAGAAAGAATTCAATTAGCTTCAGCTAGGAATGCATTAAGTCAACAAGGTACGTGAAGGCTTCTTTCAGCATTTGAATTTGTAATAAATGTTGCTTCAGTCTTTTGTATATTCTCCATTCCTTCCAAATAAAATCAAGGTTCTTACTTTGACAGCTACATGCAGTTTTGCAGTGCGCTTGGAGGGGCCAGAGGCTTCAAAGCTCTTCCCGTCCACCTCTACGGCCATGGTGAACACCGGCACATGGACCGGACCAGTCTGAGAGATGAGTTTATATTGTAGGCCTGGCTTCAGCTGGTTCAGACGCATCAGGGCGTTCATCGCTTGTGGCAGTTCTTTGTCCTCTGAAGCTTTAGGGTAGAAGACAGAAGTTCATTACATGTAGATGAACTTTCAAAACTGCATTTTCATGTACTACTATTCCACTGTGACTATGCTAAATATTTATGTATTTTGTGTTATTCATTCATGTCATTTAAAATGTATAGATTTTGTAAAACAGTTCATAAATTGGCAATTCAGTAACTGTTAAATCTGTGCTTCAGCTACGTTGTGTGCAACTATTATAAGCCGGTTATAAATGATAAATCATTTACATTTCTTTTGCAATTTCTTCTTTTTCTTGTTTGGATTCTTCTCATCCATTGTCTCCTCCTCTTCCATGGGACGTTTCATTGGATGAACATAGGTTGTGCTGGGTGGAATTTGAGCTGGAGCAATAAAATACAACACAATTTAAAAGTTTTACCTTCAGAAATGCAAGACATTAGAACACCATCCGTCTCTACATTTCCCAAATATTTTACCTGTGTATTCAATAAGGGTTTCACTGTGTTGCTTCCTGGGCATTTTCGAGGGCAGAGGGTCCATACCAAGTACTTTGTGCAGCTGCCCAAAAGCTGAAAGCCTTAAGGCATGCTGTCAATCAAATACATAGACAAGGTTACCCATTATGCTCACATGAGATCTGTTAATAAATCAATGCAAAAGCCTCATCAGACCAAAGCAAATCACACCGATACCTGAGCACTCTGAGTGATGTCCTCTCGTTGCTGGCGATTCAGGTGACCAATGACATCTGTTGGTTCCTTTTCACAAGGGTCACTGATTCCGGAAGCATCTAATAGTACACACAAGTCCACATTCAAACATGTCAAAACTTGCTTTATTTTCTATATCAGTGGTTCTCAAATCTGTTCTGAAAGATCAACGCTGAATAAAAATAACAAAAAGCATTGTTGTCCATTGTTGTTTACTTCTGTATAACAATAATAACTTTAGTACTGTGTTGGGTTGCCGCTTGATCAGGATTAGACTGCTCTGTTCGGCGATGCTTTATTTTGAGACAATCTATTTGCAACCCATTTATGAAGTCAAAATGGCAGAGCACTTACCTGCCATGAGGATACCATAGGAAAGACACTCCAGAACTCTGCGCAGGGCTTCCCCTGCTCCCATTGGCCGGTTGCCAGTGCCAATCGCTTTCTCGCACAGCAGTTCTAAGGGCTTCAAGAAATGAGAACAAGCTACAATTACATAGGTGCCACATAAATAAGCTTCATTTCTAATCTGCCCTCAAAATTCACACATCTAGAAAGACATTGGTTAGGACTCACCCATCCACGCAGAGGGGCCCAGGTGGGAACACGAGCACACAGGTCCCTCAGGATACGGATGACAATCACACAGGAGCGCAGTCCATTAGCCCTGGCCTAAAGACACAAGCAGGAAGGACACAATCCAACAGTTAATTTTATAGGACTCATTATGCTGCACAACACCAAAGCAATATAAAAACAAAACGGGTGAGATTTGCCAGTACTGAATAATGTGTCTAAGCATTAGCAATGTGGGGAGGGTGAAAAATGGTTAAGACATATGACAGATCTTAATAAAAGAGCAGATTAATTACATCAAGCTCAAAAAATTAACACGATTGGGCTATTCTGGGAGACTGTGATTTGTTTTAAAGCACTGCAGTGTGTCAGAGTGGCAAGAAAGGTGCAATATTTCTCTTCGGCACTAAGAAAGCTGTGACAAAGCCAAACCTCTGTGAGGCGCAGCTTGTGCACTATACAAAAGCTTTCTAAAGAGATTGAGGGTGAAAGCAGGTAACAATCAGAAAACATCAAGCCTTGCACAAATCGACTTGTTAAAGAGGAGACCGGAAAACTGAGGAATACTTTGGCCTTAAAACACACTTAAATGGAATGTTTGGGATACAAGTTAGTCTCCTTCGACAACATTGTGGCAGTTTTATATTTGAAGCAAAAATCCCTAATTATCAGTAATGCACTTACAATGGAGTTACACAGGCCAATGCACTTGAAGGGTTTAAAAGCAGAGATGTGAAGCTTGTATTTTTGTTAATGTATCTACATGCATTATTCAGTAAACACAGTTTTTAATCAATTTGATTTAATCTGTTCAAATGCCTAAATCAAAACCACTTCCTGTTCCGGTTGCTGCTGGCATGCTGCAAAAGTCTGTGTTTGTAGCTTGCTAGCCTACTTAGCATTGCTTATTCTAATACGTTCATCGTTTTATCCTTTGCCATTTTACAGCATTTCAACTGCGTGTATATTACAGCGTCCAACCGTTTTTCTCTTTTCTTTCCACTTGTCTACACCTCGTATTTTGACTGCATGAATTAGTTCTCCTCTGTGTTTTACACAGATTATTGCATCAATCTCAAACATCTGCTGATTAGGAACCACATCAATCTCAAACCCTTGCGGCTAAAGAACAACAATTGCGCTGTCATGGCATCTACTCATTATTTCTTCCTGCATTGTATGCCACATGTTTACTATAGCTTAGTCAGCCGTGAGGGATTCACATGTGATAAATGTAAGGAATTAGTCAGGCTGACAGAGGCACATATCCGAACACTAGTGGAGGTCAGTGAGAAAGAGAAGACGGTAGATATGGTTTCGGATGCGGGTAGCACAGTGAGCATCACACACACTTTGGATCTGGCTGTAGAGCCCCTGCAGCAGGGCATTTGGTGGAATACTCGCTCAGCAAAGCAACACCACTCTTCCGTTACTGTTAGGGTTTCCAATCAATTCTCCCCACTGAGAATCATGTCGAAAGAGCCTTAATAATAGGGGATTCTATTGTACGGAACGTGGAAATAGAGACTCCAGTCACTATTGTTAAATGCATTTCATTTTAAAGTGCTGGCTAATGCCAAACGTAGATTTTCTAAAGGTGTGCCAACTTGCAAAAATAATGTCAGACACGGTGATATTTTCTTGCCCTCTCCCTGCTCATCGTGGTGATGAGGTTTATAGTAGATAAGTGTCGCTGGATGTCTGTGTGGTGTCCTGAGAACAGCATAGGATTTATGGCCAATTGGAAGAGTTTTTGGGGAAGACCTGACCTGCTAGAGAGATGGACTCTCCTCTCCTCTCGCAATTTGGCTGTTATAAACATGAGCCTCGCCTGAAGGGTCGAGGAGGTTGTGTTGCTTACAATGACAACAAAGACTTAGTAGATATTACAGTTTCATTTTCTGTTAAAGCAAGATTTTCTGTAAAGCTGCTTTGAAGTGATGCGTGTTGCGAAAAGCGCTACACACACAAAAAAAAAAAAAGACAACTAAATTTATTTAGTTTGGTTCTTTTACGTTACAGCACCATAGCAGCTATTGCGGCAACGTTGAGAATGTAATGTATACTTGTATATTTTTTTTAAAGTATTTCTATTGCCAGCAGAGCATTTTTGCCCATGACATAATTTTGGTCTGAAGGATCCCTTACTAGGTATATGTGAATTAAAACTTGCAATATTTTTCAAGATAAATTACAATAAAAAATTGTTGTCCAAATAGTTCAACCCTAGAAGTAGTAAACTGTTCACACTAATGCTTCAGTGCCTCTAGTGGCAATGTTGAGAATGCAACTCATACTTAATCTCTATCATTTTCTCTATTGGCAGCAGAGCACGTTTGCCTGTGACTTAATTTTGCTCCGAAGGAATCACTTACTAGTTTAATTTCTAAATGTTAAATCAAATCGTTATTTTTAATAATCAATTAAATTTGTTTAAATCATTTAGTCTTTGTAGAAGTGAATCATTCACCCCAATGTTATAGCTCCTCTAGTGGCAACATTGAGAATGCAACGCATACTTGGCTTGTGCTATGAACTGCGTTCTGACACCTTCTGGAATGCAACACACACACTCAAGATTGCGTAGCTAGAAGAGTCTGTTTTGGCCTTTCGTGTTGTGGCTACACTATTGAAACATGTATTTTAGCAATTATTATCTGGCCGTGCAATTCCATTGTAAGTTGACATTTGAGGCAATCATCATGCCTTAAACACTGTCGACAGAGCTTAAATTGTTTAAGGACAATACAAAGATCTAGGGGAAACTACAAGGCTTAAAATACATGAATGTTACAATTATCAAGGGTGTCAAAGTATGGCAGAAAGCAGAAATACTGCACCTGATATAATGCAAACTCAATAGAAGAATTCAAATTAAGACGATAAAAATGGCAGGTGTTAAAGCGTTCTGTAAAAGAGCCAGTTCTAAGTTCAAACATGAGACTGGCATGACATGGTGTCTCAAAAATAGTTTAGATATAAACTAGTTTATAGATGTGATAATATAGTGATTAAGAGTTTAATTAGTCAGGCAGAAGACACAATTGACAAAGATGTCCTTAACAACGCAAATCCATCCAGCAAGAATATGAATTCTACCAGAGGCAAATACACTCCCACAAATAAAACCTAAACAATCAAAGAGACACTGAAAAAAAAAATTCACACAAAAACTGGAAAAAATACAGCATTAAATAAAATGAACACAGAAAAAACAAAAAAACTCAACTACTAGAAGTCAAATAAAGACAAGATGCAAACCTGGAACCACTTTGCGTGGCGGAGAGAAGCCAGAGCAGTCAGGCATTTCTGCCTGTCCAGAACATCCGGAGGATCGATGACTGATTGCGTTTCTATTGGCAGGTAGAATAAGAAGACAAGGTACAGTTTGACCAAGGGTTTTTTTCTGTCTCACGGCCAGGGGGGGGAGGAGGCAGATGACCCCTACCAAAGGCAACGGAGGGGAGAGGAGGAGCAGCTCCCCCTCTGGAAACAAACCAACAAAAAAAAAACCCTTCCTCTGCTAGTAAACAACTGCAAGGACACTGTATGAAATGATTTAAATCTTTGTGGGTGGGGCATACATCATCAGTTCCTGGCTCTGTAGCAAACCCTAGTGAGCTGCCTCGCCACCTTCATAGTCAGCTACCTTCGAAGGCAGCATTCTAACCAAACTGAAATTCATAAAGACTGACATTGGAAAATATTACGTAGTTAACAACTTTCGATAAGCACAAAAATACACAGTCAAATAGTCAATTTTCGATTAGATCAGATGAATAAAATAAATTATATACAAAACTGACAGCTGACCATAAACTTTCACTTGCCTTATTCGCAAAGGATACATGCAATACTGCCTTAAATTTAGCTTCCTACCATTATAGCAACAGCATTTGCGTGGAGCATGCCTATGATCCCTAAAAATGCTGTCTAGGTAGGCAGCTCACTAGAATTTGCAATGGAGCTCCCATAGACCTCTTTCTGTTCTGGAGTAATACTGGTGTGTAAATGGAAATGACTGCAGGTTCGGTTCATTTCTGCTTTACATGTATATGCCTCAGTGTTTGAGTGCTTTCATGTGACTAGGGGAAGCCTTCCCCCTCGTCCCCTTGTTTTTCTGGGTGCACTGCCTTGCCCCTTCCGAGACAGAGAGCGTCCAGTTGGTCAAAGGTCCAGCGTCCCTAAAATTGACAAACTAGAAGGCTTGACAGAGAGAATCAGATTTTGAACCACAGGCAGCAGTAGTCAGATACACAAAAGGTATTAGCAAAACATGTCCACACTGCAGCAAAACTGATGGCTTGTGATGTGCTGAGGCAGGCGTCACTAACTGCGGGGTCACAGATAGGGCTAGGCTTTGCATTCAGCCTCAAGTTTCACAAAAAAAAATAAAAAATTTCAACAGATTTCCTTCAAACACCCCAGTGACTTGTGACATGCTCATTTTACCCAACTTCTGGGTTAAAGTCAACATGAAATGGAATTCGCAACACCTTTGGCTTGCGGCGACATGTTTCCAAGTGAAACAAAATATTCAATGTGGGAAAACTTGATGTTATGTAGAGTAGGACACAAATCTATAGTTTCTTCCGTACCGTTAATTACATTATCCAGGATTACTGTATTAGCAACTGGAAAGAATTTATTAATCGCTGCATTACTTAACCAATTATCAAATAGCTTAGTGCCATTGTAACTTTAACAGCTTATGCTGATTAGGTTATTTTAGCCAAAAAGTCAATTTTAGAGGTAAAGCAAGTTGTGTATTTTGACAAAAGAGTATAAAGTAAATTTGCTTTGGATTTACATACACCAAAAAGACCATTAACAGCATAAATGGTGTCAAGTTCCATTTTATGTTGACTTTAAAATCTCAAAACTTAAACTGAGAGCACAGTGATCCATTGAGTGACCATATTTTATCCACCTGTATTTCTACGGTATAAATTATTCTTTAAATTGTGTCTAGCATTATCTATAACCCCCTGCCCTCCTTCCAGCCTCTTTAAAGTTACAGACAAAGAGCTCAACAATCTTTCTGCTTCTCATTTTTGCTGCAATGCAAACTGTTCCATTTCTTTTGCAGTATATAAACACATGCAAACAACAAGGTTTGTGATTTTTTTTCTTCTTAATTCTCAGTAAGCCTTCATTAAACTCTTCTTTTAAGTTCTTTAAAGGGGATTTTTTTTTTTTTTTTTAATCCTTCTCATTTAATGTATTTCACATCACTTCATTTACTGTATATTGGGCCATCAAAACTTAACATGACACTGTATGGAACTGTGAGACTTAAAAAGGCAGTAAATATAACAATACGTGTTACATGACTGTTCTGTACACAATATCCCCAAGCTCCATTGAAGGCCCAATAAACAATATCCCTGCCTCAATCCGTCCCATCTGCATTGCCTATCTTTAGGGGTGTGGGGGTTGGTTAGGGGAGCTGTAAGGTGTAGAAGGTCAAACATACCTTCAGTAGACTGTTTCTCAGCCTCTTCCCTTACAAGCGGTGAAGTCAGGTGGAGGGTGAGGGTCAAGGGTTGTTCTTTGGAGTTTTTGATGGTGATGCAGGCATCATGGACACACGGACTGATGTCATATTTTTCTTCTGTGATGAGCTATTGGGTAGATTGTGTTTAAATCAATGACTGAAGACTTTAAAACTAGTTTTCAATTCTTTGTTTTTAAGCAAAGCATTACATTTTTTGTAACACTTTACATTAAGGTTCCACTTGTTAACATTATTTAAAGGGATAGTTCACCCAAAAATGAAAATTCTCTCAAATTTACCCTCATACCATCCCAGATGTGTTTGACTTACTTTCTTCACCAGAACACAAACTACAATTTTTACAAGAATATTTAGCTCTGTAGGTCCATACAATGCAAGTGAATGGTGATCGGACCTTTGTAGCTCCAAAAATCCCATTAAGGAAACATAAAAGTAATGCATGTTACATTCAGAGGTTAGGTCTTCAGAAGTGATCTGATAGATGTGGGTAAAAAAACAGATAAATAATTAAGTCCTTTTTTTTAATATCCACTTAAACTTCACTTTCAGATGTGAAAACATAAAAGTGAAGATTTGGAGTAAAAAAGGACTTTTCTCCAAACCTATTTTATATTGCTTCAGAAGACATGGATTTAACCACTGGAGTCTAATGGATTACTTTGTGATTTGAGCTACAAAAGGTCTGATAAACATTCACTAGCATTGTGAGAACCTACAGAGCTGAGAAATTTGTGTTCTGCAAAAGAAAGAAAGCCATTCAAATCTGGGAGTAAATGCCAGCAGAACTTATGCAATAGCCCTCCATTAAGCTTAACGACAAGCAAGCTAATTAGGCGTTGGCTCAAAATAGCATCGTGCATGGTCGCAAATGCCCCCAAAATTCAATATTTGAAATGCTCCTGTTTGAGTTTATTGATTGGAGTCTTGATTTGATCAAAAATGTACATCTCGCTTACATATTGTTGCACATTTTATGCTGAATAGTATAATCAGACTTTAGCCATTAATATGATACAAGCAAATAGGATCAATTGCATGGTATTATTTGACAGAATACCTTTCAAAACTTGAAGAAAATAGATTTTGCTCATGTTTGGTGGCTCTTATGCTGATAAAGTGATGCAGTTTATTCATTGTTAATTATTCATGCTTGACATGATGACTACAATCATGTAAACTGTATCGGGTTAAAATTTTGGATCGTTATCTCAAAGCAAGTTATGGCATTTGGAACTAAGGTAGCCTTTATCAAAAGTCCAAAAAACTTGATCTGATGGTTTTCCTGAACCTAAGATCTATCCGCATTTGTAAATGCCACAATGAACCAGAAACACCATTACATACAATAAGCAACAAGTAATAAGATCCAGCACCGTTTCAGTTGTGCACATGGTAAATCAAGTCCTGTCAATCCAAGCGATCAGTCCGATACAAGCTGTCACACAGTTGCCGATTGGTCTTTGCACTCGCCCCTTCCCACCATACCCACCCACATATCTGAGATCGGAGATGATCTTATTATCGGTTTAAGAGGTTAATAAAGTTTGCTGTTTGATAACTATAAATGAACACATTAGCTGTTATGTTGAACAGGTTAGCTTTTTTTAATGAAATATGCTACAAGTTGATAATTGTCATTTTCTTCAATCATCTAATTATTAAAACACCTAAAATAAGTTTCCTTCAGCCAGTGGAAGGCATGGTACGTGTGTGCACATGGTCAGGATGGTACCACCTCTGCCTCATTTTGAGCCAGGAAAAACCCTGATGGTACTTGTGGTATACTAGAAGTGTATTGTAGAACATATTTACAGAAAATACTACACAAGTAATTACAAATGCACTGTCAATAACACTAAGATTCAAAAGCAATCGTACCTTAAGCTGCTCTTCAAGGTTCTCGGCAACTTTCGTCAGCAAGGTGATGGTCGGCTTGTCTTTGCACAACAGCACAAGCTCCAGGTCAAGGTCTCCCTTAAGCAGCAGACCTTTCGCTACCAGACCCACACGCATCACTCCACGCAGGGACCGAGTGGGCTGATCCACGGACTTGGGCTCACTGGAGAACAAAATATGAGATGCAATTATATGAGATGCAATTACATGAGATCATCAAATGACAAATTACTCAGAAGAGACAAACAATATTTGCATCTATGATGTAAAACAGAGAATTATTCATTAAGAAAACAACTACTGCGAGTCGATATTTGAAGCAAGTATATCCGGCTCACGTCTCTTTCTCTCCTTCTTCATTGGCCTCCATGGTGTCTTCCTTGGAATTTCCCTTCTCTTGCTCATCCAGCCAATCAGAGACGGCCTTGAGGGCTCGTTCGGTGTGGGAGACCATATTCTGGACTGCCTCCAGCTCCTCCTGAGTGGGATAGACAGCAGAGTGCTTGGCCATCACGTGGCGGTCGTCGTTCACAAAGACTCGCACGAAGCGATGACGAAGTGGAGAAGGCTGCACAGAAATAAGAAATATTAATTATAAAATGTACATAAACATGAGATTTTGCAGTCCCATTTAGAATGGTCACACAACCATAATCATATCTTACGATACTATTCCAGCTAAAGTACCACGATACCATGGGGCGGCTCTGGCCCACATGCCGAAGTGTCCTTGGGCAGGCTAGTGCCTTGCATGGCAGCTCTGCCGTCATTGGTGTGTGAATGGGACAGTGTAAAGCGCTTTGAATACCGCTAAGGTTAAAAAAGGTGCTATATAAGTGCAGACCATTTACCATACAATAGCGTGTTGATTCTTAACAGTTTGTCATAGCAAAGGTGGTTCTTAGAAACTAGCCATTCTACTTGTTGCTCCGGAACTGGTAAAAATAACTGATGGATGAACAGGGAGAAGACTCAAATGGACTAACTTGTTACCTAATATAGTCTTAGTTTGATGTAAAAAAAAACTAATCTTCGCCACATCAAAACAGCAAGTCGGAACGGCACGCTTTCAAACTGTTATTAAATTTTTTCTGTGATTATATGAATGTTGAAAAATAAAGATATTGTAACGTTGAAAAGACTGTGAGCAGCCGTTCAATTATTACAACCGATTCATCCCCTCTCCTGGTAAACAGCAGCACAAGCACGGATTGCACACACCAGTTTGATAGCATGGCTCATGTGCGAAGTTACCACCACCACCATGCATTTATAATTGGAAAAAACATTGAACGAGTGCAACGTTCGGGTTTTCAGAGAAACTGTAAATGTTAAGATAAAGCATTTAGGTAAAATGATTCTGCAGAAGCAGTGGGATGTGTCCAAAGGGGTTTAATAAGGTTGCTGGCGTTTCTTCTTTTGACTTGAAATTTGTCAACAATCACGGCAAATGGGTTTTCCTGTTCTCATCAGGCAAAACCCAAAATAATTTGACCCCCCCCCCCCTCGACCCTATGGACGCCATCTAGACCGGTGAGTAATGGGAGTGAGTGCGCGCTGGACTGGGCCACGGCTGGAGTCCACGGTGGAGGATGGTACGTTTGTTACCTTAACTCTATACTCCGCTTGAAAGCTTCACTTTATTTAGTGGACCATCTACTGGAAGCTTCTAAAACAACCAGGCCAATTTAACTGTTACACTTGTGTAAAACCAACATGCAACAACTGCTTTATGCAGCACAATGAGCTAGTAGCTAACAGCTAGCGGTCGCGTTATTGTTTTGTTGTATTTAAAATGATGCCATGGCAGTAGCGGCGGCGCAACTATGACAATATTGCGATACTACCATAGCACCGGTATACCTTGCAACCCTAGTCCACTTCCAGATAAGGGGTGACAATTATGAAAACTGACGTACAACAGCGGTCTCATTGGTGATCGTGATTTCTAGCACTCTGCGCATGCATCAAGCTCTAGGAAGTGTAATCGAGCTTGAAAACAAGAGTGTCAAGAGACTGCAATGGCAAGATGTGAAGTGAAAAAGGAATTATATCTTGGTTTGTTCTCACCCAAAACCGATTAGATCGCTGAAAAAGACATTGATTAACCACTGGGGACATGTATGGAAACACAGAGCAGAGATATTCTTCTAAACATCTTTATATAGAAGAAAGTCTATCGCTTTAATGTTACTTAAATTTCACCACAGAAATACAGAAGGGTATGTAAAAATATGATTTCTACTGATGCTCGTTCCAATAAGTGTAATTACTGCAGTATTACGAGCCAATAATTAGTAGTCCTAGCTAGTTACTCGTAGTTAGCCCTAATTAGCTGATTTTGCAATTACCAACACTTTCTAGTAAGACACTGGGTTAGCAAACAGACATGTACAAATTACACAGATGTTGATATTGTGTGCTTTACCATAGCTGCTAAAAAGCAGTTCTTCAGTTTGACAGAGTTGATCTAAATGTGAAGGTGGAATGCTGCTCCGGTCAGTCTGTAATGAAAAAACAAGTGTTTATTTACTGCTTTTTCCAAAATTTGGTTTTCTCATACTCCAGGCAATGCAAAACAAAAGGCATGTTTCATTAATGGAGTACAAAAACAAACAAAATATGCAACAAAAGATTGTTTTGGGGTTTAATTTTGGAGGCTATATAACATCGTCTGGAACTGACAGTTATTCTGATTACATTTAGATTGCAAACAAAAAGGTCTAATCTAGATATTATCTACTGGGAAATATTCACAATGTGCACCAAAACACCATGTATTTGAATCCCCATGGAGACTGTGGCTCAGTGTAATAGAGTACATGACATTTTACATCATTTATTTTTCGTATTAGAATAAAGGTCCCTTTTGGGGGATATTTTGTCTGCATAATGTTTACCAAGCATCACAGCCACACGTGACACACAAACAAACTGTTACTAAAATTGTTTTTAAAATGTGTGTGCGCGATTAAAGATATTGTTCTACAACCCTTTCTCTACCCAAATGAATATAATACTTAATCCTTGTGCGTCAATTTAAAAAAGTTACTCAAGAGGTCCTTAAGAGGACAAAAATGTCCATGTCAGAAAACTGACATAATATTAAATATGAATTTTCACTTAGTACAGTTTAACCAACATAAGTCCTGATAATAACTACCAAACATTCATTTTCAGGATGTTAATCCTTTAAATGCCCATCTGTTTACATAATGCCATTGTTGTTATTGTTGTTTTTTTTCACACACACTGAAATCCATACCAACACACCCACACAATTTTAAGTGTATCATTTATTCAATTGGCCAGCAGCGCTCTATAATACAGCAGAAAATAGGGGAAAAGCTTGTATTTGCTCCATAGGCAAAACATGAGAAACATGGCGCCATCTGGATGAAAATATAAAAAAATTTGAGGCCAGGGCTCCATAATGAAAGCATATTATTACAGAATTCATGATTTTATGCTTTAATGGCACTGGGGTCAAATATTGCTGTTTTAATGGGTTTCAATGGAGACATTTTTGTCCTGAGTGTAACTAATTGTTTACACAGTGTATTAAAGATGTATTATAGGAAATGAGGTGGAAATATCAATAATCCACCAACAATGCACACCTTTGGCAAAATGTATGCTGTTGGCATTAACACAGCCAAAATCATCGGGATAAAAAAAATGAAATGGACAAAAATGTCCCGATGGTCGCACAAGGGTTAAATCAAATGTAGACAAATGTGAAAACGCAGTCTCCATCACAGCTGCGCGGCCATTTTAATGCAGTCAGACACAAGAACGGCGGTTTAGCGGCGTGCCGAAACATCAACACATCTACATACGTTTAATAGCTAGAATGGTCCCCAGTGTCACAAATGGAGATATAATTAATTTATGACTTATACATTTCGACTACGATGCTCAAAACGCCGTCTTGGTTTCAAACACGGCCAGACACATCAGAGATAAAATGGTCGTGACCCTCCCCCTCCCCCCCAAACCAGCTAAAAAGGCATTTAACAATATTTGAGTGTTCGTTTCAGGATAATGAGACGATGGAAAATGTTTTTACTTAACTGTCGCATAAACTTAAAACGGAAATGATCCATTATTGTTCGATTATCGCTGTTTTGGGTCAAATCTGTGGTGAGCTAGCGTGCTAACCGTCGCATTTTACAATGCACAATTATATTTTTATTATATTTCAACAGCACTTAACTTCTTAAAACAAGTAATTTAGAGAAAATATATAGAATTAAACCGATATAGATCGAAATTGCATGATTTTTGTATCAAATAATGTGTTATATTTTTGTTTACAATTCTCCACTTACCACTGCAGTGTCGGTAATGCGTCCGTCCTGCGTTCTGCTGCTGTAGCAGAGAGACCACCATGTGACCTCAGTTGGCCAATAAGATAACTCGATTAGTGGACAGGCGTGGCTTCCGTAACTCAGAGACTGGCGGGGAGGAGCCTGAAAACATCTGACGTATTGAACGGAGATGCGCTATTATTCTTTCACGTAAGGAGGCTGGTGAATCATTTTTAGGTAAACCGCTTCTTTTATTGTCCCAATATACGCACATATTCGTTACTTGAGATAGAAAGCTGAGGATATTTACATTTAACCCTTGGGCGACCTTCGGGACATTTTTGTCTTTTTCATTTTAATTTTTTATATAATTTTGGCTGTGTTAATGCCAACGCCATACATTTAGCGTGTATTTTGGGGGAAATTTTGATATTTCCACCTCAGTTCCTATAATACATCTAAAAGACACTGTGAACACAAAATAGTTACACTCAGGACCTTCAAGACAAAAATGTCTCCATTGAAACCCATTAAAACGGCAATATTTCACCCCAGTGCCATTAAAGCATAAAATCATGAATTCTGTAATAATATGTTTTCATTATGGAGCTTTAAAATTATGGCCTCAAAATAAAAAAATAAATAATATTTTCCACCAGATGGCGCCATATTTCTCATGTTTAGCCTATGGAGCAAATACAAGCTTTTCCCCTATTTTCTGCTGTATTATAGAGTTTGGTATGGACGTCAGTGTGTGTATTGAGAAATGTGAGTGTGTGTGAGTGTTTGTGTTTGTGTGTGTGTGTGTGTGGGGGCATGTTTATGTGGTTTATGAGGACAATTTTGTAGGTTTCAACCTGGTAATTACAAGGGTATTATGCTATAAATGTGGTTTATGAGGACATTTCTAGTGTCTCCATAATTTAAATAGCTTAAAAACATATTAAACAATGTTTTATTGAGAATGTAATGATTTTTGTGAGGGTTAGGTTTAGGGGTTGTGTCAGGTTTAGGGGATCGAATCTATAGTTTGTACAGTATAAAAATCATTATGTCTATGGAATGTCCTCATAATGATAGGTAGACGCGCGTGTGTGTGGGTGTGTGTGTGTGTAAAATCAACAGTGGCATTGAAAGCTGAGAATGTAACATTTGACATTTAAAATTTGACATTTTTAAACACTTGAAAAAAAATTCACACAATGAAAATACTTCTATGCTGAAACATTGTTTATATGTCTCATTTTAAAGTAAAAATCAGAGGTTTGATCCCTGGTCTGTTCAACAGTGTTGTAGGTCACAGACTCTGTCGTTTGGTGGCGATGCAACGCAATGATAAATGTCTTTGGACCCATTTATGAACAGATAATGGAAGTAACATAGGATACATCAAGCAAAAGTAGTTTGACTTACAGTTTTGATTCTAAAAAAAATTTCAGTGAAAATGATATCAGTATAATTACTGTTATTACAGTTTTTCTCAATCGCTTTGGCACAATCGTCAAATGACTATTAAACTTCATCAAACTACGACTAACTATATGAACATTAGGTCATTTGTTCACATGACTGTAGTCATTTATAATTGCTTTGGCACATAATGCATTGAGTAAGCCTTGCAGATCAAAATAGTTTGCATTCATTTGCAATTGAAAGATGTTTCTCTCTAATGCAATCATACACATGTTACTGTGTAAATCCCTACATGCTAAATACAACAACCATAAATCACAATCACCTGTCACACATATATTAGATGCATAATAGTTATGTGGTATTGTTGTAATAGTTATCAGATGGATAGACTTAGGCGAGATGGGGAACAATTACATTTCCTCACAATTTAGAGCAGCCATGTGCAAATGCTGTCCAATTTAGCTGACAGATGAAACTCATCAGTTCTCAAACACATTTATACTGCAAGGGTAAGACTGAATTTCACAGCTGTGGAATATGGAGCAGGCAGGAGACAGACAGGGGCAAGAGCCTGCTTGGGCAAGAGGAATGGGCATGGGCATGGTTATGGGCATGGGTATGGGTATGGGCATGGGAATGGTTATGGGCATGTGTATGGGTATGGGTATGGGTATGGGCATGGTTATGGGTATGGGTATGGGCATGGGAATGGTTATGGGCATGTGTATGGGTATGGGTATGGGTATGGGCATGGTTATGGGTATGGGTATGGGCATGGGAATGGTTATGGGCATGTGTATGGGTATGGGCATGGTTATGGGTATGGGTATGGGCATGGTTATGGGCATGGGGAAAAGCCAGAGAAATGCAAAGGCACAGATGAATCTCAAATGAGATACAGGCAACAATTATAGACCATGTCATCAACCATGGCCTAAGCATGACCGAGGCTGGTCGGAGAGTGCAGCCTAATCTGGGCCGCTCCACGGTGTTGTCAATAGTCCAGCCATTTAGGAGAGAAGACAGGTGTGTAATCAGATACTGTACTGCAATATTCCTTCACGCTGGTATTCCAGACACTTGGGCAATGCATGTCTCAG
Source organism: Moxostoma hubbsi (assembly GCA_032164185.1). NCBI lineage: Eukaryota > Metazoa > Chordata > Actinopteri > Cypriniformes > Catostomidae > Moxostoma > Moxostoma hubbsi. The sequence goes on along the minus strand of JAVLUX010000024.1, from coordinate 35,191,158 downwards.
AAGTTATGTTGTACACATCAACTTTTCTGTGCTGTATTCTGTCCAGCATTGAGCATCTGCCCCATGATGGTAGCAGAAGACCGGTTCTCACTCACATTTGTTATCTGGTCCTTTAAAATAATGCCACTGGACTAACGGTATTCAAAGTGCATTCATACAAGATGACTGCTTTCATGTGTCTCCCCACAATTGAAGTGCTGAAGAGAAATCCGGTTGCAATGAAACTCTACAAGGCACCTTTGAGAGGAACTTTGAGGTTGTGAAAGTATATGCAGACTGTTAGACAATGCAAGTTATTTCCTAAATTGCTTCTCTCTTTTATAGAGAGTGATGCAGCTTGAGGCCGATGAATCCCCACACATTTTTGTGTATGAGGCAGGATTCAACTTGACCAAAGCCAGGAGACGTGGCCGTAATATTATTGGTCACCGAGCCAATGCTGTTTCAGGCCAGCGTGGAGGGAACATTACAATGTGTGCTGCCATATGTGGGAATGGTGGACTCCGCCACATTCCCATCAGTGGGCCCTATAACGCACAATGTCTCAATTTCTTGGAAACTCTTTACAGGGATCTCATTCCTGAGAACGAGCGGCGGTTTGTAAGAAGTGACTTATGTTACCAACATATGTTATAGTTTGGGACAATGGAAGTTTCCATAGTTCAAATACAGTCAGGGAATGTCTTGTTGCCCACACACATTTTTTGGAGTTTCTCCCACCAGACTCCCCATTCCTAAATCCCAATGAGGAGTTCTTTTCTGCTTTGAGATGAAGGGTCTATAATCACCGTCCTCGTGGCAAGTTGTGCTTCCTGAATGCAGTGAGGAGGTTGTGAGGAGATCACCGCAGTTGTATTCGTATTTGTTTTTCTGTACAATCTTTACATGTTTTTGGTTGGCTGTAAAGTGTGTTCATACAATGATGAGAAATGTTTGAATAAATGTTTTGTGGGCTAAAGCACATAACTGGTAATCAGAAGGTTGTTGGTTTGACCCCCACAGCCACCACCATTGTGCCCTTGAGTAAGGCACTTAACTCCAGGTTGCTCCGGGGGGGATTGTCCCTGTTATAAGTGCACTGTAAGTCACTTTGGATAAAAGCGTCTGCCAAATCCATAAATGTATTACTGATTTACAATATGTTGAAAAACTACAGTAATAGAAATGCAACATTGACTTTAGTAGACTTGACAGATTTCATTTTTTTTAACAGGTTAACCTTTATTGGTCATAACATTGAGTAACTTTTACATCTCAGCTTTTGAAGACAGTGGTGCACTAATATACAAACAAGAACTCAAACAATAACATTTTGCATATATTTACAAGTAAAAGTTTTGCCTTCATGTTGCTTTTATGATATTTAGTTGACTTCAAAATACTGTGTATAACACCATAAGATCTCTGTGAAATATCTCTGAAGTCAAAAACGAAATTAAAGGGACAGTTCACCCAAAAATGAACTCTCATCATTTACTCACCCTCATGTCATCCCAGATGTGTGTGACTTTATTTCCTCTGCAGAACACAAAGACTTTTAGAAGAATATTTCAGCTCTGTAGGTCCATACAATGTAAGTGAATGGTGACTAGAAATATGAAGCTCAATAAAGGACATAAAGGCAGCATAAAAATAATCCATATCACTCCAGTGGTTTAATTCATGTCTTCAGAAGAGATATGATAGGTGTGGGTGAGAAACAGATCAATATTTAAGTCCTTTTGTTTTACTATAAAGCTCCACTTTCACTTTAGTTTTTTGGCCATTTGCATTCTTCATGTATATCACCACCTTCTGGTCGGAGCTGGTCAAATGTGTAGGTTTGTAGTAAAAAAGGACTTGAATATTGATCTGTTGCCAACACTTATCTCACTTTAAAAGACATGGATTAGACCACTGGAGTCTTATGGATTACTTTTAATCTGCTTTTAAATGCTTTTTGGAGCTTCAAAGTTTTGGTCACCAATCACTTGCATTATATGTGTCACGATTCACTGTTGTCTGCCCTGTGTTCTCCCCTGGCATCTGTTCCCCATGAACTACACTTCCCATAATTCCCTGCCCTCATCACTGCCAGGTGTCTCCTATTGTTCTCACCTGTGTTTAATTGTCCTTGTGTATTTAAAGCCATGTTTGTTTGCTCACCGGTGGTCTGTTGTTCTGTAACGTTTAGGAAGAAGTCAAGAGAGCTGGATCTAGGTGCAGCGAAGGATTTTAATGAAAACAAATCCAAATAACTGGGAGACACAGGAACAAAATAAAACATCCACGAAGGGGAAAAACATAGACAGGAGAAAAACATAAACGAAGGGCAAAACACGGTAGGTCTAGAATCATTCAAATACATTCAACAACAGACAACCGGTGAGCAAACAAACAGGACTTTAAATACACAAGGACAATTAAACAGGTGAGAACAATAGGAGACAGCTGGCAGTGATGAGGGCAGGGAATTATGGGAAGTGTAGTTCATGGGGAACAGATGCCAGGGGAGAACACAGGGCAATATGGACCAACAGAGCTGAAATATTCTCCTAAAATCTTTGTGTTCTGCAGAATAAAGAAAGTCACACACATTTAGTGTGGCACGAGGGCGAGTAAATAATGAGAGAATTTTCATTTTAATCTTAATCTTAAAAACATCAAAATGTTTCATTGACTCGCCGGCATTTATGATAACCAACAACCCTTTTACTAACAATTCACATGGCATCATTACATGCATTTAAAGTGGAAAAATCATGCATGTTTTACTATTTTAAAACAATCCACTTACAATGTTAGATACGTTTTATGGCAATACATAATTTAGAGTATTTCAAGATAAAGCAAAGTGTGATTCCTGTTGGAATTACTCTTTTAACTTAGACTGACTCCATTATGATGCATGAACAACTCTCAGTGTACTACTCCAATATCACCAACAAACAATAGGGTCATAGCATCTGTTTTCTGTAAATCTGCAGTGCAAGGATTTGATAGATTACATCCTAATGATTTAACCTTCATATTTTGGGGCAGAACTCACACGCTGGAATTCCTCATTCCTTCATTTCAGATTAATATCTTTTTTAACTGCGTTCTGGAAAGAGCTGATCTCCCACCGCCGGAATGTGCTCCCACTCAGGTCTTTGCGACCCGTAGTTAAGCGGTAGATCTTCCTGAGGACGGCCCGCCGTAGAAGAATGTAGACCCAAGGGTCCAGAATCTGGTTCCATGAGGCCAGACGCACTCCCATTACCATTAAAGTCCTGTAGGTTTGCAGATCGTCCCCCATTGAGCCACCGTACGAGCGGATGACTGACATCAGACCAAAGATCTGTCCGAATTAAAAGAAAGTCCGTTCGTTAGCAGCATATAATATATGATAAAGATGTGTTAGGGCATGTTCTCAGAACCCAGCAGAAACATCCCTGCACTGACAGGAAGTTATGATGTAAAACTTACAGTATAAGGCTTCAAAAGGCAAAAGAAACGTATTGAAATAGTCTAAAATAGTTATTTAAAGTGTAAAGTCTGTCCTTAAACAAGATGATTCTTCCATTTGCTGAAGGAAATAAAAGCGTTGCTTTCCGATGCAAAAGTCACCGACACAATGCACGAATGTCGTGAGTGGTTGCCAGGACTTTATTATGTGGTTGCTAAGGTGTTCTGAGTGGTTGCTAGGGTATGTCTATGGCAGATACTTCAAGTCAAAAGAGTAATTTTTGGCACTAATATGGCTTGGATCCCTTCTTCAATATAAGCATATCCTCTTACACTTTGCCATAAAAGATCAAATAAAATAAAAATCGATTTATTTATTTTTTTTGTCCTTAATTTGTGAGCATGTAATTCTGGGTCTGTTTCCAATATAACGGAAGTATATTGGAAAACGATTTTTCCTTCATCACCTTCCATCACAATATAAAGATCTGAAATGTAGGTGATACTCTGACGCAGCTGAGCGTTCATACCATAGACAACACAGATCCAGTCTATTTTGGATTGCATGAACGTTCCCCGATGTTTTGTCCAATATCCCGGCCTCTGAGTGGACTAGAAGCTCAATGTCGGTGTTGTTGGAAAGCTGATCCTCAGCTTTGCGAGGATGTATAACAATAGTAAATTACTGCAAATTTTGTTCTGGACATCTGAGATATAACATTGAAATATTTAACCAAGCAAGCTCACAGACAAGTAACAAAATGGCCGAAAGGAAACGGGATTAGAGCTGATATGGAGATCGTGGCTTACAGGAGCACTATTTGGAGCAGACGTAAGCCGTTTGTCTTTGTTGTCTTACAGAGATCATGTTTCACCTTCATGACTGTTTTGATAATCATACAAACTGTGGTGCTCGGACCAGTCACGTTCCTGAGAACGAGAGCTTTTATTTGATATATGACTTGTCTTTTTAAGTGCTATGTGAAAAACCTTTATATTCATATTTCTACATCGTCACCTCAAGGTGGCGCAAATTTGCGGCAATGAGGGTTTCTGGATTTCTGTTATTCTATGTAACATAAATGCAAAAGTGATTGTATTTTATGAATAAATCAGATTCAAACCTTTCGACTGTTACCACATACGAGTGACGTTGTATCTGGGGACTTTTACAATTTACTGTAAGGGTAAAGAGACAGTCCTGCCCCCAACGCCATTGGTTAAGCAACGTTATTGGGGTGGGTATAAGCGGGTCGCTCAAATTGTCAAAGTGCCAGAGAGAAAGAATGCTAACAGTTTTCAAGAAAAAAATTATAAATGGCTTATTAATAGTTACAAGTTACAAATTTATCATTAATAAGCCACACGATTCAAGGTATCATTCATGTTCATAGCTCAATACAATATTAATTTAACTTTGTCACTAAAGTGTCCACTGTCTTAACAAAGTTGACCACTGATTCATTTAAACGGCTAAATAGACAGACAGACATTTACTTATTTGAGCTGGAACTGAAGACTAACTCGTAAAGGCGGAGTAACAGATTACATGTAACTGGATTACATATTCAAAACACTAAATATAAGTAACTGTATTCCATTACAGTTACAGTTTAAATCATTGTAATTAGAATACAGTTACATTCTAAAAGTATTTTGATTACTGAAGAGATTACTTTGCATTTTATTGTCATTTGTGTAATTTCATATTTAGTCCTTTCAGATGAAAACATTTATACATATAAATGATCCAAAGTGCATTTGAACAGCGGTGAAACACTTTCTTATGATGTGTAGCAGACATACGAGCAGACAGAGAAGTACGTTTGAAGTAAGTTTGGAGCAGAAGAAATAGAAATAAACCTTGTGTAAATTGTTAGCTTTATGCTAAGCTAAAATGCTATTTCTAGCCATTTTACATGCACATGTGACCAGACACCATCATATTATTTATCAAGAAAATTCACTAGTAAGATCTTTGATATTAGGACAAAAATCATATTCTTGATAATAATTTTTGTATTGTTTTCCTGTAAAAATATCTAAAAATCCTTAAAACAAGATCAGTTTGATTTATCTTGTTTTAGAAACAACACTGAAGAAGATATTTATGTTTTTCAGAGAATGTATTTTTAACATGTGTATTTTGAGTTTTTATAGTCAAAACAAGTGAAAAAATCTCCCAGTGCTGAAGAAGTAATCCAAAGTATTTAGATTACATTACTGACCTTGAGTAATCCAACGGAATACATTACAAATTACATTTTACAGCATGTAATCTGTAGTGGAATATATTTCAAAAGTAACCCTCCCAACCCTGCCAACAGATGCATACAGCTCTCTTTCCTCTAGTCAATGATCATACTCACCAGCAGAGGGCTCCAGCAAATACAGGACGTGACCATGATGCCCACAAGCTGAGCCACCATCTCAATGTCATGTGATTTGGTTGATCTCCGGTGGCACGTCCTCTGGCGGAGACGGGCAATCACAAGCGTCATTCCGCTGATTGTGTTGCAGATAAAAGCCACAGCCAGTGAAGCCAGTCCCAGTCCAGAAAACAGCAGCACAAATACCACATCTGTGATGCTTGTGTCCTCTAACACTTTAATGAAGCACCATGTCCATGGATACTGATAGGCATATGTGCCCAAACGGAAGTATGGCAGCAGTGCTACAGATAAAGCCAAAAACCATATCATTACCAGCACCATCTTCGTGTGGGCTGTGCACACAACTCGGGCATGCAGGAGAGGCCGCGTTATGCCCATGCACCTCTCAGCTGCCATACCACACCCAAGAAAGAGCGGGCAAAGGCCGAAGAACACCATACTGCCGCCCAAGAATTGGCAGATGGCATCGGGTTGGTTGCAATGTCTTCCGGCAGAGCCAGAGAAGTAAAGGTGCAAAACCAGCGCACCAGGAATGACGTGACCGGCAAGGTCCGTGGCCACTAGACAACTGGCAAAGAGCAGGAACGTCGCTTTCGAGCGCTTCTGCATGCGAGCGTAAGCTTTCACCAGGATCATCAGTGCTATGATGTTGGACACGATGCCCAGCGTCATGGACAGGCCAGCAGCCGTGGGGTTGGTTGAAGGGGGGGTGAGATTTTCATTGCAGCGCACTGGTGCCACCCCAGTGACCTTCTGGGTCTCATTGCTGAGTGGTTCGTCAGCAACCAGGGTTGAATCGTTGCAGTGTTGGATGGCTAACATCTCCAGGCTATGAGGCAAGCACCATTACCCTTCGAGATACATGGCTAAACAGAAAAGAAAACAGAAGTGTGTTTGTAATAACTGGCAAAATTACAACTCCTGTGCATTTGTGGCTTGGATAAAGACTCTTTAAGTGTAAATGCAATTAGACAAAATGAGTACGCTGAAATCAAAGATGTTTAAATGGGATGAACTGGCTATTTTGGTCACAAATGAGTCTATTTGGAACGGTTTAATCAGATAACAAACCGAGCAACAAGCAAGTGATTTAATTGCTTCGTTTACTCCGTTTTTTTCCACGTTTGTACACAAACATCCATTGAGGGAAATTATGTCCGGAAGAGTGTTGAAACTTAAGTGAATGGGAACTTTGTTTGCCAAAATTCCCTCTTGAAGAACGAGAGAGCAAAAAGTGCAGTACAGATTTCAACACTTCTAATCATTGACCCAAACACTGTCATTTCAAGTATCGAGAAGTAACACCTCTTAAATATGACATTTATATACCAAATGTGCACAGACTGAGAAACTGTATTTGTATTGATAAAAGAGCAGTCTAAGTATAAGGAATAAGTAAAGGTGTAAGTGAGTAATATGCGTCTTAATCAGGGCTGGACTGGGAAGAGAAATCGGCCCGGGATTTTACACAGCAACTGGCCCAAACGTTGAGCGGGGGGGGGGGTGTTCGCTGTCCTTTTCTGCGTATATTGCGGCGGCGGCGTTTTGTGGTCCGTTTTGCATAACACGCCGGCTCATTTTAGCTTATCGCGACCCATTCGGCACGTTCCGCTCGCTCAATTCTCCCGATGGCCAGAACGCCCCTGATCGGCCCAAAAGTGCGTCGGCCTACCGGGAAAATGCCCGGTATGCCAGATTACCAGCCCAGCCCTCGTCTTAATCCATTTAAAAGTGGTGGGCTAGGGTGGACTTTAATCAAGTCCCAAATGTCTTCAAGGGCATTTTTTAAAGTTTAAAAATGTACTTGATTTAATTAAAATGTTTCATATTTGTATTCCAATATTTCATCAAAGGATGACCTCACATGTATCCAAAGAGGTCAGGGCTAAGCCTCGAATATGCACTGACCCCAGAACCGCCCCTGTCTTAAACGAATTTCATTTGGCTAATTATTTTATGGCAGAGGTTATTTGCGCTAAGTGCAAATAGCGATCGATGCTAATTACATCTAGTGCAAACAGTAGCAGACACTCTTACACCCCTATTTAAATACTAACATACAGTATAGTGGCATCACTGCTCAACACTGACACCCTACACCAACCCCTACCCTTAACCCTACCTTACAAAATTAAACATGGCTACTATTAACTACAATTAACAACATGTTACTGTAGTAACCCCATGGGTAGTACATCAGAACTATATAGTTTCCCCCTAACCCACGGTTACTACAATATTACTACAGTAAAACATGGTTAATTTGATCCGGATCAAATCCTTCTCTCAGCTCACAAACGTTCACTGTGACCAAATCATCATTATTTATGACTATAAGCAGTATTATAGCAAATATTAAGAGTAGAGACACGGGGAAAAGTACGTCAAGGGATGAGATTCGAACCCGGATCTCCAGCATGACACCTCTTACATTTACCATCATTACGCCCAGAGCTACAGCAGCCGAACAGGGCGATGCAGTTTGTTGTAAAATCCTGTATTTCCGCCAGACTATTGCCAACACGATGGGCTGTTTGCACTTAGTGTAAATAGACACTCTGTTGTTTTATGATTAGTATGCAACAACAACCCATATCCAGTATGTGCATATACAAGAGAAGTTATAAATAAAGGTACAATAACTAATATACACTACACTTATCTTACACTGAAAAGCATGCAACCGTTACCTCGAGGATCTATTTATACTTGATTTCACAAGAATTATTTTGGTTGGTGTAACATAATTTGTCATGAAAATGTAATCAGATTAAATGACTGTAATGAATGTAAAATATAACGCAATAGTGCAATGTTAACAGTAAAATACGGTAAACATGCTACAGAAATAAAATGTTAATTGATTAACAAATATAAGCTGTCAAATACACAGTAAAATGTTTTAATGTATTTTAAAAGACAATACAGTCGTTTTTACAATAAAATGTTGTAAAGAAAAGAACGTTCCCAGAATTCCCTGCATGACCCATTACATTTCATTATATTTATGGGAATAGTTATGTTTTATCTTATTTTTAATATCAGTTACGTACACTGGGGTGTTCACATGTGTTACCCTGATGGTGTTTGTGTCTCTGCATGTTTATCACATTATTTAAATCTCACATGTGTTACCCTGATGATGTTTATGTTTGTGTCTCTAGATGTTTATTGGTCATTGCTCCTGGAAGAGACATTATTGATGAACTTCATGTCATCATGTGCCCTTCTGTAGTTGCTACGGTGATTAACAAATACCATATAAAGTGAAAAGCTGATTTTTACAGTTTCAGAAATATCAAGTTTATTTGAAAGACATTTTTTTATTGTAAATTTGTGAATATATATATATATATATATATATATATATATATATATATATATATATATATATATATATATATATATTTATTATTATTATTATTATTATTATTATTTTACAGTGCCAGCATGGTCATGTAAATTACAAACATTTTTGGTCAAATTTGCAGGTTGTTCTGTAAAGTTGTTTGCATTTTTACAGTATTTTTTACATAATTATTCTGGCAATCACAGCAGTTTTTTGGGTAAAAACAACAGGATTTTTTTTTACAGTGTAGTTTGTTTAGATTTGAATACATGAAGCAATATTTTTAGGTTCTCAAAAAACAGATGTACAGTGTACTTCAATTCATTTTTGCTATATAATTATTTTAATAATTAAATGCAATTTATTTCTGTATGTGTATGCGTGTGTATACAATATATATATATATATATATATATATATATATATATATATATATATATATATATATAGGCTAACCAAATATGTTAATAAAATACATAACCTATATAAAATATGATTTAAAAATACAAATAAATAACACTTTAACAATTAAAGAAGTCAAATAAATCGAAGTTAACATGTTCTTCAATAACAAGCCGACATCTTTTTGAACGGCGATTCATGTAGTTTAAACATGTTTAAAGAGTCTCTCCTTTCTATACTATTAACATAGGACAGCTCACCATTTGAGATCGTCTTGGCGGGATCATCCCACCCGAACAGCATCTTCATATTTAACTGTTAACAGCATTAAGAATTAAAGCGGGAATTCCTTTGGAAGCGAAAGGCGAGATCAGGCTCCCATCATTCGATAAGTCCGAAAAGTCTTATTACTTATCTAGAGGGGAAGATATTCCAGTACTTATTCCCACCCAAAAAGGCAGTTTTGTAGTTTCAATAGTATACATAGTCCGCAAAAATGTGAAAAAGAAGATAAAGTCGATAAAAAGCGCAGACCGCGCGACGGAGATCGCAGTTTCAATAGTTTGAGTGGACTGCGTGTGGAGTGATGCGCGCGCTGCTGTATTTATAGCACTCAGTAACCTGCTCGAGACACTGTGGGAGAAATGTATGCTGCTCACTGCTGCTGTCTCAAAGCACAATGATCTGCCTACTCATGGGGAGCGCAGAATTTTTGACCATCATAGGTGCATGCAACACTTTTGGGCATTATAGAAACGTTCAGTATTTTGGGGTATCTGCCATTAACCTGCAGCAGTTTTGTGAATCATGGGGATGTGCAGCAATTTTGGGCATCATAGGTGCACACTGCATTTTCGTCCATCTTAGGTGCATGCAACATTTTTGGGCATCATAAGCTCATGCAACATTATTGGGGATCAAGGGTGCATGCAAAAAAAAAAAAAAATTCCATCTTAGGCGCATTCAACATTTTTGGGCATCATAAGCTCATGCAACATTTTTGGGGATCATAGGCGCAAGCAGCATTTTTGTACCTCTTATAAGTGCATGCAACATTTTTGGCCATAATAAAAGCATGCACAATTTTTGGGCATCATAAGCTCATTTTTGGCATCAAATGTACATACAACATATTTGGGTATCATAGGATCATGCAACTTTTTTGGCTATCAAATGTGCATAAATTATTTTTAGCCATCCTAGGTGCATTAAACATCATTGGCCATAAAGGTGCCTGCAACATTTTTGGTCATCATAGGCACGTGCAACATTTTTGGGCATGATTGGTGCATGCATGCAACATTTCTGGCCATCATATCCATGTTTATATCCATGAGTCAGCTGCATGCACACATGATGCCCATAACTGTCTAAGTAAGTAGCTCACTTGGATTTTAGACACAGCCAAAATCTGGTAAGTGAATGGATGGGGCACCGGGGACCAGTCAGCTAAGAATATAGTGCCAAACATGAAATCAATAAGCCCACAAAACTGCATCCCATTTGTTCATTATAATTTATGTATCAGTCCAGAAGCTAAAACTTAAGGAGAATTATAGCCACAGTCAAGGTAAAAGAAATGAAAGTTTTTACAGCATTTTTTTGTTTTGTTTGTTTTTTGCATTAAGTACCTCAAGGCCACAGCACTTGGCAAACAACAGTCCTTGTCAGTGACAGTCTGATATCGCCTTTGATGGAACTGAGTGCACTGATGGGCGAGGAAGAGTTGCAAACTAGACGTTTGCTGATATTCAATAATAAGGTATACCGTGATAAATAACATGAGCGATATTGTTATCTCGAGCACTTCAAAATACATGAACATTTCTAGATAACCTGTTAACCAAATTGTTACTTACAGTAATAGGAAGATATACCAAATTAGTAGGGAACTCTAAAATTCACAATTCATTATCATGACAGAAATATTTGAGAACGTCCCTTCCCTTATTGCAAACATGTATCGTAGCTGAGATTGCATTTGAATTATTTTATAGTCTTAAACTGACAGGTCTTGGCTATAAAACACAAAAGGGAAGAGCAGAAAAATAAGGGAGAGAGAGTGTTGAAGATATGACATATATTATTTGTTACTATTTCTTGACCAGCTGTAAAAGAACAATTTTCATCCAGATTTAATAAGCACAGACAACATGTCTATATTTGATATTTATATTAATAAAGAACATTTAGCTACTGTTGTATGTACAAGCCATAATATAATCCGTAGAATGATCAATTGTAACAGGGCAATCAAGCGATATATCAAGAGTTGTTTGGCATTACTGACCTTTTTTGTCTAACCAGCAAGACTTTGTCACTAAACTGAGAGGCTTAACAAATACCAGCCTATGACATCTTGAATGGGTTGTTGATTTTGGTAAGAGAAAGAACAATCATTCACATGATGTCATTGTTGAAAACCTTTCTATATTTAAACATAAATAAATATCCCATAGTGCAAACTCTGAGAGGAATAATAAAAGTTGGCAATTAAATACTGATTTTGGATACCAAATGCAAGATATTGAATGTAATGTTTCAGAGAGACAAAATAATCAGCTTGGCCTCAAATCAAACTTTCATCAGTTTACATACTTCACAATATTGCTTTACGAGGGGTTCTTAGTTCTCCAATCCAGTGTTTGTCCAATATTCTTTAAGTCCACCAATTTTAGCTGTTTATTCTATGAGGGTTCGTGCTTAACATTTTTGTGTTTTACGACTATAGTCAGTTTCTGAGCCTTGTGTATGAAGGACTTGGCTTTAAAAGGTGATTTCAAATGCATGCAACAAAAAAAAAATGTTAATCTGGTCATATTTTCTTTTCCTATAATCTCAACAACCGTGGTTCCAAGCCATCTGGCGCACATCACGCAGTCTTGTGTTTTTTCACCATCGGCAATTATGGAATCATGGAAAAGAATCCTGGAACTCTTGGTCTGCGATAAAGGAACAAGCATCACAACAATTCCTGCAGGCCATCCCGAGCCGAGTGGTTAAAATGAGTAAACTAAGTAAGTGTTGTGGGTCAGTGGATAAACCAAATGATTTTATATGAACTGCAAGTTTTAGAGTTAAAGTCCTTGAGGTCATCCCGAATACACGTAGACACATTGTCCTTTGATTTTGGAGCTATGTAGTTCATTTTTTTAGGAAAGTGTTGTCACTCCTTTGACCAAGTTGATATGGTATCATTTAATGAGGAGCATCACAGTCCGACTGGAAGCTTATGGCAGGTCATTTTGGTGAACTCCATCCTGAGCCCATGCTTCAGACAATAGCTCATGAAGAATCTCATGTCTTTGGTAACATTCACACAGTCAGTTTGGGATTGGCAACCGTGTTTACTTACAGGTGTGCGTTCACAGAGGAGGCGCGAGCTCATCCCTCACATCATTATTAACTGACAGCTGCTTTGAATGCTTTTTACCATGTGCAGAGCACAGCTTTTATCTCGTGTCTGTGAGCAGCCGGTGGCTGAATCTTTGGATGACATGCAGCTCATTTTTCTGTCTTTGTGAGTTAACAAAACCCTATATGAAACACACAAGACACACGTGTGTACAGCGCAGCATGTCTTAACGCTGAATAGATAAGTCTAGACTTTAACTGAGAGAGTGTGCTGCTTGGAAGACTATTCCATAGTTTAGGAGACAAATGTGAAAATGATCTAACTCCTTTAGTGGATTTTTTTATTCTCTGTATTGTTAGCAGGCCGGAGTTTTACATTTACATTTACATTTATGCATTTGGCAGACACTTTTATCCAAAGTGACTTACAGAGCCCTTATTACAGGGACAATCCCCCCGGAGCAACCTGGAGTTAAGTGCCTTACTCAAGAACACAATGGTGGTGACTGTGGGGATCGAACCAGCAACCTTCTGATTACAAGATTACCAGTTATGTGCTTAGACCACTACACCACCACCGATCATAGTGAGCGTGATGGATTATAGCGTGACAGGAGTTCACTTAAGTACTTTTTAGCTAGACCATTCAAAGCTTTGTCAGTAATTAACAGCATTTTAAAATTATCACGAAAATTAACCAGCAGCCATTGCAACGCCGATAAAATGGGGCTGATATGATCATATTTCTTGGTTCTAGTTAGTACTCTAGCAACTACATTTTGAACCAACTAAAGTTTATTTATTAAACCTGCAGGACATCCACCTAGTAATCTAGCCTTGAGGTCATGAACGCATTCATTCGTTTTTTCAGCATCACAGTCAGATAGCATGTGTCCTAACTTCGCAATAGAGGTGGAAAACTGCAGTTCTACAAATATTGGAAATTTGTTTTTCAAAGGTTAGATTGCTATCAATTATAACACCTAAATTTTGTTCCAATAATTAGAACCTCTGTTTTGTTTGTTTTTATCCCCTTTTCTCCCCAATTTGGCATGGCCAATTTCTCTATGCTCACTAGGTCCTCTTGGTGGTGCAGTTGCTCACCTCAACCCAGGTGGTGGAGGACAAGACTCAGTTGCCTCCGCTTCTGAGACAGTCAGCCTGAGCATCTTTTCACGTGGTTTGCTGGGCACGTTACCATGGATACTTTCTGTGTGTGGATGATTACGCTATTCCCCACGATCTCTGTGCACAACTTACCGTGTGCCCCATTGACAGTGAGAGCCACTATATCGCAACCACGAGGAGGGTAACCCATGTGACTCTACCCTCCTTAGCAACCAGGCCAATTTGGTTGCTTAGGAGGCCTGGAATCACACAGCACACCCTGGATTAGAACTCATGACTCCAGGGGTGGGAGTCAGTGTCATTGATTGCTGAGCTACCCAGGCCCCAGTACCTAGTGTTTTATCGGAATTGAGTAGAAGGACATTTCTAGACATCCACTCTTTGATTTCATTTATACACTTGTTAATTTGGAATATTGTGAAGTTTCATAGGGATTTGAAGAAACATAAAGTTGGGTATTGTTGGCATAACAGTGAAAAGTAATTCCATGGTTCCTGATCATATCTCTCAGGAGGAGCATATATAGGAAGTAAAGCAGAGGCCCTAAAACTGATCCCTGTGGCACTCCATACTTAACTTTAATTTGATCTGATAGTTCCTCATTTACACAGACAAAGTGGTAGCGGTCAGAGTAATAGGACCTAACCAAGCTAATGCCTGTCCACAAATGCCAACAAAATTGTCAAGCCTATCCAAGAGAATGCCATGATCTGTGGTGTCTTTCCTTTTGACTTAGTGGGGGTTTTGTGTTTGGTAGTTCGGGGAACAGTCACAGTCTCTCTATGATATATAGGTGATTCATTCTCTATGTGTTGTATTTTATGTGACCCGTGTGATGATTCAGTTAGCCAGTTTGTCTGCTTCCTGACCTGGACACCAGTAAGTCAAATACTAACACTATTAAGACTATGAGCCATATTACTTGAGAGGAAAGTGGCACCTTCCCTGGAGGGATGGAGTACATCTCTCTTTAGCAGGTCAGGTCTTCCCCAAAAACTTTTGAAAGTGAATGGTGACTGAGACTGTCATTCCCTAACATTCTGTCTTATTTTACCAAACATAAAAGGCATTTACACTTAACATGGATATTTACATGGATTTGTACAGTTTATCAGCTGTGATAGTTTCCAGTACCCCAGCGAGGGCGTGGGGGTAAATGTATAAATACTATCCATGGGACGCAGGACAAAGCGCATTGATATATTGCTGCAGATTTAAAAACTAATGTCACAAGAGCCCATATTTACAGAATCACCCTGAAAATGACCATCACCATGTCAGAGAAAAGCCTGCGTTATCATTAGAGCCACTTACCTCAGAGTGCTGCCTTAAGTTGGAGCTGCAATTTTAATCTTGAAATATCCGCTTGTCTTGGTGTAAAGTGGTGTTGCATGATGAAACTATTCTTTTTTCACTGTGCAGAGCTAAGAAAGCCTTTCATTTAGAAGAGCATGATGCTGCAGCAGTGATGGACTCGGCGTTAGTGACAGTCTGTGATGGTGTGCGCAGCTACGAAGTAAATGTAACAGAGTAAATGATGTGCGTTACTACCCACCTCTGAGAGTGGATTAGGACATACTACTCCATTGGCATACTGTATAGTAGAGAAGTGTGGATATTCAGATGCAGAAGTGGAGTATACTTTGACATGATGTTCGACTACACATACGCTAAGCGTTCACAACAAAATTAAAGTATACTTTGGGCTTTAGGGACCAAAGTCCCTAACCCTAAATATAAGCAATAGTGATGTTGGCTCAGCATGCACCAAATGCAGAAATGGGAAGAAGAACCTCCTACACCATTGTAGTACCAGCACAGATTTTGTTCTAAAAGCCTTCAATTCAAAGTAAAGTAAAAGAAAATTTCATCATTAAATATAAATGATACGGATTCGGTCAATACGTTATAGCTCTGAGGGGAAGAAATGAATGAGTAAGAGTATAAACTGAATTGATAGAGACTTGGAAGGAACATAAAACCCTTGAGTCATTTTCTCCAGGGACATTTTTTTCCAGCAGGACTTCAAAACACCATCAATATAATACATCAAAAATCTGGCAGGAAGTAATCTGCTCTGAGAATGAAGCTAAATTTGAAGTTTGAACATTTGATATAGAAAAAAACGTGGCAATCCGCATTTCCTACTCTGGGATGTTTGACTAAACATTTATTTACTTGTTTATTTTTAATGATTTTTTTTTAATATAAATGTTTAAATTGATTATATTAGATGAATCAAACAATAACACATAAAAAAAACACACTTTACACAATAACACCAATATATTGGGTACATTCATATAGCATCTTTGGTTGGGTGTTTTTCTGTCTTTGTCATGTTGGACAAGAAGATTTGCTTCATGCATGTGACCCACAGTTGGTTTTAGGCCATTGAAATGGGTAACATTTTAGCAATTTATGGATTAAGCCACACGAGAGCCCCATATCTCTGGGATTTAATAATATAGGGCCTTCAAAATGAAGATACAAATAGGAAAGTTTGTTCAGAACCAGAATATAAAAGGATATAAAAATTTCATTAGATTTCAAGAGTTTTAGACACACTTTGAAAAAACAACACAAAAAAAGCTTTTTTCCCATTTTTGGACAAATGAACAACATTTGGACATTTTCAAATATGCACTTTGGACCGTCAAAAAAAGGAATGGAGTACATTCACTTGAATTGTTTAAAGGAGGAGGCCTGAAATGAAAGAAATCCTAAAAACATCTTGAATGGCCTGAGGGTGAATAAGTTGTCAGCAAAGTTTCATTTTTGGGTGAACTATTCCTTTTAACATCACGTGTACGCTTTTCAACAGCCAAACAATGGGACATTTCCTGCAACAATTTCTTAATGCTAGGGGTTGTCTAAGGTTTCATTATATTTAATACAAACTAAACCAAATGCATAGATAGATCTCACATTCTCACCGCAATCCAATAGCCTCCAGCTGTTACTGTATTCCACAAGGGAGAGTGGGCACCTTTTCTGGGAACCAAGGTAAACATTTGAGAATTGGGACTGCTGAGTGCTGAACGATCGTTTCCTGTGCAATGACATCTCAAGAGACCTCCAAAGACCTGTCCAGGAAACAAACAACACATCTCAAATCCCAAAGCACAAGATGTTGCCGCTAAAAACACCAACTGCCAGGGTAGTTTCTGTTTGTTTGGTCCTCGTCTACTGTATGTAATGGACCAGCGTAGCCACACTTTCACATTGCAATTTTGATGTATTTATTTTTATTTAAAAATGTGTAAGTTGTGTCCAAACTATTTACTGGAAGTGTATAGTGTAATATATATTGAAGTAATTATTGCCACTGTACAGTTCAATTCGCACAGACAGGCTCATGTGATGAATTACATATTTTGATGATGTCTGTGAATAGCTTTTCTTGGCCTGGCTGATGGTTGTATATGGCAGCGGTTTTATTAAGGGTAATTTCCTCATAATTTGGTACATTTTGAACATGTTGAATTTAATCAATAAGTTTAAGTGGTGCTTGATTGCCCATCAAATGAAAATGTCCATGATTTTGTGCACATGGTTGGCAACCATCAATCCTCACAAAAAGCAACATGCATGACAAAAACTAAGGGCATCAGTCAACATATTTTAAACATTTCCTTTCTACATTATGTGCAAAATCAAGAGCAATATGGTATGCACCAGCAGGGTTGGGAGGGTTACTTTTGAAATGTATTCCACTACAGATTACATGCTGTAAAATGTAATTTGTAATGTATTCTGTTGGATTACTCAAGGTCAGTAATGTAATGTAAATACTTTGGATTACTTCTTCAGCACTGGGGGATTGTTTCACTTGTTTTGACTATAAAACTCTGCCAGACAAAATAAACATGTTAAAAATACATTCTCTGAAAAACATAAATATCTTATGCAGTTTTGTTTCTAAAACAAGATCAATCAAACTGATCTTGTTTTAATGATTTTTAGATATTTTTACAGGAAAACAATACAAAAATTATTATCAAGAATATGATTTCTGCCCTAATATCAAAAATCTTACTAGTGAATTTTCTTGATAAATAATATGATGGTGTCTGGTCACATGTGCATGTAAAATGGCTAGAAATAGCATTTTAGCTTAGCATAAAGCTAACAATTTACACAAGGTTTATTTCTATTTCTTCTGCTCCAAACTTACTTCAAACGTACTTCTCTGTCTGCTCGTATGAATGTATGAATGTAACACATCATAAGAAAGTGTTTCACCGCTGTTCAAATGCACTTTGGATCTCATCATTTATATGTATAAATGTTTTCCATCAGAAAGGACGAAATATTAAATGACACAAATGACAATAAAATGCAAAGTATCTCTTCAGTAATCAAAATACTTTTAGAATGTAACTGTATTCTAATTACAATTATTTAAATTGTAACTGTAGTGGAATGCAGTTACTTATATTTTGTATTTTAAATATGTAATCCGTTACATGTATTCTGTTACTCCCCAACCCTGAGCTCCAGTATTGATTTTTAACCTTTTCTCTACACACTGAGCAATAGTTTGTTCATTTGGAACGCTTTGCAGTTTTTCATCAAAAACAACACTTGAGCAGATTAGGGTTTTTGAGAAATATAACATCATATGAAATAAACATAAATAACCATAATTACACACACACACACACACACACACACACACACACACACACACACACACACACACACACACACACACAAACACATATATTATACAGAATGTATAATTATGGTTATATATGTCTCGGGTTGTTTACTGACTTTTTACAGTGCCATCATCATTTATTTCTGGTGTTTTTCAATGCCTTTTATGTATAGATTTTATTGTTTTAGCCTTGTCCCAGAGCCCAACATTTAATATTAAACTATGAAAATCATTCAGAAAAAACATTACATTTTTAAAACTACGATAATCAAAACAAAGAGTGAAATAAACAGAAACCATTTCAATATTTAGTATTTGAAAATTATTTCTATCGATTTCCAAATGGATATTTTTATTGGGTGTCATTTTTAATCAAGCTGTAAATTTGCAAAATTATGTGAAATGTGTGAAAATATTTAATTGTATGTATTTAGGATACTTATTGTAAAATCTTATGAAATGAGCAAGACAAAGGAGGTGTTCAATTTCTTTTAAAAAAAAATTCAAATAAAACTTAAAAAATGTAATTTCCTTCAGCATCATTTCCTCCACCGAATTTTATTAAACACGTTACAGAAATTGAGATGTGCTGGAAATGACACTGTGGTGGGAAATCTCATTAAAAATGACATTTCCTGTAATGCATGTACTGCATATGTACACTGTTGGATATTGGTAATTATAAATGAAAAAAAAATCTTTTTTTTTTCACAAGACTACTTTCTAGAAGTACACGTTGCTTAAAATGCCTGAAGTTGAAGAAACAATATGAATACATTTATATAGATGTCTATTTTGCAGGCGATCGAATTGTGCTCTTTATCCTCTTTGTGAAATATGAAGTAAAAGGAAGTGTTGCAGTAATGCTACTAAGCACTTTATCTCTCTCTCTCTCTCTCTCTCTCTCTCTCTCTTAATTAGAAACTGTCCCCCCAAAGGCACAACCGTCCACCCTCTCTACATACACACACACAAATATATGGACGTCTGTCTGCAGTTATATGTGTGACTGACATGCATTCTCCTATACCGTAGAGCAGAAAGACATTCACAAAATGAGATGTCAGCCATGGTATCAGCCATAGCTGTTAACACACAAATCCTTTTTATCACCCTGCACTGTAAACTCTCAGTGCCTGGCAGGTTAATCTGCAGAGCCACACTGCACACTTGTTACAAACAGCCAGTCCTCAAGATAAAGCCATGCCGCAGCTTACTTCAAGTGCTTCTGCTGACAGCTAACAGAAATAACTGCAGGTTTATGACTTTAAAGATTAATGAAGTGATGTCCAAGAGGAGCAACAGCCTTCTGCAAATTCCACCAAGGCCCACTGCTTTAATTACAATAACTCTTGCTGTAATGTGCGGTTAAAGTGTTTGATTAGCTTATACAATCGAGCTGCCGTGTTACTGCAGGTATCCGTGTGGGATTTCAGTTTTAAAGGAATGATCAATACAAGTTAAGCTCTTGAACAGCATTTGTGACATACTGTAGATTCCCTCTGTAGATTAAATATTTTGGACTTGTCCGTCAATTTCTTAAAACAAACAAAAAGTCA
Source organism: Moxostoma hubbsi (assembly GCA_032164185.1). NCBI lineage: Eukaryota > Metazoa > Chordata > Actinopteri > Cypriniformes > Catostomidae > Moxostoma > Moxostoma hubbsi. Next base: position 35,170,884 of record JAVLUX010000024.1, on the reverse strand, counting down.
CGTTTACAGTCATTTACTGTACTTACAATAGAAGTCTATGGGGCAAGGCCTTCTCGAATAGTTTAAAAGGCAAAATGTGAAGCTAGAAATGTTTGTTTTTCTTTAAGGCACATACATTTTAAGGCGTGCATTTTAGATTGAGCACTTGTATTAAGTATTCCGCGTATAAAAATGTCTTATTTGAGCATTAAAGTTGATCATGATAGGAATTGACAATTGGACATAATTTCGCACAACAAGGTTTGTAAGCAATTTTATCCCACATGCAACTCAAATAATGTTTGAATTTTGCGGCTATACTTTCGAAGTAGTGTGTATTTTAACGTGCATCCCAATGCAATACATTGCCCCATAGACTTCTATTGTAAGTGCATTCCAGTAAACACACTTTTTGTTCGCTTATGCAAACTATGGTATTAGTTGAAATTATACTCTTAAGGTAATTTAGAGAGTGTCACATACTGTATGCAGTCCAAAAACCTTAAACCTTAAATTAAGTGTAAGTGGTGTTTTTCATGGAAAAGTGTGCAAAAAATGTTCTCCCTTAAAGATATTAATGAAATAAGTGTCCTGAGATATCTCACTGGTCTCTGTGATAGCTGTAGATTTTGTAAACAACAAACAAAAATGTGTCTGCGGATCACAGGCATTGACACAGGCTTTCCACCTGTCAATCAATTTGCTCGTTCTCATAGTGTTGCATATGAAGCGGATCATTGAGGCTATGATTCATGTTTGTCAGTTGAGGGCGCTATTGTGCCACTGTTGAATTTGACAGACACAGGAACAAAAATGCTGCTCTTTTGCACAGTTTTGGTCTCAAAATGATCGTTGGAGGGCGGGGTTTGGAATGAGGGGGCGTGGCTAAATCAACGGCTCAGTCTCGTGAAAGTTTCAGAACGCTAATATCACTTACAGCAACAGTTCATAGTAGCCCATTGGCAGAAAGGCTTTATGGTTTATGACTTGAATGTGGTTCACACATATGACGATTTCACAAGCTGTGACACATAGAGCATCTTTACAGAGGTTTTAAAAATGCTGTATCACAGTTTTTAAAGCCCACAGTCCAGGATGAGACGAACAAACGCTACTGTGGTACAGCACATCCTATGAAAGAACAACCTCTCAAAAAGGCTACCAGTACCATAGGCCTGGACTCAATTAAATGTTTCGCTAAATGTGATTAAACCTTGATGAACTCAATTGATTATTTCTAGTTTCTCATACACACTCTCAAGCACATCGTTCTCTCCTCAGATTAACTTTACCCCAGCTGACAGATTAATAAACAGTTTTATGTTGCGGTTGATAGACAATACCTCGACTTTATGATTAACTAATAGAGCCAGTTTTGTTTATAACACAACACACTTGTGTTATATTCTCAGGCTCATCTGCGGTCTCAGTGGATTTACTTTTTCTTAACGCTTGAGGCAGGAAAGACTCCATTCACACAACCCTCCACTGAGAGACTACTTATTGTCTGTTTTTAATGTTTTCTGGTAGGCTGCATACTCAGGTCCTCTTCGCAGATGTCCGAATTGATTATTAACCTAGTTATAAAATGATAAACCGGCTATCAACGACAATCAAAATGATATTTATCTCACCAGTAACACTGATTATTATTTGGCAGTATCATGACCTGCCGCTATGCAATTGCAAAACAAATCTTTCAGCCACACAATTGAATGGTTGATTTCCATGTAAATGTGTTGGCAGCTGCTTTTATTTTCCACATGAAACAGCTTCTTAAGGCACAGAAATTGTGGGGATCTGTAAATAATTTACAGGGGAAGTATGGATCGATGCAGGGTAACTATGGGTCCAAAAACATTTCCTTAGGCAGTAAAATGGCTCATGGGTTGCCTTTATTTGCACGTGCACTTTATATTGGTATGTTATTTAGTCTGTAGTCTCATGTGTTTCTGTGTTTGTCCTATGTTGTTTTATGTAGCACATGGTCCTGGAGGAACGTTGTCTCATTTCACTGTGTACTGTACTAACTGTATATGGTTGAAACGACAATAAAACCACTTGACTTGACTTTATGCCACAGACTTCAGTTACTATGTAGCTGTATGTACACTATATGATGTATACAGTATGTATATGTATGGTCTGAGACCACATAGAAAAATCTTTAACTTAACTTGGTTTAAAAAAAAATTGTATGACTTTGAAATCCCAAAAAATATGTAAGATTCTGCACTATTGGGGCCTGGGTAGCTCAGGAGTATTGACGTGAGTTTGAATCCAGAGCCTGCTGAGTGACTCCAGTCAGGTCTCCTTAGCAACCAAATTGGCCCAGTTGCTAGGGAGGGTAGAGTCACATGGGGTAACCTCCTCGTGGTCGCTATAATGTGGTTCTTGCTCTCGGTGGGGCACGTAGATGCAACGGAGGATGCAACAGATGCAACGTGGATGCAACGGAGAATAGTGTGGAACTCCACACGCGCTACATCTCCACGGTAATGCGCTCATCAAGCCACGCAATAAGACGCGTGGATTGATGGTCTCAATAAGACGCAGAGGCAACTGAGATTTGTCCTCTGCCACCACAAGGACTTAGAGCGCTTTGGGAATTGGGCATTCCCATATTGGGGAGAGAAAAAAAGATTCACTATTTCTAAATCACTAACTCAAATGGTCAGATTTCTTTGCTTTTCCATTCAATTAGAAAAATGGACAACAGACGCATTTTCACAAGTGATCTCAGACTTTTGGACCCCATTGTACATGTCCTGTATATGTGTATGTATTGTTATGGGACTGTCAGATCTTTATCCACAAGGCTTTTTTTTAGGTCACAGTTGAACAGGTCAAGGTCTAAAAACAGTATAAAATCAGCTAGACCTTTAAAAACTAGTGAAATTAGACTTCCATTAGTGGACTTTCATCATGATCAAAATAAAAGCTAAAAGGAGTGCTTATGATTCTCAATCAAGGTTTCAAGCGACTTTAATCCAGAATAGAGGACACAAATAACAGTAATTATGAAAACAGCATGCTATGGAGTCCATTCTATGAGTATCTGCCTCAGTTTTAGGAGTAATTTAATATTGAGACAATATTTATACTTTTGCTCCTCTGAAAATGGTGATATTGGGAACAAAAACATGTTCATAGTACAAATGGGCCTTAGCATGGCAGCACAAAAGCAGAATTTGCAGTGGATTCCAGTGGCAGGAAATGCCCAAAACCAAAACAACATTTCATCTGTATACTGGAGGCTGTTTCCCGACACTCATTTTTTTAATTATGGGATGGGATTTCCAGAACACATTCAGCCCTTCATTCTTAACTGTCCTCTATGTGTTTACCTGGTTTGAATCACAAAGATTAACCATAATGCAACTGACATAATTTCAGTTGTGAAATGATTTGTGTCCTTTTCAATATCCATAATTTGAAGTCCATTTGACGTTTTTAACATTCCTCCAAAAAATTCAGCCTGATCTCATTAGCATGACGTGATCATGACAACGTTTTTGCAAAATAAATCTACGTGCCTTATGACACGTTTCGCTGCAGTTTCCTTCAAAATTTCCAGCGAGGGGTGCCAAAACGAGTGAAATTGTGTCAAAATTAGACAACATAACACTTTAACCTAAACCTAGGCTAGGCTAGGCAAGGCAAGTTTATTTAAAGAGCACATTTCGTACACAAAACAATTCAAAGTGCTTTGCATAAAAAGGATAAAGAAAATACAAGATATATACAAATGTAACCGGTTATTAAAAAAGTACAAATTATTACAAATAAATAAAACCTAACCAATAGTGGTCTATAAAAAAGCAAGTGAGAGGTGAACAAAACAGATATCCTCACCCTACCGCAGAAGCTGATCATGCTGGAATAAGTGTATAAATGTAGGTCGTTCTGTAAAACAAGCATTAAAATATAGAGTTTTTCAAATGATGCGTTACAGTAAAAAGTGTTTCGATATCACAACATGGCAGTGTGTGAATAACAGACTGAAAAACAGTACACAAATTCATCAGCTGTTGTAGTTGTGATTTGTGTGAAAGTGAATAAAACACACAGTTGTTGTAGCGCCTCTAGAGTTCATTTCACCAGGAAACTGTGACGAAACTTAGAACGAGGCACGTAAAAGTCAATTTGCGAAACTTCAGTTGCAGTAACGCTCATTCAATGAGACTAGATTCAAAAAATGTGACTGATCTCACCTTGAACACAGTTCTTGATCAAAACTCGGTCTGTGGTTACCGACATTGGACTACTGCCCCCAGTGGCTGAAGCAGGAAGTGTTTTTGAACATGTGAACTCAAGCTTCCAAGTGAAATGTCCACAGAGAGGCACCAAAAGCAAGTTGTAAAGTGAGTTGAAAAAATGAAAACCTGAATGTTATTTTATACTACACAGAAGCATTTGCCATTCAAACTGACCAAAGTGATGTTTCAAATGCATGCAATGTGCTGCTGTTAGCTTTAGCGCGTTAGCCAACCTCAGTGCAACACTTAAATTAAACAATGTACTGTACATATTCACACAGCGTGGAGTGATGATAAAGCATTCAACTTTTATATATTAGCTGCTGTCTTCACTGAAGTTTTGCTAGTTGCTTCATTCTATATATTTTACAATTTTGTCAGACCAGCAAGGCAGCCAGGTAACTCCGCCCCTTCAGCTACATACGGCAAGGCATGTGCGCTAAGTGCACGAAGTGTCCCACAGTCCACACTCCGTTTTTACAGTTGAAAAAGTGGCCATCATCTGGGCTTTTGTAGTACGCTCCTTTTTGCTGCATTTTTAAGTGTTAGCATACTACTCACACTACTTACATTACAAAATGATGTTGAAGAGTGCAAAAGTCTGCGGTTTGGGACGCATCTATAGACCGAAAACCACAAAACTCATTTTTAAATTCAAGAAGTCTACAGTATGTCAGTTGTTGTTTACAAACACCCCAAACTGCTCTGAATCTTATGCGTAATAAATGCTAATTATTTTATAAACTTGCAGCTTTTCCACTAAGCATTTTCGCTTAAGAGGCGGTTCCATTAACCCAGTGGAAATTGAGGTGGTGAAAGACACCTATGACTGCAAGCCTGTGTGTTTTGGGTCACGGCCAAATTTCAGAATCTCCCACCCTTCCCTGAGAGCTGTTTGAAGGCCTACTTCACAACACACACAAACATACATTCTCATGGCCACACTAAGTACACATAGTGCCATGTTATCAGGGTAGAAGACAAAGCAAGAGAGCAGTGTTAAAGGAAAGATTACTGATTGTGAGAAGTTCCTTGTTCCTTGAAGACATTGTTTCTCCATGAGAATTGCATTGGAAAGATTCTTAATGCTGATAGAATTGTAAATGTTGTACAGATGATAGATAAACTGAATATTCAACATTTTAAAGTAACAGAAACCATTGACAGAAATGTTAAAGACATAATACATTTAAATGTTACTGTAAGGCTTCTGCTGCTACACTGATTATATTTGTTATTATTATTATAATGCTTGCTATCTAACACATTATTACTTACTTTGCATGAAACAAACTGCGAAAGGTGAGTCGTTAGCTTAACATTAGTAGACAATAAGCTCTGTCATAGATAACAAATTAAAATGATTTAAATATAGCAGTGATGTTTCAATAATTTTGCTAAATAATTGCTTTCCATCATCTCTTTTTGTCCACTTGCCCCCTCCAACATCGCCACTCAGCAACTTGGTCATTCATGTGCTCGGAACTCGTAATTAACATTTTTATGGCTTCACTCGAAGGCCGCATAAAGCCTCAGACCAGTTATGAGTTATTTGGTTTCATATGTTGTTTACTAAATGTAAATAATATGAGTAGTCATCATTTCATTTGCTAGAGTAATTATTTGTTTCATTTATGAATTAGTAAATTACAATCTGACTCTAAAATTCCATTTGGAATGTTTGTAAATGTATGAAGCAGATTAAGAACTTCCCATTTCTGATTCTTTATTTGTATATTTAAATTTGTTCTATGATTGAGCATTTTTCCATTGGATTTTTAACTCTCCTCAGACTGTCGTTGAGCAACCGTTCTTGGACTGCTGTTTGTACATTGCTGTGTCACTTGGGATGAATAAAAAGCCACTCACAAAACGCCAATATTTAGACAATATTTGTCAGCTACAAATTCTTCCTGAGCTGCTGACAACCACCAAGGATTGTTTGCGAGGACATCTGTCATCTTAGTATGGGAAAGTACTGAAACTATTTCCAAACCTTTAGGTTGTTCTGCAGGGGCAGAGTTGAACAGAATAACTATCAGTATCACAAACAAGAAGAAAACAAATGGAACAAAAAACGAAATGCATTGAAACTTCTCCAGACAATATATCATTTCATATAGAATTTATTCATGTGGGAGACGATTTTTCTAAAGCACCGTACAGTGCATTCAATCTATAGGCCTACATTTTATCAGCATACATTCCGGACCTCGAATCTGATTGGACGAGAGACATCCCATGAGCACTGATGTCTAAGAACATCAGCACTTGGACACTTCAATGTTTGTATCACTCTGTATGTGTTTGTACCGTTCTAAACTAAAGTGCAAGAGCAGTGCACATGTGTAAAAAGCTAGATGTGTCTCTTTACATTTTGTGACCGCAGATTTTAGCTAGCAAAAGACCATTTTTGTGTGTAAACGAGTCAGCTGAGGTGATTCATCACCAGCCAGTCACTATTTTATTTCATCGGCACCCTGTGATTTAAAGCTGGGAAAAACAGCTTTAAATGAACAACTTCAGCATTAAGGCTCATCACAGCAGAGAAACACAACGGACTGATTAATTACACAAGCTCAAGGCATTTACCTCTTACCAGAGTTTACACATTGTAGAGAAAATACTGTTCAAAATGGCGGAGGACATTGCAGTTTCTATAGTGAGTGAGTCTTGTGCACCAGCTACGGTGAAGTAGGGAGGAATACTCCACTTGGACGGCTATTTTTCCAACGAGAAAATAGGATGCATCTGACAAAAATTACATTATCTTCAGAAAGCTGACTAACACACTATAGCAGCTCTGCTTAGGAGTGGCAACAGACCGCAGACGCTCAATCTCTCTCTCTCTCTCTTCCTCACACACACATCCATCCTTGTTTATCCAATAACTTGTTTGAAGCAGCCCAAGCCGTGATACTAGTTCTAAAGTGATGTTTTTGAGAGGTTTGGCGGCATTGTTTGTTTGAACCAGCAGATGCATTTTTATGACTGTACTCAGCTTTTCCTATTTTTTTTTAAATTTACTTATTCATTGAACTGTTGTATATAAAAGTAAAAGTTGTATAAAAAAGGAAAGCTGACTACTAGCAATTTTTAGAATCACTGGCATCACCTGTGATGCAAAACATGGAAAATGCATGAATGAACTTCAACATTGCCTGGTCTTCTGTACTTGATTAGGTCCTAAAATACTCCAGAGTTCAATAGTCTTAATCATTGACCCAGATTAAAGTTCTATAAGCATTTTCCGCTAATTATTTTCATCACGTAGATTTAGCAGCTGGGTGGCACGGTGGCTCGGTTAGCACTGTCGCCTCACAACAAGAAGGTCACGGGTTCGAGTCCCGGCTCAACTGGGCCTTCCTGTGTGGAGTTTGCATGTTCTCCCCGTGTATCTGTGGGTTTCCTCTAGGTGCTACGGTTCCCCCCACAAGTCTAAAAACATGCAGGTTAAGTGAATTGGAGACTCCGGTAGGTGTGAGTGAGAGACACCCAGACACCGGGGGTTGCATCTGGAAGGGCATCTGGCATAAAATCTGTGCCAAGTCAAATATGCAGATCGGCGACCCCTAACGGGAGCAGCCAAAAGAATAAGATGATTTAGCAGCTGGGTTTTACAGTGTACCGACCCATGTCTTTCTCTAGAATATGTCCTCAAATTCTAACTGTTTGTGGGAAAAGAAAAAGGCCAAAGGCAAAGGAATGGTCAACCCAAAGAAGTTTTATAATGGTAATTGGGGAGGACCATTAAATGATTTGATGCTGTCATCCATTTGTCGACTTCTGGCCTCTGAGAGAAGTATGTTAAACAACGATATTCTCCCTAAAGATCCCAAATGCATTTGCAATCTCCAGTTTGTCTAAGCATTGACAGTTTACTGTATTCAAAGATTAATACAAAAAAAAGCAATGCTAGAACCTTTATATTGATGTTTATCTTTGATAGTGTTATTCGCCAGTAATGCCATTTCTGTAGAAATACATTTTTAGGTCAAAATTATGCCCTTGTGCGTGATAAGGCTGTTTTTTTAATTGATATTTGTTTGCCAAAATCAAGAAATATATCATATAAAACACAAAATAAAGAAAGGGAAAAATAATAATAAAAAGTAATCCACTATCAAGGTAATAAATGCTTATTATTGGATAACAATGAAGAGAATGGAAAATAAGGTGATGCAATAATAGAAATAATGGGAAAAATACATCAAATAAAAAGTAAACCCCTATCAAGGTAATAAATGGTCATTCACATGTTGGTGTTAAAAATGGCGCCACTGGTAACTTTGTGTCGTACACTAAGCATAGTATACAAAAAATATACAAAAAAAGAGATGTCACCATTAAACCAGCACATACGGCTGGAGGGCTGGTTTTAATGAATACAAATGATTATATATGTGAAATTAGAAGATAGTTTTCTGATGATCAGTTCTACAAGAAATTACAATTTGACCCTACGAGACACTTTGATCTTGACATTGACACATTTCTCCAAAATGCTTGTGTGTCTGGATTGATCAGTGATGTTGAAAATGTATTTCTAGCTTGTGAATTTCCTACAATACCTGTGATCTATATTTTACCTAAGGTACATAAATCCCTCACTAATGTTTCTGATTGACCAATAGTGTCTGGGATTGGATCACTGACTAAACCTCTTTCCAACATCACTGATGCCCATTTTAGACTTTAAGTGACACACTTGCCATCATATCTTAGATATATGAGTGACATTAGAGCAATTGTCTCTGGTTAATATCTCTGATGACAATATCTATCTGGCAACTCTTGATGTGACCAGCCTCAACACCAGTAATCCCCACTCTATGGATTTACAGGCACTTTCATTTTTTTCTAAATACAAGAGAGAATAAATTGCCTCCCTCCAATCTATTGGTAGTAATGGCACCACTGGTGCTTTCAAAGAATTACTGCTTTACTTTTTACAACTGTTTACAAGTGTTTTGTATGCGAAGAGCTTCCACACAAGCTCTTTGAAAGGTAGTATTCCCTTTAATCGATTTTTACGACTGCGCAGAATTTGCAGCAATTCAGTGGAATTTGATTGCCAAGCCAAAGTTTTGTATAACCAATTTATTCAAAGACAATATTCAAATAGTCTGCACTTATATAGTGCAATTTTAGAGGTTACCAAAGTTCTTTACACTGTGTCCCAATCACACACACACACACACACACACACACACACACACACACACACACACACACACCATGCAAGGCACTAGCCTGCCATTGGGAGCAACTTGGGGTTCAGTGTCTTTCCCAAGGAAATTCTGTGGGAATCGAACCACCAACCCTGCAATTGGCAGCCGACCCGCTCTACCACCTGAGCCACAGCCGCCCTGAAGGTGGTTAGATAATGCCTTGGAGAGAGCACGTACTGTGGATCTTTCTGTGAAAAGGGCACCAAGGAATAGTCATTCTTCACATATTATTTGTTCCACAACATTTAGTCCTATCCATGATAAAGAAAAAAGTATAATTAAGGAACATTGGCATGTGTTAACAGTTGACAATGTAGGCAAGGATCAATATACCAACTTACCTCTTTTGTTCGCTCTAGAGGATGAACCCCTCAGGGACAGATTGGTTCATGCTGACAGCAGTGCAACAACAGTTGGACAGAATATGACTCTTGAAGGCCATAATGTTTTTCTCCCTGTAGACACTAAGATTCCTGTCATAACTCTAAAATGGCTAACACTTTAGTTAGTTTTGTTACTAAAAAAACCATACAGAATGACTTGTTTTATAACTTGTAGTTCCACTAACTTTGTTTACCTTTCGATATGTCCTTGTGACTTGCAGTACATTGGCAAAACCAAGACAACTCCACACTCGCATTAATGAACATCATAGTTCCATCTACAGAGGAGACCTAAAATCTCCGGTTCCCAAACATTTTAAGGAAGCCAATCACCCTGTCCACACTCTCTCTGCTTGTGGTATTGATCGAGTTACCCTGTCCCGTAGATATTCAAATTTGGAACAAAGACTACTTCAGTGTGACAGTCGATGGATTTTTGTTGTTTTTATTATTTAAAATGGAACAATCTCTTGGCCTTAACAAGACTTTAAATCTTTCCTGTTTTCTTTAGATGTCATTCCTGCCCACCTATTGTTGTTGCTGTAGTGCATACTATGGATGACTCCACCTATGTGGGCGGTGCCTGTGCATCATTTCCTTATTGGTTAAGTGATTGACATATACCTTGTTTATCCCTGATTATTATCATGTGTCTCCAATCAGTTTTTGGAATCAATGTTGTGCTCGAATGTATGTATATATATATATGTGTGTATAATATATATATATATATATATATATATATATATATATATATATATATATATATATATATATATATTCTTTTATTTATTTTTTGTTGCACATTTTCACTTTTTTTGTTGTGCACGTTTGTACACCTTTGTTATTGTATATGGCAAATCTTCAGTGAAACCTTTTTCTCTCAATGGATTTTGCACTCAAAATTTATCCCTTACATTCATAGGGCGGCTGAGGTGGTAGAGCGGGTCGGCTGCTAATCACAGGGTTGGTGGTTTGATTCCCGGCCCACATGACTCCACATGCCAAGTGTCCTTGGGAAAGACACTGAACCCCAAGTTGCTCCCAAAGGCAGGCTAGCGCCTTGCATGGCAGCTCTACAGTCATTGGTATATAAGTGTGTGTGTGAATGTGTGTGTGAATGGGCGAACAAGACACAGTGTAAAGCGCTTTGGTAACCTCTAAGGTTAAAAAAGGCGCTATATAAGTGCAGACCATTTAAATTCATATTTCTGAAATATCTGGGGCTTAACATTGTGTAAAGGCAACTCAATTTGAATGGCATTATGATTATAAAATAGTTGATCTCTGCTTTCTAATGTCCAAACTCCATATCCAACTGTTGAGCTTCCATAAATGGACTGAGGAGGGTCATACTCGCTATCTTGCCAGATAAACAACAAGGACCGTTTTGGGCTTTCTGGACATGCTTATTTATCATGGGTGTGTCAAGGGATGGTGTACCAAATAGTTGTTTATTTTAGACCTAATGCTTTATGATAACAAAAGCAGGAGGACAAATATTCAAAGCAACATATCAAACATGGAAGACGCAATCAAGAACAAACAATCACTACTCTTATGTAAGCATAAATACTGTATACATATGATAGTCCTTTAAATAGACTTAAATGAGCTTCCCTGGTAATGATAATGAAATAGCATCTGATTGTGATGTAGTAGGAGAAACACTCTTTAAGTAACAGTTAAAATGTAGGTCATGGTTTAAACATTTCCTTCTGGATAAAGATGGTTATCAGAACACAATCATATTATGTAATAGAAAAATTCAGCAGCTGGACACTTAACTGGATGAGCCAAACTCTGGATCCACAGACTACATTTCCAAACAAATCCAGAGGGCCCTTTTAATCATATGTCTAGAACACCCAGGTATTTCCTGTGATGCTCAGCTGTAGGTATTTGGAGAAAGCAGGCTGAAGATATGCTCTGTCAAACTTGTTTTCACAACTCTTCAGAGTAGCACTCTGTCATTACTCAAAAAGTTGATCCCCAGAAACCAACATTTACACTATGATTTAACTGTCCTGAGGAATTTAATTGTGACAACGGAACAGATGTTGAAACACTAGAAATCACGAAGCAGGAAGAACTTGTCAAATAGGAGGCGGCCCCCTCAAATATTGTTACGCTTCTGGGAAGGGCAAGAGGGGAGAGTGTGGATCCAAACACAGAATGTTTATTATGCTACTCAGAAGAAGATGAAACAATGATGAAAAATAAAGCACTGGGCAAAAGGGAAATCAAAAATGCAACAACAGTTTACTGGCTAAATATGTAAGTAACATTCATACACTGACATGCTTACAAGCGAACAAACGAGAACTGACAATGAGTGAAGGAAACAAGAGGGTATATATATATATATATATATATATATGCAGATGAATAATGAGGGAACATCTGTGGAAGATGGAGGGCAGGTGAGTGTGATCAAAAAGGTGCACACTGGGAAATGTAGTCCATGAACAAGGGGAAACTAAACCCAATATTGACCAAATTAAAACCATTGGCAATAACCGTCAATATAAATCACCAAAAACAACCATCGTATTCGTAGAGAGAGAGAGAGAGAGAGAGAGAGAGAGAGAGAGAGAGAGAGAGGAGTTAGAGAAAAAAACATGCTCGGTTCCTAGACACATGTCGCCTGGTCCTCAATCACTCCTCCACCCTCTGGCGAATGACAGCCGCTCCTCCCAGGGCGGACCGGAGCCACCCCTCTGCGTTTTGGTGGCCAGGAGCGAGCCCCTCCTCCCCTGGTAGCGGCTCAACCGCTCCAGGCGGCCGGCACCTAGCCCCTCCTCCCCTTGCGGATGGCAGCCTCTCCTCATTGTCGAGGCGGCCGGCAGCGACGACTCCGTCCCCCGGCAGATGGCCGCGGCTGCTCCTTTATATTTTAAAAGCAGAATTCCTAAGCAAAACAGTGATCTAGTGACAAAATAAGGTGAAAAAATAGCAAAATATTGGTATCGGCAGTATTTTTTTTTTTTTGTTTGTTAAAATCTGTATCATATCAGCCAAAAAAATTCATATTTAGCATATCTCTTTTTCCCCCAATAACTGAGTAATATTACATTTTAATTAAACTAAAATGTCCATAATGCCAAATATCAAATCCTCTTTTACATTTTTACATTTATGAACACTTTCTTCCTTCTCTTCTACTTGTTGTTAAGTTGCACAGGAATGAACATGTTATTATTGAGAGAAGCAATCACCTACCCTGCTAAACTCAGACTCGTGTCTGCATACTTCGATTGGCCATCTTCCTGAACAAACCCAACTGGATTCGTAGCCTCTTTTTGGAAGATAACACTGCACATTTACAACTCTGTGTGTGATTTTATCAACCATTCAGACATTTCCCCAGACTCATGTTTACAACCATTTCATTTCCTATAACTTCCGTTTTTCCCCAAGCCTCAGCCAACACGAGCCGGGCATCTTGGCATTAATTCAACAATAAGGCACCCCAATGTCTTTTTTTCAACATCTATTGTTTATTTTCTATTTCTCCACTCATGCACTAATGGGTTGGGAAAGAGGTAATGAATAAATAAAGTAAAATGTGAGTAAATAAAAGCATAATTTCCATATTTAGGTGAACTTTTATACTTTAGACAAAGGTAGTCAATAAAGGTTTGATCTTTATCAAGCTTATTCAGACTTTCCTGGAAATGACTGAATGCTTTGCCCTATAATTACTGCACCTGCAAGCTCTGGAATACACAACCAGTAAGTGTTAGCAAGTTAAGTGCATGAAGCATGGTTTATGGTTAGTGATGGAGCAAAAAGGATTTCATTCTTGACAACCTCTTTCAAAGCATTTAAGCCAAATCTGATGTCATGCAATCTCTATCCAAGTATAGAAACAGCACACTTGATAATGTACAGCAAGACATGCACCACTATGACATGCAACTCGTAAACAAATGTGTTGCTTTTAATTGCTCTTGTATTGTCTATTTTTGTATTTTAAGAGTCAATCGACAGCATTAGTGGCATAATGTTGTTTACCATAAAAATTCATTTAGCCATAATCCAAAATCTGGGTTACAGTGAGTTTCTGCCTTTTAAACTCTCCAAAAATTGGCCCCATTCACCTCCATTGCAAGTGCCTCACTGTAGCCTCTATTTTTGCTTTTTTTTAAAGAAAAGAGTCAAAATGAATTTTTGTGGTAATCAACATTATGGCACAAATGCATTCAACTGAGCTTAACTTGTATTGAACCTGGAATAATACTTTTAGGCACGTGATCCAGACTCAGTGAGGTGCTGATGTGGGCGATTAAGGTTTAAGTCTGGCCAGCAACGTATCCCTATCTCATTCGATCTCTTACACCACAATTTTCTTAAGCCACGGTCACACAGGACTTTGAGCATTTGAAATTCATTCAGAGTCCACAGGATAGGACGTCTGGCACAACGGCTTCTGGTTTAAATAATTAAAAAATCATAAATAGAAAATTATTATATATTATATAATTTATTATAAATATTCCAAATGTTCAAAAATAGACGTCTACTCACTTTTTTTCACACAGCTTTGAAATATGTATTCTGTAAATATGCATTGCAATGAATCAGTGTGAATGGAAAGCGAAGTGTATTGTGACCGTACTTTTACTCTTTGCACTATAAATCTTTCTCTAAATAAAGGCCAAAGCCCAACAATAAACTTTCAAGAATTTACACATTTAGAGAGGACAGAAAATAATGTGGATTAAAATGAAACATTACAATCAAAAGAACAAGACAGGTGAAACTGTCCTCTATAATAGTGATTTCTGCTTTAGTCAAACTCTATGATTTACTTAAAGGGTTAGTTCACCCAAAAATGAACATTTTACCCTCAAGCCATCCTAGGTGTATATGCCTTTCTTATTTCAGCCAAACACAATCGGAGTTATATTAGAAAATACTCTGGCTCTTCCAAGCTTTATAATGGGAGTGAATGGTACCTTAGATTTTGAAGCCCAAAAAAGTGCATCCATCCATCAAAAAAGTATCCATATGGCTCCAAGGGGTTAATAAAGGCCTTCTGAAGAGAAGCGATAACTTTATAAACTATAATCACTGGCTTCCGGTAACAGCCATCCGTGCCTTCACAAGGGAGTCGAGTTCCGGCGTATGACGTAAGGCGTAGTGTAAGCTCCGATGAGAAGTGACGAACGCGGAAGCGCGTTGATCACAGCAAAGGAAAATGGCGAAAAGAAGTGAGATGTTTTAGCTATACTGTAGATTTGCATTAAATGTCTTATGTCTTAAAATGGTGCATTCATGCGTCTATCCAGTCATTCCAATCATCCATTCATGGCAGTAAATACTTTCAACAGCCTCTGTTGGCATTACCTCGCATTTCCTGCATGAGCACCACCACGTCTCCCATACTATCCATCAACCAGATTCCTTTGCTTGTGCCGCTGCTGCAGCCTCCTCCATCTCCCGGAGTTCCTGGTCGGTGTACTCCAGTTCAAACAAATAGGGCTGGGCAAAAAACGAAATCTCCTCTTCTCTTTTATCGAAATCCTCTGACATTTTTCTTTAAAAATTTGTGACTGTTTTGCTCTATCCTCTGTGCTTCCGCATTTGTCACTTCTCACCTGAGCACACGCTACGCCTACGTCTTACGCCGGAACTCGAATCTCTTGTGAACGGGCGGACGGCCGTTAACGGAAGCAAGTGATTATAGTTTATAAAGTTATAAATATGGATATTTTTCCTACTAAATCGCATCGCTTCACGTCAGAAGGCCTTTATTAACCCTCTGGAGCTGTATGGATTACTTATTTGATGGATAGATGCACTTTTTGGGCTTCAAAATCTAAGATACCATTCATATTTTTTCATATAACTCCGATTGTGTTTGGCTGAAAGAAGAAAGTCATATACACCTAGGATGGCTTGAGGGTGAGTAAATTTTGGGATTCATTTTTGGGTGAACTAACCCTTTAAAGCACCTTGATTCCTTTCCTGTGGTCAGTGCTATTATTCTGACACACACACACACACACAACTGGCTAAACACCAGCCCGGCTGGTTCTAGTTTGCACTGATTGTACTGTTTTTCACTGGAAGACAAAGAGATTCAAATAGAACGATTATTTTTAATTTACTCACCAGACATACACAAACATAATCAAGCCCACCGATTTCATACGTCACAAAAACTTTTTTAGTAGCTACTAATGTGGTATGTAGAGCTACTCAAGCCTTAAAGCTTTGAGAGCTAATAACATTGCGACTATGTACCAAAAGTACTCTCCTTAATAAGCCAATCTGGACTCAATGTTCCAATCCAATCAACAGTTCTCACTGAGCCAAGAGATGTTCCTTGAATTTAACCTGCACATAACTATATATTTAGAGACTGAAAGACTCAATTCTTAAGCAATGCCAAATGAATTATGTTTTTGATCTTTGATATGCATCCAAGGAACATGAGTCACTTAAGCTCCTCAGGAGAATATAATTTAAGTGATTCACTAGAAATAGTGATAGTAGTCAGTAATTTCATCCGTTTATATTTGGTAAAGAAAAAGATGCATGTAAAACAAAGCAGTTTTTATAATTATTTGCTCTTTCTTTGTCTTTCCAAAATTCTTATCTAGATTTAGCTTTTTTTTTCTCTTTCTGTGCCACTAACAGCAGCAAAAGGAACTGCAATTTTCTTAAGTAAATTTTCTACAAAAAGTGTGAGTGGCGCTAGCCTGTGCAAAATTACCACCAATGACAGGGTGTTCTGGGTGGTTGCTAGGGCACTGATTTGCAGTTGCTAAGACATTGCTATGTGGTTGCTACAGTATTCTGATTGACTGCTAGGGCATTGCTAAATTGTTGCAAGGTTGTTCTGGGTGGTTGCAAGAGCATTGATAGATGGTTGCTGGGGGTTTCTAGGTGTTTGCCAGGGCATTGCGGTGCGGTTCCTAGGGCATACTGGGTAGTAACTAGGGCATTCCAAGATGGTTGCTAGGGTAGTCTGGGTAGTTGCTAAGGCATTTATGTTGTGGGTAGTTGCTGCAGCATTGATGGCAGCTAAGGAGTTGGTGCAAGGGCATTGTTAGATGTTGCTAGGGTGTTCTGGGTGGTTGCTAGTGCGTTGATAGGTGTTTGCTTGGATGTTGTAAGTGGTTGACAGGGCATTGCTATGAGGTTACTATGGCGTTCTTGGTAGTAACTAGAGCATTACTAAATGGTTGATAAGGTAGTATGGGTAGCTGTAAAGGCATTTCTAGGTAAAATTGTAATCATCAAAAATAAGAGCTAACAAAACTTATTGAAACATCAAAAGCTACAACATGAATGTTAGATCCAATACCAGCTAAGCTCTTGAAAGAGGTATTCCCTGTAATATCAGAACCTCTTCTTAATATTATTATCTCCTCGCTATCCTTAGGGCATGTCCCAAGAAACGTGTCTAATATAGACCAATTTCAAATCTCCCATTTATGCCGAAAATACTTGAAAATGTACTGTCCATCCCAACTATGTTCATTTCTACAGAGAAATGGTCTACATCAAGAATTTCATTCAGGACTTAGGCCCCATCATTGTACAGAGACAGCACTTATCAGAAGTCACAAATGATTTGCTCTTATCATCTGATCACGGTTGCATTTCTTTTCTAGTGCTTTAAGATCTTAGTGCTGCCTTTGACACCATAGATCACAACATTTTCATGGATAGGCTTGAGAATTATTTTGGCATTTGTGGAAAGGCATTAGCATGGTTTAGGTCCCATTTATTAAACCGCTACCTCTTAGTCTGTGTAAACTAGGAATTGCCAGTTCAAACTAAAGTTAAGTATGGAGTGCCACAGGGCTCAGTTTTAAGGCCTCTGATTTCCCCTTATATATGATTCTGCTGGGAGACATCATCAGGAATCGTGGAATTTGTTTTTACTGTTATGTTGACGATACCCAACAGAATGCGTAACAACACCAAACAAGGCGGTGCCACGCATTCTCAAACAAAACGAAACATGGGTTTACATTTTGAGGCAATCACTACATGATGCATGCAACAGGCGACAAACGAGACAAGACATTTGTGTTAGTGTCCAGCCACACAAGCACCTGATAGCTAAGAACAAAGTGACCAAACCTCAGCAAAACATGAAAACAGAAAAAATCCCGCAGTAACACGTGGTCACGAGAGGCAGACACAAAGACAGATATAAATTATTGATGCGAGTGCATGCAAGACACAAGCGAGATACACCCATGTCAATAACAGACAGACAAGGAGTATGAATGTCCGGGTCCCAACACAGACTGAAACCGAACCAGACAGGAAGTCAGGACCCAGACACCACACTCCAGACATGAACCAGAACGGACTAAAGAACGCACAGCAGGGAATATAACCGAAAGAGTGCGCTCACACAAAGACAGACATGGGCAGATAATGCCATGGTCCTGTCAGGCAAAACCCAGACTGACAAGAGTGGCAGGAACATAAAAGCATATCCCAAGGTTACCATTGCCTGCCAGATCCAGCTCCATTCCTGCTTGATATCTGATCCCACTGCTATGATTATTATTTAATCAAACTACACAATGATCACTCTAAGATTTTATAAATATTACAGTTTAATTTTTTGGTTTATGCATAAAAATAACTTGATTTGCCAGGGTGTTATGGGTAGTTGTTGCATTTATGGATGCTAGGGTGTTCTAAGTGGTTGCTAGGGCATTGCTAGATGGCTGCTAGGACAAGGGTGTTCTTGTCAGTTGCAAGGGCATTGCTATGCAGTTGCTAGGGTATTCTGGATGGTTGCAAAGGCATAAAAAGATGATTTCTTGATTGTTGTTTTGTGTAGTTACTACAGTATTGCTAGATGGATGCTAGGGTATTCTAAGTAGTTGATAGTACATTGCTAGGTTGTTGCAGGGGTGTTGTAGGTGGTTGCTGTGGCATTGATGGAGGCTAGGGTGTTCTGGGTGGTTGTTAAGGCATTACAAGGTGGTTGCTAGGCTGTTGTTGTGTGTAGTTACTACGGCATTGTTAGATGTATGCTAGGGTGTTCTGTGTGGTTGCTAAGGTATTCTGGGTAGTTGACAGGACATTTCTAGATGGTTGCTAGGATAGTCTGAGTAGTTGCTAAGGTATTTCTAGATGGTTGCAAGGGTGTTGTGGGTAGTTGCTGTGGTACTGATATATGCTAGGGGGTTCTTAGTGGTTGCTAGGGCATTGCTAGATGGTTGTTAGGACTAGGATGTTCTGGGTGGTTACTAGGGCATAGACCTTATTCACAGCCGTGCCATCTTTGATTTTTGAGGGGAATGACAATGAGGCTGTAAGGGATAGACTTGCAGTCACTTCAATTGGCTGTACTGCAGTTTAAAGTGTTTTTGATTCATTCCGGGAACTAAAACATTGATAACATATATTTCTGAGAACTTTCAGTAGACTAAAAACTCCAGACAACATGAGTTGTGGAAAATCAGACGTGATCTAGGAGCTTTATACAGCTTTATACTGTTCATGCCATTGAAGAGACTGTAAATCAATCCCTCTCAGCATCACTGTCATTCCCATTAAAAATCAAAGATGGCGCTAGCAAGAAAAAGGTTTATTACTAGATGGTTGTTAGGTCTAGGATGTTCTGGGTGGTTGCTAGGGCATTGCTAGATGGTTGTTAGGACTAGGGTGTTCTGGATGGTCACTAGGTCATTACCTGCTGGAAAATCCAGCTTAAGCTGGTAGCTGTGTTTTGGGACATGGTAGCTGGTCGAAGCTATTAATTAGCTGGTACAAGCTGGTACTAAAATGGTCATGAGCTGGTCCAAGTTGGTCATGAGCTGGTTCAAGCTGGTCCTTAACTGGTCGACCAGCTACCATGTTCCAAAAAGCATCTTGACCACCTTAAGCTGTTATGACAAGCTGGCAGCTGGTCTTCCAGCTGGGACCAGCTCATGACTATCTTGGACCAGCTAAAAGCCAGATTGGACCAGCTAATGACCAGCTTAGACCAGCTAGAAACCAGCTACCATGTTCCAAATCACAGCTACCAGCTTAAGATGGATATTCCATTAGAGTCGCCATACAATTTCAGTGTATAGTGACTGAGGCTGTCATTTAGCCTAACATTTCCTTTTCCCCCCGCTGAATAAAGAATGAGGGTGAGGAAATGGTGACAGAATTTTCTTTTTTGGGGGAGCTGATCCTTTTAAAGTCTTAATAAACTAGATCAAAGGAAAGTGAGGAATAAACAGCTTGACAGGACTGAAACAACAACATTTAGAAATACAAAACCATCCATTTGTTTATGGCTGTTTAAAAACTGTAAGAATTACTCAGGGCCAAAGAAACATTTTATTATTAGGTCGAAATGTCAGTATGAAAGAGTAACTTGTTTCAAAAACTATTAATAAAGAGTCTCTTTGGCACTTAGTAAAGACACATAATGAGTTCTGAGCTATGCTAATTTAAGTTTAAACATTGTCCCAGATGTTTTTCCTAAAATTTCATAAGAGATATAAAAATAGACATGAATGAGACAAGTGTTGGGATACAGTCAGAATATAAAGCTATGCAGTTAATCTGGATAACATAAATTAAAGTAATTTTGTCTTGAATGAATTTGAAGAGAAATGTTTGAGTTCATATTGAAATGAGCCGTATCAAATGACCATATCATGGTTCATTTGCTTTGAATCTGTAACATATTGTCCATAATAGTTATAATTTAAATAATATACAATATCTACATCCCCAAATAACTTTTTTGACAGCTTTATAATTAAGTTTCTATTTAGCTTGAATAGTTTTAATGATGAGGTCAGTGGATACCGGAATATTTCAGATGACACAAGAAACATTAAAGCCTCCTAATGCACTGTACGAATCATTCCTACATCGATTGTCCATCAGTGCCAGGAAGAGGGCTAGACTATAAATGAAAGATGGCATTTGTGTTTGTCTGCCCCAGAAGGCAATTAAACAGAATGCTGAAGAGAGAAAGGAGAGGAAGAGAGAGTATTAAGTCCAATCCAGCATCACCAGGGAGCTTGTAGAGAATCAAGGGTAAGGGTCGGCCTGATGTGATGTTGTATGCATTTTTTCTTTACAATTGAACTTTATAAAGAGAGGTAAAACCTCAGAACAAAGACTTGATGTTTGCCCAGCTGCCAGTTGGCATACACGCAATTTGTCATGCAGCACTAATGTCACTGTTGATATCCTATCAAAACATATTTCAGTATGTGGAACAGCTACAGGTTTTATTTATTATTATTTTAACCATATTATTTCATCAGGAAAGAGAATCTCTTTTTAACTAATTTTTGGATGTTTATTAATTAAAGTATTTATTTTAAATTTATTTTTCACATTAGAAACAAGCATAAAAATTAAAACAAATTACAGACATGAAAATTCAGCAAAATAAAATAAAAATGTAACCAGAGAAAGTAAAAAAAAAAGCCCAGGAAGGCTTGTGCATAGTACTTTCCCAAGAAAACAAATAAAGTAAAATGCTCGAAAATAAAATAAAATGCTTAAAAGTAAAAAATAAATAAAATGCAAACAGGGAAAATAAAACAAAACAGAAAAATAAACAAAACAGTAAACTGAACTAAAATAAAACTAAACTCAAGCAGGGAAAGTAAAAAGCTCAGAAGAGCTTCAACATGGTACTTTCCTAAGAAAACAAACAAACAAACAAACAAAACAATAAATTGGGAGCAAATCTACACTACCGTTCAAAAGTTTGGGGTCACATTGAAATGTCCTTATTTTTGAAGGAAAAGCACTGTACTTTTCAATGAAGACAACTTTAAACTAGTCTTAACTTTGAAGAAATACACTCTATACATTGCTAATGTGGTAAATGACTATTCTAGCTGCAAATGTCTGGTTTTTGGTGCAATATGTACATAGGTGTATAGAGGCCCATTTCCAGCAACTATCACTCCAGTGTTCTAATGGTACAATGTGTTTGCTCATTGGCTCAGAAGGCTAATTGATGATTAGAAAACCCTTGTGCAATCATGTTCACACATCTGAAAACAGTTTAGGTCGTTACAGAAGCTACAAAACTGACCTTCCTTTGAGCAGATTGAGTTTCTGGAGCATCACATTTGTGGGGTCAATTAAACGCTCAAAATGGCCAGAAAAAGAGAACTTTCATCTGAAACTCGACAGTCTATTCTTGTCCTTAGAAATGAAGGCTATTCCATGCGAGACATTGCTAAGAAATTGAAGATTTCCTACAACGGTGTGTACTACTCCCTTCAGAGGACAGCACAAACAGGCTCTAACCAGAGTAGAAAAAGAAGTGGGAGGCCGCGTTGCACAACTGAGCAAGAAGATAAGTACATTAGAGTCTCTAGTTTGAGAAACAGACGCCTCACAGGTCCCCAACTGGCATCTTCATTAAACAGTACCCGCAAAACACCAGTGTCAACATGTACAGTGAAGAGGCGGCTGCGGGATTCTGGGCTTCAGGGCAGAGTGGCAAGGAAAAAGGCATATCTGAGACTGGCCAATAAAAGAAAAAGATTAAGATGGGCAAAAGAACACAGACATTGGACAGAGGAAGACTGGAAAAAAGTGTTGTGGACAGATGAATCCAAGTTTGAGGTGTCTGGATCACAAAGAAGAACGTTTGTGAGACGCAGAACAAATGAAAAGATGCTGGAAGAATGCCTGACGCCATCTGTTAAGCATGGTGGAGGTAATATAATGGTCTGGGGTTGCTTTGGTGCTGGTAAGGTGGGAGATTTGTACAGGGTAAAAGGGATTCTGAATAAGGAAGGCTATCACTCCATTTTGCAACGCCATGCCATACCCAGTGGACAGCGCTTGATTGGAGCCAATTTCATCCTACAACAGGACAATGACCCTAAACACACCTCCAAATTGTGCAAGAACTATTTAGAGCAGAAGCAGGCAGCTGGTATTCTATCGGTAATGGAGTGGCCAGCGCAGTCACCAGATCTGAACCCCATTGAGCTGTTGTGGGAGCAGCTTGACCGTATGGTACGCAAGAAGTGCCCATCCAACCAATCCAACTTGTGGGAGCTGCTTCTGGAAGCGTGGGGTGCAATTTCTCCAGATTACCTCAACAAATTAACAGCTAGAATGCCAAAGGTCTGCAATGCTGTAATTGCTGCAAATGGAGGATTCTTTGACGAAAGCAAAGTTTGATGTAAAAAAAATCTTATTTCAAATACAAATCATTATTTCTAACCTTGTCAATGTCTTGACTCTATTTTCTATTCATTTCACAACGTATGGTGGTGAATAAGTGTGACTTTTCAGGAAAACACAAAATTGTTTGGGTGACCCCAAACTTTTGAACGGTAGTGTATATATGTGATTTAAATTCATGCATTCAACTTTGAAGAGTTTCTTTATGGTAAAACATTGTGGCACTCTAAATGATTAGCCTGGACCAGCTAATAACCCATTTAAATCTGCTTAGACCAGCTAATGACCAGCTTGGACTAGCTAAGGACCAATAGGGGACAATCTTGGACCAGCTAATGACGAATATGGACAAGCTTGGTTCATCTAATAATCAGATTGGACCAGCTAATAGTCTGCTTGGACCAGCTTGGATCAGCTAACCATCAGCTTGGACTGGCTAATTGTCAGCATGGACCAGCTAATGACCAATCTGGATCAGCTAATCCAAGCTGGTCATTAGCCGATTAGCTCTAAATTTAGACCTGCTTTAGCCAGCTAATGACCAGCTTGGACTAGCAAAGGACCAATTTGGACCAGTTAATGGTCAGCTTGGACCAGCTCATGATCAATTAGGACCATCTTGGTCCACCTAATAGTCCACTTGGGTCAGCTTATAACCAAATTGGATCAGCTATCCATCAGCTTGGACCGGCAAATTGTCAGCTTGGACAAGCTAATGAACAATCTGGATCAGCCTGGATGAGGTAATAATCAACTGGGCCAGCTAATCCAAGCTGGTCATTAGCTGAATAGCTCTAATTTAGACCTACTTTGACCAGCTAATGACCAGCCTGGAGCAGCTAATAGTCAGTTAGCATGAGCTAATGTCCAATTTGGACCAGCCTGGACAAGCTACAGTAATAATTAACTCGGACCAACTAATGACCATTTTAGACCTGCTTGGACCAGCTAATGGCCAATATGGACCAGTTTGTGACCAATTTGGACCTGCCATGACCAGATAATGACTAGCATGCACCAGCTCGTGATCAATTTGGGCCAGCTTGGGCCAGCTATTGTTCAATTTGGGTCAGCTTTGACCAGCTAATGACCATTTTGGACCAGCTTGGACCTGCTAAACCAGTTAATGACCAGTATAAATCAGCTAATCATCAGCTTGTACCAGCTAATGACCAATATGGACCAGCTTCTGACCAATTTAGACCTGCCTTGACCAGCTGTTGTTCAATTTGGGTCAGCTTTGACCAGCTAATGACCATTTTGGACCAGCTTGGACCTGCTAAACCAGTTAATGACCAGTATAAATCAGCTAATCATCAGCTTGTACCAGCTAATGACCAATATGGACGAGCTTCTGACCAATTTAGACCTGCCTTGACCAGCTGTTGTTCAATTTGGGTCAGCTTTGACCAGCTAATGACCATTTTGGACCAGCTTGGACCTGCTAAACCAGTTAATGACCAGTATAAATCAGCTAATCATCAGCTTGTACCAGCTAATGACCAATATGGACCAGCTTCTGACCAATTTAGACCTGCCTTGACCAGCTGTTGTTCAATTTGGGTCAGCTTTGACCAGCTAATGACCATTTTGGACCAGCTTGGACCTGCTAAACCAGTTAAAGACCAGTATAAACCAGCTAATCATCAGCTTGTACCAGCTAATGACCAATATGGACCAGCTTCTGACCAATTTAGACCTGCCTTGACCAGCTGTTGTTCAATTTGGGTCAGCTTTGACCAGCTAATGACCATTTTGGACCAGCTTGGACCTGCTAAACCAGTTAATGACCAGTATAAACCAGCTAATCATCAGCTTGGACCAGCTTCTGACCAATTTAGACCTGCCTTGACCAGCTAATTACCAGCTTGGACCAGCTAATGATCAATTTGGGCCAGCTTAGACCAGCTTGAATCTCCTAATGAACATCTTGGACTAACTATTGACCAATTTAGACCAGCTAATGACCAATTTAGACCAGCTATAAATGAGAGTCCAATTTTTACACTTTCAAATAACTCTCTGACTTCATTTATTTGTGGAATTAACAAGACGCATTTCGGTCATTCTCCCTCAGCTGCAGTTTGTCATTGTAGGTTTCCTTAAAATACGTAAAAAAGCAATTGCAGTTGAGATTAAATACACTTCATCTGGCAAGAAAAGCAGCCAGTAAATAACCTGCTGAAGACTGTCTGATTGTGAATATCAATCTTCAAAACAAACACATTCTACTGAATATATAATTGTTTTGCTCACAAGTACAAGAAGCTGATGATTTAAGAAAAAGCTGGTAGAAACCAGTTACAAAGGAAAGTAGCTTTCTCTGTTCCTCAAGATCAGGAGCCAAACTATGAATCAGAGTAACGAGAATGCAATCTTGACCTGATGTGCTCACTCCAGAGAATACTGAGGAACACATTACAATTTCTATACCAATAAAAGTATGTTTGATGCAAATGTGCACTGCAGGCATAAGAGTGTGAGATTCCAGTTGTTTGCCAGATGTTGTAGAAAAGGCACACACTACCCTTCAAAGTTTGGATAAACGCCCTTATCCTTTATTAATGCTGTTTTGTACATTTTAGAATAAGAAACATGAATTCAGTCATATGTGTTCAAAATATTTTGACTTTTAGATGCTATTAAGCAAATACAACATTATCACTTTTTTGGCTGTTCATTTATGCAAATTTAATTTTGACTATAGAAGTCTGTTTTCATATGTGGCCACAAAACACTAGAGATGAAAGAAAAAGTAAAGAAAGTGACACGATAAGTAAATAAAACATCAGACAGAGTGAAAAACACTTCCACATGCACAATCCTTTTGAGAATATTGGCTTGAAGATGAATTTCTGTGGAGCACAGAAAGACACTATATCTCTGTCAGATCTGTTTAGACAATGTCAAATCTTCTCTAAACACAAGTGTTTTGCTCCAAAAAAAAAAAAAAAACTCCATCGTTTTGTTATTCTAAGCAACGGATGATTTCTTTATAAGCTAGAATTGAAGCTCATGGCCAACATAAACTCACCACTTAGCAAGACTTGGAGAAAGTGTGTGAACGCAGAAGAGTAAACGACAAGCATCAATAAAAGCATTTACACCCAAATATTCAGATTTTATCTTGATTATTGTCCAAAAACGTGTTTTTCAATGCTTTATTCTTAAAGATGAAACATGTAAGTGCAAAAATAATGACTGTTTTCATTAGTCTAACAAACAGAGCGTCCAGCCCCACAATTGCACCCTTAGCTAATTCAATGTTGCGGTGTCAGGCTGATTGGGATGCTAAATCAAACAGAAGAGTTTTGATAGAGCCGCAGAGCCACAGTGTTTACACTTTTTGGGGTCATCAACCTACAAATGGAAAACTTATAGTTGCCCCTCCATCATAAGTTGGGAAATGAGAATTCTGATTCCGAAAAAATTACTTCACTCTTTAAATTATTACATTTGTCCGCCCCCATCCTGAATATCTGGTTACATCCTTGCTGGACATGTTGCTGTTGTTTAACAGCTGGGTTTGGTGTATTTTGGAGAGGAAATTTGTCTCTAAGGGTCACATGTGCAGGAAGGAGAATGTACTTGTTTTATTGCAAATCCTTGGCTTACATCCTCTATCATCAGTCCATTGAGCAGGAAACTTCAACCCAAAGTCTGCCATCGAAAAATAGCAAATAAAAATTAGAATAAGTACAATATATTTTCCACAAATTAATAAGTCAACCAAAAACTTAAATTCTGTCATCATTATTATAATTTTTTATTTTTTTTGGTCAACATTCCCTTTAAATGTTCACCTTGGGAAGCATGTGTTCTGGATGTCAGGGATATTATGGAAATATGGCTCTGATGACAAGATGGCGCCGGTGTATGTGGCATGCCGTCTGACGTCTCTGCTTCTTTGTGCTATATGTGTGTTTTTATCTGTATCAAACTGCTACTCGCTTCTGGTTTATGATCGCCAGTTACTTCTGGATATTCGAGACTCTTTTGTGGCCACATTTAACCCAGAGTCAAAAAGCTCTGTGGCTGGATCACAATCCTGTTCTCCAAAGTCTACCTGGGATATTCCAGAATATCTGCACAGTTGGCCTAATGGGGTTCCCCGCAGAAAGCGCCGCAGGAGACGCGGCAAGCGCGGAGGGGTTGCTGTCAAACTGAAAATGACGCTACTCGCCGGCCGCGCCTCCAGCTTCGTCTCCATGACGACGTGGAATCTAGGCGTTGGCCGATGTGCTGGTTGGCGTTTGATCGATCCACCTGTTCGCTGGCTTCGGACCATTTTCCCGTATTCTACGTCGACGATCCCCTGTTACCCTCCTATCCGTGTTCGTCGTGGTGGAGCTACTCTAGAGAATCTTCGTTTTTTGAATAGAGACCTCTCTCCCGCGATCTCTGACTCGGTATCACCTTCCAGGATGGCTCTGATTAATGCTCGGTCGCTAGTCAATAAGACGTTCATTTTAAATGACTTTTTCACTACCCACGCACTGGATTTTATGTGCATCACAGAAACTTGGATGAAGGTTGGTGATTTAAGTCCTTTTGCTGAGTTGATTCCGGAAGACTGCATATTCTTTAACTCTCCCCGCTCTTCTGGGCGCGGAGGTGGTCTAGCGGTAATTTTAAAAAATCGTTTTAGTAGCTACTGTCACTCTGTCCCGTCTACATTCTACAGTAGCTTTGAAGTACAGCTGTTGCGACTGGAATTTGACGATCCTGTTTTGTTAGCGCTGGTGTATCGCCCCCCTCACTTAGTGAAAGATTTTATAAGTGAATTTACTGCTTTTATGGGCGAATGTGTAACTAATTACAGCAATATTCTTCTATTTGGGGATTTTAATATTCATGTGTGCTGTCAGTCAAAGCCTCTAACAATGGAGTTTTTAAATCTCATTGACTCATTTAACATGGTTCAGTGGGTGAAAGATCCTACACATATTCATGGACAAACTCTGGACCTGGTACTCTCTCATGGCGTTTGTATTAGTGATGTTCAGGTTTTTAACACTCTGATCTCTGATCACATGCCTGTACTGTTTTCTATGTCCCTTCCTCCTATAAGATCGCACATTTCATCTATTGCACAATGGACTCGTTCCTTTTCTCCCTGTTTCCATGAGGAATTCACTAACTCTTTTAATGAGGTGTGTCTGTCTCTGTCCCTGGAGTCACCCTTACCTGACTTGGATGCTGAAGAACATCTTTGCCTGTTTAACACTGTATGCTCTGAGGATTTTAATACCACTGCTCCTTTAAAAGCTAAGAAGTCAAATCCTAAGACTGAACCATGGCACAATGATACCATCCGCTCTCTGAGGCGAACGTGTAGAAGAGCAGAACGTAAATGGAAAAGTGATAAATTACAAATCTCTTATGAAATGCTGAAAAACTCTCTCAGTGCTTTTCAGAAAGCTATGATATCTGCTAAGTCAAAGTATTTTTCTAATTTAATTTTAAAAAATCATCATAGTTCAAAAGCTTTATTTTCTGTGTTAAAGTCTGCTCTCAATCCTCCTATAGTTGTGATTTCAAATCCTTCAGTGTCATTATGTGAAGGTTTCTCAAGGTTTTTCTGTGAGAAGATCACCTCTCTAAGATCTCAATTGCAATCATCTGCTTATGTCTTGCCTGAACTGGGCTGTTCATCACCCACATGGAGTGTGTTTGACCCTGTTTCTCTTCTATCTCTCAGAGAAATTGTTGATCATTTGAAACCTTCCTTCTGCTCTCTTGATGTTCTCTCTCCGCGTATCTTGAAACAAACTTTTGATCCAGTTGGAACATGTTTGGTGTCTCTTATGAATAAATTCTTGAGCACGGGGACTATCCCTGATACACTAAAACAAGCTACTGTTACACCTCTGCTCAAGAAACCTTCACTCGATGTTAGGGATTTTAATAATTTTCGACCTATTTCTACCCTTCCTTTTATTACAAAAGTATTGGAGAAAACGGTTCTCAATCAACTCCAATCTTATCTTAGTGCAAAACAAATTTTTGAAACTTTCCAGTCTGGTTTTAAGCCTCTGCACAGCACAGAGTCTGCTCTTTTAAGGGTTTCTAATGATATACTGTTAGCAACCGATGCTGGTGACTCTGTGATCCTAATACTGTTAGACTTAACCTCGGCCTTTGATACAGTTGATCATAAAACTCTTTTATTCCGACTAGAATACTCTGTGGGCATCCAGGGAATTGTCCTCAGCTGGTTTAGATCTTATCTAACAAATAGAAGTTTCTCTGTTAAAATAGGTAATTTTTCTTCCTCACCAGCTCAACTCTCCTGTGGAGTGCCGCAGGGGTCTATTCTCGCACCCATTCTTTTTTCAATATATTTACTTCCTCTGGGCTCCATCTTCAGAAAGCATGGCGTATCATTTCACTGCTATGCAGATGATACACAAATTTATTTCCCTCTGAAGCGCAACAAAGATACTGCTCTAAAATCTCTTTTTGCATGCATAGAGGAAGTAAAAATGTGGTTTTCTCAAAATTTCTTATTTATGAATGAATCTAAGACCAAGGTTATAGTCTTTGGCCCCCATGACAATTATAATAGCAGCAAAATTGATCTGGACTATCTTGATCAAAAGTCATCTTGCATTAAGAACCTAGGTGTTCTCTGGGATCAAAACCTGAAATTTGAAAAACAAATCAATGCGGTGATTAGCTCTTGTTTTTTTCAGTTAAGTCTTCTCTCAAAAATTAAATCCTCCCTTTCTGAGAAAACACTAGAGATTGCAATCCATGCGCACATTACATCGCGGTTGGACTATTGCAACTCTCTCTACTTTGGCATACCCAAACAGTCTATTGCGCGTCTCCAATTAGTACAAAACGCTGCTGCAAAGTTCCTCAAAAGAAAACGCAAATTTGATCATGTTTCACCTATCTTAAAATCTCTGCATTGGCTACCTGTGCATTTTAGAATTGAGTTTAAAATTCTTTTATTTGTTTTTAAATCCGTAAATAACCTGGCACCGAGCTATTTGTCTGAGCTACTCTGTCCACACAACCCCAAACCAAACCTGAGGTCTGGTGATCAGAGACTTCTGTCTGTCCCCAGATCTCGGTTAAAGAATAGAGGGGATAGAGCCTTTGCTGTTGCTGGCCCTAGGCTGTGGAACAGCCTTCCGGTTTACATCAGAGCTGCTCAATCTGTAACTGTTTTTAAATCCTCTCTTAAAACCTATTTTTTTTCTTTAGCTTTTAATTCATTGTGAGCTTCTGTCTTGAATATGTGGTTTGTCCTTGTTCTTTATCTTGTGTATTGTTCAGCACTTTGGTCAGCCCTGCTTGCTGTTTTTAAATGTGCTATATAAATAAATACAAACTTGAAACTTGAAACTTGATTATGAAAGACAGTGTTATATAAACAGAAGATGTTGCTTTGGAGGCACAGTCAAGTCAAGTCAAGTCAAGTGGTTTATATTGTCGTTCAACCAAATACAGCGAAACGAGACAACGTTCCTCCAGGACCATGGTGTTACATAAAGCAACATAGGACAAACACAGAACCACATGAGACTATACAGACTAAATAACATACCTATATAAAGTGCACGTGCAAATGTGTGCAAAAAGTATGGGACAGTACAATAAGGTATGATGAAGACTTTTGTGCTAGTGTATATCTAAACATATATGGTGTAAAGTGTGCACAAATTTACAATTTTAAAATACATCAAAGAGACAAAACTACAAAGAAATAAATATTTTAACTCCCTCTATCGGAATCTGACCTGTATGCAGCATGAATTACTTTTGTGTATCTATAATTCAGAGGTGCCTTCTAGTTTGAGTGTATAAAGATTTCTACTAGCTTGTGGGTGATAAAAAAACAGTCATCACATTTATGATAGAACTTAAGCACTGAGATACCATGGAATATTCAATTGCACAAGCATGATTCCAGGTTTAACAGGAACTGGAGAGTCACCCTGCTGTAACAGTACAGTAATAGTTCCATTTTACGCATTAGGTGGCTTGATGCTCTTCAGAGATGTTTTAATGAGGCCAAAAGATTTTGGATTCCTTCTCTGGAACAGCATGGGGTCTTTAAGGAAATAAGACTCAGAACAGCCAATAAACCACCAAGCAACAGCCTATAGCCACCATCTAGAACATCCTTGCAACTGCATAGCAACATCCTAAAAACCCCTCAGAACACCCAATAAACCACCTAGCAACAGCCTAGCCACCATCTAGAACATCCTAGCAACTGTATAACAACATGCTAAAAACCATCAATAATACCCCATCTACCACCTACATACCAACAGCCTAGCCACCATCTAGAACATCCTAGCAACTGTATAACAACATGCTAAAAACCATCAATAATACCCCATCTACCACCTACATACCAACAGCCAAGCCACCATCTAGAACATCCTAGCAACTGTATAACAACATGCTAAAAACCACCAAGAATACCCTATCTACCACCTACATACCAACAGCCTAGCCACCATCTAGAACATCCTTGCAACTGCATAGCAACGTCCTAAAAACCCCTCAGAACACCCAATATACCACCTAGCAACAGCCTAGCCACCATCTAGAACATCGTAGCAACTGTATAACAACATGCTAAAAACCACCAAGAATACCCCATCTACCACCTACATACTAACAGCCAAGCCACCATCAGAACATCCTTGCAACTGCATAGCAACGTCCTAAAAACCCCTCAGAACACCCAATAAACCACCTACCAACAGCCTATCCACCATCTAGAACATCCTAGCAACTGTATAACAACATGCTAAAAACCACCAAGAATACCCCATCTACCACCTACATACTAACAGCCTAGCCACCATCTAGAACATCCTTGCAACTGCATAGCAACGTCCTAAAAACCCCTCAGCACACCCAATATACCACCTAGCAACAGCCTTGCCACCACCTAGAACATCCTAGCAACTGCATAGCAATGTCCTAAAAACCCCTCAGAACACCCAATATACCACCTAGCAACAGCCTAGCCACCATCTAGAACATCCTAGCAACTGTATAACAACATGCTAAAAACCCACCAAGAATACCCCATCTACCACCTACATACTAACAGCCAAGCCACCATCTAGAACATCCTTGCAACTGCTTAGCAATGTCCTAAAAACCCCTCAGAACACCCAATATACCACCTAGCAACAGCCTAGCCACCATCTAGAACATCCTAGCAACTGTATAACAACATGCTAAAAACCCACCAAGAATACCCCATCTACCACCTACATACTAACAGCCAAGCCACCATCTAGAACATCCTTGCAACTGCTTAGCAATGTCCTAAAAACCCCTCAGAACACCCAATATACCACCTAGCAACAGCCTAGCCACCATCTAGAACATCCTAGCAACTGTATAACAACATGCTAAAAACCCACCAAGAATACCCCATCTACCACCTACATACTAACAGCCAAGCCACCATCTAGAACATCCTTGCAACTGCATAACAACATGCTAAAAACCCACCAAGAATACCCCATCTACCACCTTCATACTAACAGCCAAGCCACCATCTAGAACATCCTTGCAACTGCATAGCAACGTCCTAAAAACCCCTCAGCACACCCAATATACCACCTAGCAACAGCCTTGCCACCACCTAGAACATCCTAGCAACTGCATAGCAATGTCCTAAAAACCCCTCAGAACACCCAATATACCACCTAGCAACAGCCAAGCCACCATCTAGAACATCCTAGCAACTGTATAACAACATGCTAAAAACCCACCAAGAATACCCCATCTACCACCTACATACTAACAGCCAAGCCACCATCTAGAACATCCTTGCAACTGCATAACAACATGCTAAAAACCCACCAAGAATACCCCATCTACCACCTTCATACTAACAGCCAAGCCACCATCTAGAACATCCTTGCAACTGCATAGCAACGTCCT
The DNA here is from genome assembly GCA_032164185.1 of Moxostoma hubbsi. Classification (NCBI taxonomy): domain Eukaryota; kingdom Metazoa; phylum Chordata; class Actinopteri; order Cypriniformes; family Catostomidae; genus Moxostoma; species Moxostoma hubbsi. The sequence goes on along the minus strand of JAVLUX010000024.1, from coordinate 35,137,947 downwards.
AAAAACCCCTCAGCACACCCAATATACCACCTAGCAACAGCCTTGCCACCACCTAGAACATCCTAGCAACTGCATAGCAATGTCCTAAAAACCCCTCAGAACACCCAATATACCACCTAGCAACAGCCAAGCCACCATCTAGAACATCCTAGCAACTGTATAACAACATGCTAAAAACCCACCAAGAATACCCCATCTACCACCTACATACTAACAGCCAAGCCACCATCTAGAACATCCTTGCAACTGCTTAGCAATGTCCTAAAAACCCCTCAGAACACCCAATATACCACCTAGCAACAGCCTAGCCACCATCTAGAACATCCTAGCAACTGTATAACAACATGCTAAAAACCCACCAAAAATACCCCATCTACCACCTACATACTAACAGCCAAGCCACCATCTAGAACATCCTTGCAACTGCATAGCAACGTCCTAAAAACCCCTCAGCACACCCAATATACCACCTAGCAACAGCCTTGCCACCACCTAGAACATCCTAGCAACTGCATAGCAATGTGGTTAAAAAAAACACACCCTTTTAAACTGGTAGTTTTGCACATCCCCACCTCTTACCTGCAAATTCTATGATACACAGTGAAAATGTTCTTACAAAAAATGTAGAGTTCTGGCAAACTTGCCGCATATTCACCGCTCAAATCAAAATCAAATCCCTTTATTGTCACTCAACCATATACAAAAGTGCAACAGTGGGTAGTCTTCCGAGCAACATAGCAGTCATGACGGTGATGAGGCATATTACAATAAAAATCAGATTTACACAACACAATTTACATATCTAATATACACATAATTACACAATATACAAATAATAATATACAATGTACAGAATACAATACACACAATATAAAACACAATATTGAATACACGTACACACTCAAGTGTGTCAGGGGGTATTCCAGAAAATAGGGTTAACTTACCGTCACATATACCCTGAACTCTCGGTTGATTAACCCATTCCTTGCTTACTCTGGCTATGTTAGTTCACTCAACCAAGAGTTTGAAACTCAGAGCTTGAGTGTGTTCATGGTGAACTCAGAAAGGCCTTCTCCGCAGACCACCGAATCCATGAGTCACCATGGAAACAGATGCTGAAGTTTTAAAGACTGCAAACGAACATTATAACATTAGTTGAGGAATTAGGACTGAGTTTGCTTGACAGAAATTATACTGAATCATTGCGTGGATTTTTACATTAATAAATCTATTAAGTTCTACCGTACATAAAAGCTTAATTCAACATTAATTTTAGACCTCTCTCAACTACATTATTGTTAATAGGTCACCCGTTACGTTATTTGTTTGCACTGGACATCATAATTAGTATTAACATTCATATTCTATTAATATTATGATTATAGACTATTGGTTAACTAAATATTTTATTTTAAGATTAATTGTAATGGTATTTACAATGATCTGTGCATGCTCATTTTATTTTACTGTATGTCATGTGAACTGAATGTAATTCCTTTATTTTTTAATACCATTTGATGTACTTCATATCATATCACCTTTTCCCACAGTTGCTGATGGTCTCATTGTATTAACAGACCCTCTTTCAATTGGCATTAAAACTTGTCATGTTGTGTTATCATGTACAGCCGTGGCCAAAACGTGTTTCTATGGTATACTGGAAAACAATGATAAGCGTTTCATGAGTTTTAACGGCTTTTATTGGCAAAAACATTAAATTTATGCAGAGTCAATAGTGTTGACCCTTGTTCTTCATAACCTCTGCAATTCACTCTGGCATGCTGGATATCAGCTTCTGGACCAAATCCTGACTGATGGCGATCCATTCTTGCCTTTTAGTGCTCGGAGTTGATCACAATTTGTGGGCTTCTGTTTGTCCACTTGCCTTTTGAGGATTGACCTCAGGTTCTCAATGGGATAAAGATCCGGGGCGTTGCCTGGCCACAGATCCAAAATTTCAATGTAATGATCTCTGAGCCACTTCATTATCACTCTTGCCTTGTGACATGGTGCTCCATCATGCTGGAAAATGCACGGATCATCACCAAATTGCTCCTGGATCGTTGGGATAAGTTGCTCTTGCAGGACATTTTAATCCCATTCTTTATTCATGGCAGTGTTTTTGGGCAGAATTGTGAGTGAGCCCACTCCCTGTGATGAACAGCAACCCCACACATGGATGGTCTCAAGATGCTTCACTGTTGGCACGATACAGGACTCATGATAGCGTCCACCTTTTCTTCTCCGGACTATCGAATTTACCAGATGTCCCATACAGTCGAAAGGGGGCTTCATCAGAGAAAATAACTTTGCACCAGTCTTCTGCTGTCCAATCCTTGTACTTCCTGCAGAATTTCAGTCCGTCCTTGATGTTTTTCTTGGAGAGAAGTGGCTTCTTTGCTGCCATTCTTGACACCAGACCATTGTCCAAAAGTCTCGCCTCACTGAGCGTGCAGATGCACTCACACCACCCTGCTGCCAATATTGAGCTGCACTGCACTGGTGATGACAATTTGGGTTTTTGTGATGAAGTTCATTTTTTGGGGCAATGAAGCTTTTTGCAATTATTTAAAATGCATCAGATCACTCTGCACGATAATCTAGAAATGATGTGAATCAACACCACAACAACTGAATCAACAAACCTTGCGAAACACAAAATTTATGTCACTGCCAATACTTCTGGCCATGGCTGTACAGTAGGGTCCTTCTGCCTCCACCAACTTGGTACAGAATGAAATTGTTGTTTTAACTGAAGATCATGTGTCTGAATATACACTATATATGTTCATGATCTCAGTATTGGGGAAAAGTAACTCATATCTTCCTTGTTAATAGGAAGCTGTAAAAGGTCCCTATTGAAATGCAGAACAAAAATGTAATTTAGAAATGGACAATGTCAGTGGCGGCTCCTGAAAAAATTCTCAGGGGGGGCAATTTTTCTGATAATGATTAAAGTAACCAATTCAATGGGTACAGATTTCCCCTCTAGCTACATAAGTTACAGGTGGAAAGCTATGTAAGAAATTAGCATCCAGGAGCCTTCAAAAGCAAAAATGACATGGCTTCGCAGTTAATTATTCCACTTATTCATTACTTACATTAATCCAATGTTGTGTGATGTAAAATAGCTAAACAGGACACATATTTAAAAAGATATGTCCAGCAACAACATAAAGACGGGGGCAGCATATAAGTCAATACCAGAAGCATTTATTGACTGATCTCAAAAGTATTGGCTTACAAAAGCAAAATAAGTTATCACAGTACAAATAATCAAGGGTGTTCTTTCACATTCCTCAACACTGCATAAATAATCTGCATTTCCATAAATAAATGAAATATCAGCTGAAAATACAAGTAGACAAATTGTTGAGAGAAGCGGATCTTTAGAACTACATTTTCTGTAATGTAGGATATCACCAAAGTGCTACTTAATAAAATTAAATTAACGTTGTCCTAAATAAGTGAATGAACAAGTGAGGCTTGACCTAGTGTGGTCTGTGCATCTCGGCTTTACACATTGAAGACCAAACCAGAATGATGAGGTGCTGCCAAGTTTAACTAAATAATTCTGATATACACATTAATTACTTACTTCAAAAAGGCCTTATGAGAGCATAATTCACACCAAGTGAGCAGGAGCTTTTGAAAGAGGCTACTGAAAACATTGATGCAAGTTATTGGTAAGAAGCAATTTGTATAGACTTCCATATACTGCCCTCTTGTATAGATTTGTGAAAATGAACATGAACAGTGATAGACATTTTGCCTGAAAACAGCATTTGAAAATAATTTCTAGAAAGGTAAACACAGATATTTGTATGGCTTTGTAAATATGAACAACCATATTCTGGCCAATTGTATAGATTTGTAAAAATGAACATGAACAGATTGTTTTTTTTTTTTTTTGAATGAATGAAAAATAACTATTTAAAACAACATCAACTGTGAACTGATTTGGTGTGAGTGTGTGTGTTTGTGTTTGAGAGAGAGAGAGAGAGAGGCTACACTATTTGTATTGAAACTGTGCTCTTCTCTCTTTCAATGCAGCAAAGCGGTCAATGACTTTCTCATTGAAATCAGGCATGTTGAGGACTAGTTCCCTCTCCATGGAAAGCATGGCCAGTGCATTCAGACGAGTTAAGACATTCCTGCGAAATTCAATGGGCCAGGAGTCCATTGAATTTCGCAGGAATATCTTAACTCGTGTCAAAGTTGAGAAACATCTCTCAGCTTCAGCTGTTGTCATGGGAGTAGTTATGAGGATGTTCAACAGAGTCACAGTCTCAGAGAATGTCTCCTGGAGGTTGTAGCTCATGAGAACCTGGTACAGTGCCAGTGCACCACAGCAGCCCTTGAATTCAGGATTCTCATAGATCAGAGAGAGTTCTGTCTTGAGCTTTGCCTTGTTCAGCATGGGGTATGCATTCACAGTGGCATTCAGAGCCTCATCAGGAAATGAATGGCAGTACCTTTCAAACATATCTGCTTGCAGTAATGTAGCACTCACAAGGTGGCCAGTGAAAGAGAACCTTGCTTTGGTGTGATCCAGGATGGTGTCGCAGACTTCTTCAGACAGCCTCTGCTTCTCCTCTTCTCTCAAAGATGTTCTGGGCCTTTTGGCTCCTGTTGCTACTTGCAGCTGCTGTTGAGAGTCCCTGAAGGCAAACAGACCAATGTGTTTGTTAGGCTATGTACAGTACTGATGCACAGGTATATATGAATGTGATGCACAGATATACACTCACCTAAAGGATTATTAGGAACACCTGTTCAATTTCTCATTAATGCAATTATCTAATCAACCAATCACATGGCAGTTGCTTCAATGCATTTAGGGGTGTGGTCCTGGTCAAGACAATCTCCTGAACTCCAAACTGAATGTCAGAATGGGAAAGAAAGGTGATTTAAGCAATTTTGAGCGTGGCATGGTTGTTGGTGCCAGACGGGCCGGTCTGAGTATTTCACAATCTGCTCAGTTACTGGGATTTTCACACACAACCATTTCTAGGGTTTACAAAGAATGGTGTGAAAAGGGAAAAACATCCAGTATGCGGCAGTCCTGTGGGCGAAAATGCCTTGTTGATGCTAGAGGTCAGAGGAGAATGGGCCGACTGATTCAAGCTGATAGAAGAACAACTTTGACTGAAATAACCACTCGTTACAACCGAGGTATGCAGCAAAGCATTTGTGAAGCCACAACACACACAACCTTGAGGCGGATGGGCTACAACAGCAGAAGACCCCACCGGGTACCACTCATCTCCACTACAAATAGGAAAAAGAGGCTACAATTTGCAAGAGCTCACCAAAATTGGACAGTTGAAGACTGGAAAAATGTTGCCTGGTCTGATGAGTCTCGATTTCTGTTGAGACATTCAGATGGTAGAGTCAGAATTTGGCGTAAACAGAATGAGAACATGGATCCATCATGCCTTGTTACCACTGTGCAGGCTGGTGGTGGTGGTGTAATGGTGTGGGGGTTTTCTTGGCACACTTTAGGCCCCTTAGTGCCAATTGGGCATCGTTTAAATGCCACGGCCTACCTGAGCATTGTTTCTGACCATGTCCATCCCTTTATGGCCACCATGTACCCATCCTCTGATGGCTACTTCCAGCAGGATAATGCACCATGTCACAAAGCTCAAATCATTTCAAATTGGTTTCTTGAACATGACAATGAGCTCACTATACTAAAATGGCCCCCACAGTCACCAGATCTCAACCCAATAGAGCATCTTTGGGATGTGGTGGAATGGGAGCTTCGTGCCCTGGATGTGCATCCCACAAATCTCCATCAACTGCAAGATGCTATCCTATCAATATGGGCCAACATTTCTAAAGAATGCTTTCAGCACCTTGTTGAATCAATGCCATGTAGAATTAAGGCAGTTCTGAAGGCGAAAGGGGGTCAAACACAGTATTAGTATGGTGTTCCTAATAATCCTTTAGGTGAGTGTATATGAAATGTATCTACGTTTAGTACAGATTTCATTTCCACTTAAAATGGGCAGGGATGCATAAAGTCTTTAGTGTTTAAGTTAGCCTTTGTGTCTCACCTAGCCTGGATGTTCAGCACAGTATACAGTATATAAAGTGAGCTAGATTACACCACTGGCCATATATAATGAGAATAGTGTAATTTCTAACACAAACGCAGTCTTCTTTCATGCATACATTTTAAAAAAATAAAGCTCTGCTTTGAGAACGAACAAATGATATTGTTTAATCTTACCTTATGGCCTGCACACTGCTTGTGAAGCTGTCGAGGGCACGTTTGATGAAGACAGCATCGATGTCCTTCTTCTGGAGCTTCTGGTACAGAGTATCGACATGGGGCATGATTTTGTGAAAAAGCCACAGGGAAAAAAATGAAATCATCATCATGTAGCATCCTCACATAGCCAGATGCCTCTCTCACGGTGGGCTGGTCAAATGAACCCAATGAACCCATCCTGATAGTTTCAAAACATTGTATGAGGTCGTCTCGATTCTCGTAGACAGTGTTCACGACTCTGCTGTTGAAGTTCCACCGTGTGGATGAAGCTTTGGGCAGTCTTCGTGCAACAGTCTGGTCAAGAATGCTGGTCCGTTTGGGTGACCGGGAAAAAAAAAGTTGCAATCCCTCTCAGATCGGAAAAGAAATTATGAACTTTTTTGATGCGAGAAGTAGCTTGCTGCATGATCAATGCACATAATGGGCATTCTTGAAATGTTCACGCACATTTTGCTGCACACCAGCCTTCTCTCCCCTCATCACACTGGCTCCATCGCAAGCTTGCGCGATGAGTTTAACTTTCTCATCGTCGGCAAAAAGACTGTTCAGTCTATCCAAAAGCACACTGGCAATTGAGATTGAGGTTGATTCCGAGATGGGAAAAAACTCAAAAATGCGTTCCTGCACTTTATGGTTGCTATCGATGTACCTCAGCACAAGCACCAGCTGTGTCTGTGTAGAAACATCCGTGGTCTCATCAGCTTGTATGGCTACGAAGTTCGCCGACTTCACCTCCTCCACAATATGTTCCCTCACAACCGCTAGCATACACTCCAGTAGCTCGTTTTGAATTGTCTTTGATGTGCCCTTAAAAACTTTTGCATTTTTAAGATGCTCAAACACCTCATCTAACTGTGCCACAAAGTTGACCAGTCCAAGAAAAATACCAGGGTTGGTGGAGCCCTCAGTTTCATCTTTGCCTCGCAAAGCTAACTCAAACACTCCACACTGGATTAGCCGGTTGAGGATGTGGCGGTTCTTGCTAACCTCATCGTTGTGCGACGGACAGCTAGCCTGTATCCCTCATCCAGTTGAGTGGCGATGTTCACTCTCCCCAAAGCAGACAATCTCAAACAGCTGTCCATGTGGGTCTTTGACAGCTCATGTTTCTTTATCTTTTCTGAAAGATGGTGCATGTCTGTTACACCAGTCGCTGTCCAAGCAGTGCTGTCTGCCGTGCCGCCTTCAGGGTGAAAGAGTAGGCAGGAGTAGCAGAAGACTGCATTGGCTACGTCGCAGCCTGCTAGCCAGGTTTTTCGTTCGTACCAATTTTTGGAAAATCCTCGGGTGTAGGACTTTCCCCCTTTAGTAGAAACCTGTTGAATGATTAAATTTGGTCTGGGAGGTCCTAATTGTTTCGTTGACAATTTATCTTGATTTGTTCGTCGACTAAAACGAACTTCTTTCAAAGAGACAATCGAGTTGCTCTGAACGCTAGCCATCTTGACAGAAGTACGTGAATTGATTGACGCTGCTACTCGCTCTTTTCTTGTTCATGGTTACGTTACGTATGACGAAAGCACGTAAGTGCAAGCCCTCCCGGAACCCATAGAGATTGTATTGAAAGCTCTGATATTTGAAAAAAAAAAAATATTTTACATGAGAGTCTTTGAGAGACTTCTGGGGCGATTTTCAGCCTGACTGAAATCGCCCCAAAAGGGGCGGGGCTATTTTAAGCATGACTTTAGCCTGATTGGCAGATCAGACATCTAAATTAGAACACTGATAATGACTGTTGCAGTGATAGAATTGGTTAGAAAAAAAATCCCTTCCTTTCTCGTTTGGCAGTGCGTCGCCATATATCGCCCTAATGAACACACCGCCCCTGGACAATGTACAGTTTCTGATGGAGTAGAGGAGGCTGATACATCTTTTTATTGAATTAACCGACCACCAGCTAAATGAGGGCACTATGGGTGACTCTAAATGACAGCATGTCTCATTTATATTTTCAGATAACAGAGTAAAGTACAAGTCTGGAAATGTGCATTTATATGTACTGGAGCCTACATAAATTAGAGTGATAAGAAATAAAATCTCTAATCTGTGGTCTGTGAAATTATCACATATTATCTAGTTAGTGAAGAACAATAATGAGTGATTAATTGCTTAAGCTTTTAATTGGCAGACATTACCTGCATAATATAAATACATAAAGCCCTGTCTTCACAGTGAGTTGTGTGGGGGACTTTCCAATGTGTTCTGCGTTAAAAAAATATTACAGTATTAAAACTTTCCCTTTAAAAGTAAAAGCACAATGTACATAGTTTGTTCACTTTTGAATGCAAATCTGTGGTGTGAGACTGGAAATGCCAGTCTCTGAAACATACTAAAATCTACCTGATATAAACTAACTCCTAATCCAGAGCAGGTTATGATCAGAGAGTAAGTTGCTATGGCTACAAACATACCCTAAAAGTTATCGTTAACTTACCTGTAAACTTTCCCAAGTGTTGCATAACCTGCTTTCTGGAATACACCCCATCTCTGCTGTCGTGTTTGTAAACAGCGGGTCGGCATTGAGATATTTAAAGTCAGGTTTCAGGGTTTTCCAGATTTGGACATCCCTTTCTAAGTAAAAGACACAGCTAAATATATCAAAACATCAAATGGCAATATTACTTACAGAATCACAATGCTTTAAAAATCGCAATACAGTTTGAATCGGCATGTAAATATCATTGTAATATCGAATAGGGAGGTGTGTGGTAATTTCCAGGCCCACCAACTACTATATGTAGCAACATCCTAGCCACCATCATGAACATCCTAGCAACAACATAGCAGTTAGCTAAAAACCACTGAGAACACCCTGGCAACAGTCTAGCCACCATCTTGAACATCCCAGCAGCAAAGCAACTAGCTGAAAAAAACACTTTGAACACCCTAGCAACCACCTAGCAACAGCCTATACACCATGTAGAATATACTAGGAACTGCATTAACAACGTTCTAAAAACCACCCAGAACACCAAAGCAACCACCTATGAAGCAACAGCCTAGCCACTATCTAGAACATCCTAGCAACAGCATAGCAACTAGCTAAAAAACACTGAGCACCGTAGTAACCACCTATGTAGCAACAAACTAGACAAAATCTGGGATATCCTAGCAACTGCAAAGGAACATGCTAAAAACCACTCAGAACACCCTAGCAACCACCTAACAATAACCTAGCCACCATCTAGAACATTCTAGCTACAGCATAGCAATGAGCTAAAACAACACTCACAACACCCTAGCGACCACCTACGAAGCAATAGCCTAGCCACCTTCTGGAACATCCTAGCAATGAGCTAAAAACCCACACAGAACACCCTAGCGACCACCTACGAAGCAACAGCCTAGCCACCATCTAGAACATTCTAGCAACAGCATAGCAACATGCTAAAACAACAACACCCTACTGCATTGTGTTGGCGAGTTGTACACATGATTGCACCACTCACATTTTTGTCCAAAAAATGTTCAAATGCTCTAGCTATAGGCTATAAAGTATTGTGTAAGGAAGTGAGAATTCAGTACCTTGAGACCTGACTTTTTTTGCAAAGCACAACAACAGTGTCAATGAACTGTCACTCTGTGTTCCCTTACAGCGTACTCCCAGGGAATAAGCCTGCATCCTTTCAGGAAAGGAATTGGCAAACGGCAAGCTAAATATGGCTCAGCAAACACGCAACAGTCAAAAGCAGCAGCCATTCCTCTAGGCCACATGTAGAATTTGGATGTACGAAGGTGGGAAACTTGTTGGCTGAAGAAGAGAGAAATCCAGAGCATGTGCAGATGAGTTTACACAAAGTCACGGAAGAGCTGCTGTGCACCTCCAGCTGTTGAGTGATGGATCGGGAGAGAAGCTGGAAACAGTCGCGCTGATTTAACAACTGCCATGCATTTTATTATTGCAATACTGATGTAGCACAATACCTCAAAAGGTTACCTGACCACAATTTAACAGATATGTTGAAAGATAACTCCAACCAAAAATGAAAATCCTGTTGTTATTTACTCGTCGTTTCGAACCTGCATGACTTAATTTCATCTGTGGAGACCAAAATGAGAAATTTTCAATTTTTTTCCCATACAGTTACAATGAATGGTAACTGAGGCCTTCAAGCTTAAAAAAAGGACAAATAAAGCACAATAACAGCATTGTACAATTATGATTTTTGGGAGAACTATCCCGTTAACTGAATTGAGATTTTTGGTACAAGGAAGAAAATGGTGTCTTTTGACATTTGTCGTCTTGGAATGGAAAAATGGGTGTTGGGTATTTATTAATAATTTGAAATGAATGCATCAGTGTTTACTAAATGAAATGCCAGTTGGCGTATTGCGGATCGGAGAAGGCACTTGGAATAAATGGGATGTGACACAAAATGGAAATGGCGTCCAAAGCCGTAACGGAGTGGAACGTCCTCAAAGTTTCTTTACTAAGAACACTAGTGTCTTCCAGTTGAATGACTCAATCATGAAGTCTTTCTGCTCGGTTCAGGAATTTGTCAATCATAGTATAAATATAGTGCGGCTCCATTAGCACATGTTGAAGAGATGGTGAAATGCTAATATGAATTATTAATGAAAGGCCATCGTTAACCTCTCAAATGTGCGCTGACGATATCTGCCTCAAGTTCGACTTCAAGTTTATCCATCCAGTTCACGCAAAGCTTTGAGGTCTTTGTTAGCTAGTGCACTCCTAAGGCTTGACTAAACATACATTATAGATACATTTACAAGTTAAGGTCTTCTGGGAAAATGGACCATATATTTTGAATCTTGAGGTCAGGGGGAATCCAGAAATCTTTGTCCAATCAAATGCTCACTAGATTGAGAATGTCCCTCCCCCTCATCTGCAACTGACTAGCATGGCCTGGTCTAAGGAAGGGCCCGTCTAGATTTTCCTTGCCAGAGGTGAACGAGTTGTTGCAGAGTTTCATTCAAGCCATCACGTCTTCAGTGTCAGGGCAACAGGCCCTGTTAGTCTCAGTCTGCGTCTAATCCATGTAATTTATCTGCATTATCTCTTGGCAGCATAACAGAGGTCTTTGGAGGTGGTATGCGAGAGATATTCTCTCGAGGGTTGGAGAGAGATTCTAAACATCTTGAAAAATGAAGTTTGCATTGAACGTCCATCCCATGCCTCATATTTGAACTGTGCTATTAAGATCGAGCTGTTGTTTCGTATACACAAGTGCATCACCATCAATTCCAGATTGTATTTGTTACCATATCTGATTTAGATATTAGTACTTGGCTTGCTGCATTTCGTTGATTCTGAATAAGTTCGTGGCGAGGGAAGGTTTTGCTGGTTCAGATCCAAATTATATCCCTATAATCTGACTCATAATTAGACACTGTAATGTCAGGAGCAGGGCTGAAATGGGAAGACAAATCGGCCCGAGATTTTACATAGCAACTGGCCCAAAAATTGTTGAGCGGGGGTGTTCGCTGTCCTTTTGTGCATATCGCGGCGCCATTTTGTGGTCATGCTGCTTGACGCACCGGCTCATTTCAACTTATCGCGGCCCATTTCGCGGCAGACCCACCAGCCAGCTCATTTCAACTTATTGCGGCCCATTCGGCCCATTTCGCGGCAGACCCACCAGCCCGCTCAGTTCTCCCGATGGCCAGTCCTCCACTGATGGCCCCAAAATGCGTCGATCTAGTTAGTCGACCCACCGGGAAAATGCCCGGTATGCCAGATTACCAGTCCAGCCCTGGTCAGAGGGGTACCATAAGCTAGTTGTTTCCAGCTGTACAGGTTGTAATAGTGAACAGGAATGCATATTTTATAAACTCTCCTCCCCAACCCAAACCCAAACCTAACCATTAGTGGCCTAAAAATGTAATGTTAGAGGGATAAATGCACCCTCTGTATTGAGTTTGTTACCGATTATGCGAACGCGATTACTTCCTGGTTTCAACAGGCATGTGAACCTGGGTCTCCCATGCTGCTCCCATTCGTTGGAAATGTCCAACCCAAACTTCCTGTTTCCCGCATGATCACATGGGGGAGTAGGTTGTTTTTTCCGATAGTTCCGGTACCCTAGGATCGGCCACTTGATGCCGACTCACTGACAAGCAGCATCTCCTATCAGACATTTTTGCATCTCCACACAGTTTCTTGTGTTTGAAAGATGTTGGAAAGCCCTAAATGTTTAAACTATTTATGGTGTGGACATTACGTGTCCTAAAATTAGACAGAAACATCTGCAGCCCAAAAACACATGTTGCCAGAGCATAAATCGGTGTAAATGTTCTGTGAAGGACTTGTGTTACTTTTTCCTGATTATATTTTATTAGGATTCTACTGACATGAAGTCAGCAAGCTAGAAGAGTCGTTAATTTTAAGCACATTTGGACAGCTCATCAGAGGTATAAGAAGCTGCCGCACTGCCGGATAGTTTAACAGCGAGGACAAGTAACTTTTCACAGTTCCCTGGGTGAGTGTCATCCTAAAATACAAAAATAAAAAAGCAAAGGCTTAAATGAATTAACAAAATATAACATGCATTAAGATAAATTAGGCTGCTCAGGACCACTAAATATTTAGTATTGAGATGCTTTCAAAACTAAGCACATGTTCCACTCAAATTCATGTAATGTGTCCAGATGTTTGTTTTCTCTTAATTCCCATCAATCTCAATGGTGATTCTTGTTAGCTTCTCAGTTAAACAAATACTGTAATACTACGAGCTTTTTATATGCAGAGAATTTATAGGCAGTAAAACCAATACTACCATGATGTACTGTATAAGTACTGTACAATTAAAAACATTTCACATTACATAACAGCTACGTTCCCAGCATGCACTGCAGCATGAAGAAATTACTTCGAATTTTATTCTGATGTTGTTTTTGTTTCAGTCTAAGTTACTCGTATTTTAATGTTCAGCTTTTACTTTTTTAAGAAAAATGTTTGTAAATAGTAATTGCATCACTATAGCCACATATAGTGCCATTAGTCAGTTAGGATCAGACATTCAGTCTGACCTTAGATTTTGTCTTCCAAGTAGCACAGCGCAACAACTCGTGTTTTACAACATAAATTGACTGGCTGGAAGAACATAATATAGGAGGTCTCAGTGGTCAGCTCAAGAGAACATTAATCTCCATAATGGTGACTTACAAACAAAACAACAATTAAGCTAAGACTTTCGTACACGTGCCCCAATGCATTGCCAAAGCATGCATACATATTCAAGCACAAAGGCTTATGGGTATTTCTCTTAAGGGTGTTAATTTACTCTGTACAGGTTGTTAAAAAATACACTGTTCAATCCTGGCGACATCGCACATTTAATATGTATATTGCTTTTTATTTGACTTCTCATTAGACAGTCAGTGAAGGCTGATGTGAGATGATAAAGAACATCTCACATCACACAGAACACCCTAGCGACCACCTAAGCAACAGCCTAGCCACTATCTAGAACATTCTAGTAACACCATAGCAACATGCTAAAACAACAACACCCTACTGCATTGAGTTATACACATGATTGCACAAACATCAAACAACTCTAACATCCCAAAGAGTTGGTCATAAACATCATGAACACTAGCCATGTGCCACAAACTAACATTTTCACGAGGGGGTTTTAAAATATACATTTCAAAATGTCACTATAGCTTTCGCCAAGATGATATCATGATTTTAAATGTTTATTTTCCCCTAATGCCTTGCATTCAACAGCTTTTTACCAGAAAACTAGTTAGTTATCAGTGAGCCTGCTCTTGATCTCCCAGAATGCAACATTTGTAACAGTAGATTGCTGTAAGAATTTGACTGTAAATTTACAGCAATTTTTTACAGAGTATTTACATTATAATACAAAAAGTACTGCATGCATTGCATATTAAATGTCTTTCAATTAAGTTGATTATTTTTAAATAACTCGGAAATGTCTAAATTAACATTTTTTGTAGAATAGATGCAAAAATGTAATTCTGTTCATGTCAGTTTGTGTTTCTGTGAGAGCTGACTTCAAGATGAACAAGGAAAAACAGACATTTTTAATTTGTTGAGCTCAAAAAAAAAACAACTTATCTGTGAAGTTTTTTCTAGAAAGTAACTTAAAAGTTATTTGTAATGATGCAGTAAAGTCTGTTATTTGTTTATAATTTAAGAGAATTTGTCACTTGTAGTTAAATGCTTCTTTGAGTGACTTACTATATTATTAAATATACAGTTAAATAAGCTCAATTTAAAGAAATGTGTATGCTGGACCTCTGAGAAGCTGCAGAAGTGAAATGACTTTATGTGGTCTGTTGCTCCTTGATTTACTTTAGCCTTGAATTACAGATTGAAGAGTCACAGGATGATACTTTCTGCTCCTAAAATAGATAAAACTGTGTCAGTTTATGTTTTAGTTGAATGCTTGAAATAGCCAAGCTATTTCCCCGTCCCGTCAACCAGATTTCTGATAGCATCTTGGTATGCGTTCCGACACGGCCCACACTTGTTCTCTGGACCCAACATTGTTTAGGTTTTATGGTTGCCGAAATGTCTCAGCTGAGTAGCCTGTTTGTTTTCACTTGACATGTCCTCCTCCACATGATCTGCATCCACAGAAGTTCATTTATCTTCAGCACACCGAGTCTGCTGGTAAATGTGAGTCACCCAAAAAGACCTTACTTTTGTGAAAACGAAAGATTTAAAAAAATAAACTTTATAGTGTGAAAAGATTACGTTTTCTGGCTATTATATCAAACAGCTCCACAAAACAACAAAAACTGCCCCATGAATGTGTAACAAAACACCACTTCAATGTACATGTGTTCAAATTACTGACTGTAGGTTTGTCGCCAAAGGACAATTTTTAAAGATGCGTTCGTAAAATCTGTTTGTAAACATGTTGTATTTGCAAGCAAGATATAAAACTGCAAAACTTGCCGTTTATTAGCGGTCACCTGTGTTAAAGGGACTGTAGGAGAGAAACAGATCAATATTTAAGTCCTTTTTTATTATAAATTCTCCTCCCTGCCCAGTAGGTGACGACATACATGAAGAATGTGAATTGTCAAAAACAATAGAAGAATGTGAAAGTGAAAGTGGAGATTGATAGTAAAAAAGGACTGAAATATTGTTCTGTTTCTCACCCACACCTGTCATCTCACTTCTGAAGACATGGATTAATCCACTGAGGTATGAATCACTTGTATGCTGCTTTTATGTGCTTTTTAGAGTTTCAAAATGTAGGTCACCAGTCACTTGCATCGAGCTGAAATAATCTTAAAAAGTTGTGTTCAGCAGAAGTCAGAAGGTCACACACATTTGGGATGGCATGTGGGCAAGTTAGTGATGAGAGAATTCAGTTTTGGGTGAACTGCCCCTTTAACAGCCTAAAAAAAATAAAAAAAATAAAAAAGACTAATTTTCCCACAATGGCATGTTATAATAATAATAATAATAATAATAATAATACATTTTATTTAAAAGGCGCCTTTCTGACACTCAAGGTCACCGTACATGCATACATAAAAGTTTATACAATAAACAAATAATAAAGTTATACCAAAAATAGATTAAAATCGATTTAAAATCAAGTAAAATTACAAATGAATGGGCTCAGTGGCTCAACAGCGCCCTCATCTGCTAGGTGTTTAGAACTGGTTACTTTAGTTCAGGGAGCTTTTCATGTTCCCATCCCATATTCTGTGCACTATTAGCCAAACGTTTGATCACACTGAATGAATGTTTCTTGTGACTTTTCAAAACAAAACCGTATTACTTTTTTTTAAATGATAAGTTGGATCAGAACGTGCTGGAAAAGCAGGCAACGAGTTCTCAGCATACAACGGGACTCCTTCAAAACCTCATGATATTGCTTGAGACCTAAAAGTGTCCAGAGGTGTAAGGAAGTCCCATTCAATACAATGTCCAAAGGACACAAGCGGCATAACAGCTCCTATGTACTTGAATGGGGAAAGACTGAATCTTCAAAATGTTTGATCAAGATTACAATCAATTAACATATTTCAAAGCAACAGTAAAATCTGACAACAGACAGACAGAACAGACTATCTCAGTTCACGTGAAACCCCCCCCCCCCCCCCCCTAATTTTCAAGCAGGTCCGGCTAATGCGCATGTGCATTCTCGAGTTGACCGACAAGTGATGTCCGTTTCTAAAAGCTGATTGGCTTTATTACATGTAAGGCAGGACTTCCTTTCCACATCAGCCATAATGGGGCTGTATATCTCAGCAGTGAGTGAATGAAATGAGTGAGTGAATTCTGACACTGAGCTTTGGCTCTGGCAGAAACAATGTCACATATGAACTTTACAATACTTGGGCCTTAATGGTTAGACGGAGACCTGGAGAGGCCTTCAAGCCACAGTGTCTAACACCTACTGTGACATTTGGTGGAGGATTGGTGATGATCTGGGGGTGCTTCAGCAAGGCTGGAATAGGGCAGTTTCATCTTTATGAACAAGGTTATCGTGGAAGTAAACTTGCTTCCTTCTGCTCTGGCAATGTTCCCCAACTCTGAGGATTGGTTTTTCCAGCAGGACGATGCTCCATGCCAAACAGCCTGTTCAAGGTGTGGACGGAGGAGCACCGGATCAAGATCCCGTCATGGCCAGCCCAATCTCCAGACCGGAACGCCATTGGAAACCTCTGGAATGAGATCAAGAGGAAGATGGATGTCAACAAGCCATCAAACAAAGCCGATCTGCCTGAAGTTTTTGCTCCAGGAGTGGCATACAGTCAACAGCAATTTGAAAGACTGATGGAAAGTGTGTAAAGACGCATGAAACGCAGTACTTGACAGTACTTTATAGAATAAAACAAAAATGTTAATTTTACCCAGAGCTGTACATCCGTACAGAATAACCATTCCCACTCTCCTTGATTTCACTGATTGGTTGGAGTATGAGCTCCAAGTTCACGATGATAGCTCCAGAATGAGTAGTTATGCTCCAGACACAACGACTAATAGAAGCAATGGCTGCCGCAACCAGAAGCTCTCTGGGAAATACACCTCCATCCCGTTGGAGTGAAATGCCTGCTCCAGAGACAAAGCCTAGCTCCACTAGCCACAGAGGGTAGTTACGTACATACTGCCCTTATTGCGACAATGCCAATCATTTCCTTAATGGATGTGAGAATTTAAAATAACTTTATAAAGACGAGAAAGAGGCATGGATCCGCAAGAATAATCAATGTTAGCGCTGTGGCTGCAGCCATAATGCACCTTGAAAGCCCTCTGCAAGACACGCAACAAGACGCATCTTCTAATATTGCATGATGTGAATGAGCCCACTATGGATACCAGTAATGAGACTGAAACCAGAGAAAACTCCAGCATGGTAAGCACCACGAAAAATATCTAGTGTGCAGATTGTCCTGTCTACGGCTGTAAGGTTCTCCTAAAAGGGAGTGAAGTTGTCATCATAAACAGAGATAAATCCATGGAAGTGTATGCAGTGTTTGATGATGGGTCTTAGAGGACCATTCTCGTCCACGCCGCCACACAGCAGCTAAACCTTAAAGGACAGCCAAAAGATCTGATATGGACGGTGAGACAAGATCAACAGGTACGTCAGGGGGTGGCTGTTTCCTTCATAGTGTCTCCTGTCTCGAACTCATATAATTAATTCCCCATTCGTGGTGCCTTTACAACTGAGAGGCTTGGTCTTGCTGAACATACCAACCTGGTGGCCTATTTCAGAAGAAATACCGACACTTAGCTGGACTCCCACAGCAGCAGCTAGATAAAAGTGTGGACTGTACGGTTGATTGGCTCTGATTGCCCACATTTAATCTGCCTAGGACCACCACGTGGACCAATCATTGGCTTAACACTCACAAATGCTTCTTCACTACTGTCTCCCCCATTGTGGAATTATTTGCTCAAGTGGGAAAACTATGGCAGATGGATGTGTTTCCTTACCACAGTGGAAAGTTGGTGATGCAATCCAAGCTGGATAAGGACGCTGACAGACACCTAGAGGAGAAAACAATGAGAGTTGATGTCGAAGGAGTCGTGCGGTATACCACACCACTCCTTTGGTTGCGGAATGTGCCACATGCCCAATGAAGCTGTTCTGCCACAGCTTAGAAGTACTGAGCGGAAGCTAAAAGAGTCCCGAGCAGGCCTCTGCTTATAAGGCTGAGATTGTCAAGTTAAAACATACTGGATATGCAGTGAAACAAAAAAATGTGAGGTTGAGAGGTCACAAGAGTTGTGGTACATACCCCACCACACATCTACACCTGCTCCTTCCAGTATGAGGTTCACAACCCCATACTAACGTACAGAAATGAGTCGAGATAAGGCTTCAAAGTTGGAGATCGGATGTGGAGAGCTAGAGAGCAGGAGTGGTTAGTCTAACTCCCAGACATTCATTATGGTCTTTATACCCTCTTGAGACTGCAAGCAGGCATTCCCTTTTTAGGTACAGAAAGTTCTGCACAATCATATAATAACCCTAAGTGTCATATCAGTCTGTTATGACTTGTAGAAGTGTGAAAATTGTGGTTTGAGTTGACCTATAGCCCAACTCGTACACGTATTTATGCAAACGGCTCACATTTACCCATCTCAGTGAGATACGAGAATGGGTGCCTCGAAACATATCCCATTGAGTACTAGGTCTACGTCTGTACTATGTCTTGTTTCTTAGAACAATAACAGTCATAAACTATGCTCTCTGTTCCAGCTCTGAAGCCTCATGAGCTCAAAAGGGTAACAAACTCATATATTAGTCTCCCGTATGCATTAAGTTCTCACGGGAACATTGGATGCATAAGGCATCAAAGCCATCATTTGCCAAATGTTTACATCTGCTGATATTCAGATTATCTGTATTCATCGTCAAGTGGGGGCACCTTGTGGATATGTAGAGAATAACCACTCAACAGTGTCATTTAAAGCTTTATTAATGCCTTTATTCTTTGTCAATTTAGTCCTAAAAAAAAGTATTGTTAATATATTCAATTGGGCATTATGTATGTGAGATACTTATGTGAATCATTTTTGTGTGTTAATATGTTTCAGAACCATACATGTATGCCCAACTTAAGTCGCATGCAGTAAACTCATTGAAAACCTTAGAAACCGCCTGGTGATTCTCTACAGTTAAGTGTCACTATACACAGTTCTGACCGACTGTCTGCAGCGTTTGGAGTCCATAGGTTAGTAGGTTTATCCAATTTACTTCTCGCAACATTTTGAATGTTATGCAAAAGAACACTCTTAAAAATAAAGATTCCAAACGGAATCATGAAGTCATAGTAGAACTTTTTTTGGTTCCCCAAAGAACCTATAAGTGAAAGGACCATTTTTAAGAACCCTTTTTAACAACAACAACAAAATAAATAAATATATATATATATTTTGTGCAAGGGAAGTTTCCCATTGGAACTAGTTGGAACCAGAGTGAACGTTTCAATGACTGCACACTCTGTCCCGTCGTTGAGTTATCCTGTGGATTTATGAATCAAGAGAATGACAAGTACACAGAAGTTTCAGATCACATTTAATGATTTTCATTCAAGAGCAGATTCACATGAATCTGATTCATGTTCGCGCTCTGGTCAACACTTCCACAATTCAACTCTGAATTATCTCTCTCTTTCAGCTACAAAAAGCCATGTTTTCTTCTTTCATACACACAAATACTTGCACAGACTGTAGACTAAACCAGCTGAGAATGATCTCTAAGAGGTCTTGTATCAGCTGTTATGCACATGCCAACTGGACAACAGTAAATGTCCCCAAATAAACCATAAACAATAAAACTCAGAATGTACATGAAGTTGCAGGGGAAACTATACGTGTGAATGCATGGATTTACATGGATCTCAGCATAACTCAGCCTTAAAATTCGATCTGATCTTCAACAAACGCTCCGTAATGGATTCCTCTGTAAAATCTAATATAGTACTTTGTCATCTGTAGGTTAAAATCACACACAAATTTAGTTAATCGTGATTTAACTTTAAGGCTAATATTTTCAATCTAATAATTCAGATGAGAACATGTTAAAAAATTAGACGTAAGTATTAGCCATAAATGGACGAAACTGAGTTTTATGTTTAGAAAAAATATGCCCTGATAACAGTAAAACTCATTAATGGAAAAGTACATTTCTGAAAAAAACACACTTTTTTGTGCACTATTTGTTTAACCAGACTGTTTGTGGTTAAACAGTTATTTGAGACTAAATTGAAGATCAAATAAAATTTTACGACCAAAAGTAAATTAAAAAAAAAAAACATTATTTTAGACTATTTTTCAATTTCATAACAAAATTCCATCAAATTTAATTTATACAAATGAAAAAAAAAAAAAAAAATCTTATTTTTTATTTATTTTAGTTATTTTATTTAAGATTACTCAATTCAACTTGATGGAAATTTTGTTCAGAAATTGAATTGTGTAAATATTAAAATATTTTTTTTAAAGCCTTCACATACTTTTTCCCTGCAACCGTATAGCAGTCACGTTTAAGACACATTTTTAGAGTCCTTGCATGGGGACTTGACAAACTACCCTCAGAACAAATCCTCAAATTCATTCATATCCATTCGTTCACATGAGCACCAATGTAGTTTAAGAGAACTGACTGAATAAAAAATAATACACTTATCTATTCCACTGGTATATAACTGCGGATAAAGTTACGCACATCTCGTTTAAAAAATACACAGCATTAAAAATTGAAATGAATTCACAATGATCAAAATCACATTTTTAGTGTTAATTAAACAGTTAATTATTTTTTCCTGTTCTATACATAGGTTAGATATATCAATAATATTCCCTTCTGGAATAACAAAAGCCAACAGTCAGAGTTAAGATGCAAAAACTACAACAAACATCCATAGTTGTAATCATATGGACCGGTTTGTAATTGCTTTCCTGTGCAGATTATGAAACTGATACCAAAAGCGGTCATATGTTTGGGAGGCAGTCGTCATATTTCGTCATAGTCAATTCTGGGACCAATCAGGCACCATGAAATAGTATTCAGTACGCATATAATTTGAGTATTACAATATAGCACACCACAAAATGTCTGGACAGCCTCAGTTAATTGCCTCTGCTTTAAAGTAAAAAAGAAAAAGAAGCTGTTACCATTGTCAAAATCAGAACTGCACGTGGAAAAACAGAACAGACTGCTTGGAATCGTCCCACAAAAATACAAATTCTGTCATCATTTACACACCCTCATGTTGTTCCAAACCCACATGACAAAAATGAGATGTTAAGGATGCGTCCAGGACACGTGGAGCAAATTTCGAGTGCTCGAGCGCTGGAATTATATGCACTAATATTAGTGAGTTCACAAGGTGGCAACGCTCACATTTGAGCCGTTGTGGTCACGAAGAGGTGCTGGAAGATGTAATCGCCACTAAACAACATGAGACGAAGGTAAAAATAATAGCAGTGGATGTGCATGTCAAGAGCGTGTGTGTGAGGAGGTCAGGAGATACCTGCAATTGTATAACTCAAGTCTGGAGGAATATAAATAGGTCGTAACTCCTGAAGCGAAATGGGCCAACGTTGCATAGCAGGAGTAATGTGTATGCGCCAACCGCCTGTGTATGCATGCACGGTCATATGAAGAATACTTTGAGAGGTTAGCGTTTCACTGTACGTAGATGCTAAGCATTCACGTCAAAACCGAAGTCCACTTTGGGCTTTAGCCTCAGTCACTATTCACTTTCATGAATGTCATGCGGATTTGAAACAACATCCAGGTTGTACTTGAACTTGTGAGTAAACTTGCAAAACCTAAAAGCAACTGAGAGGATGTGTGACGTTCTGGGAGGCAAAGATACTCTTTGGCACATTCTGTCACTAGAAAAATCATAATTTTGTTTTTTCATGAAAGTGCCATCACAATGGTACAGGGTAAGACTTTATAAGAAAAAATTGAATTCACAGGCAATCACAATTTTTATGTACAACCCATGTATACAGTATATACTCTTTGGGTTCAAACACACACACACTTCCTAATTCGTTGCAGATAAAAGTGCATCAACTGTGCATTTTTACTCTTGAGAAACATTCAAATTGATGTAGTTTCGCCAAATAGTTTCATTCAACATTCAAATGAGCCACAAGTTCATTTGGGATCTTAGGAAATCTGCAAATAAAAAAAAAAAGAGAAAAAGCATGCAGTTTTACAAGCCTAAAATACTTATAAAAGTATTTTACAAATTGCAGAATTGGCCCTGTTCCAAGGCAATTTCTCAGAAAGCTTCATTAGCATTTAAAAGACACCAGGAGATTTTTTTAGACGGCTGTATCTTCTCGGTAGCCTGGCACAGAATTATCAAGTGACAGGAAGCAAAAGCCGCTGTGAAAATGGAGCAATCTAGACTCGGATTCATTAAAGCATTATGCAAAACCTGCTTTGCATAAGACCTAGCTTGTGCAAATGTGCTATAAAATAATGTGCCAAATTAAACAGCAAGGAAGCGTAAATCTATATGTTTAGAGTGCAACTGATAGACACGGTGGAATGTCGGTCATGTGCTAAAACAATATATACTGTATAACTAAGTGTGCTTAGCTTATTTAAATACTTAGCAGCAATTGGTTTTAGACAAATTTGATCATCTTTCCTAGGTGGTGAGATTGAATCATAGACTGTAAAATATGCATGCCATGTTTGCCGTGGGGACACTGACAGAGGACAATGGGCCTTGGACATCCTGCTTTGATGAGAAAGCCCTCTATTATATCAGGTCTGGTATTAACTTGATCATTTGGCTTAAAAGCAAAGTTTCCATTTTTTTGATGGCTGCATGGCAGTGCAAGCTTGGACTTAATTCTAAGTTCAAATGATAGATAAACTTTATTTTAATGGGTCAAGGCCTTTCATTTGAATGCTTTGTCAAGACGACATTTCAAGTTCTGGGATTACGATAGAATATAACTTTATGTTTGTGCATTTTGATTGTAATTCTTCAATTTGTACATGATTTAACAAAACATTTGGTAGGCTAGAGGGTTTTACTTATTTTAAAGGTGCACTCGGTAATTTTACCCCAAGTAAAAACATTTTTACTCCTGAATAAATTAATTGTATTTTTGAAACGTGTATAAAATCATGAGCAAATGAGTTGAGGACTTTAGTCATGTCAGTAAACTTATAAAAGCTGTTTTATTCTACATGGGGCAGGGGCGCCCTTATGGGTGCTGCCATTTTAAAATCACATGACCAGCTGAATACTACTGGCTAAATCTCCGTAACCATCTTGTTATTGGACACTTTCGCTCTTGGATTAAATTGATCATGGCTGATTGTGAATAGTGAATTACTTCATTGGCATCTGTACCTGAACACTATTGATTTTTATTGATGCTGCATCCACACCACTAGGTGTCACTGTGAGTCCAAGATGACATCAAAATGTTACTGCATGCACCTTTAAGTGCTTCTTGAGCAATTACAAATATTATGCACATGGGCCAGATAGCTTACTGAAATTAAGTTAACACATTCTCATCCTTCTACCAATAAATAAAACACCATTAAACACATGAAAACGTTGCATTACACTGTGGCGTTTTCCTTGGTCTTTTTATTTTCGTAAAGTTGCAGTATAATTTCTGCGCCACCAAACAGTTTTGCAAAAATGATGACTGTTTTCATGCCAATTTGCAACACTTCCCCCATCTGCCATTGTTTGGTCGCTGCTGAAAAATGGAATTTGCAACCTGGTCTCATATGGGGCTTTTCCACTGGACGGTACAACTCGACTCTGCTTGCTTTTTGGGGGGTTTTCCACTATGGATAGTACCTGATACCGGATACTTTTTTTTAGCACCACCTCGGTTAAGGTTCCAAGTGAGCCGATACTAAATGTGACGTAAAAATCCTGCAGATCACTGATTGGTCAGGGAGAATCGTCACTAGCAGTGTCATTGGATTTCCGACAAGCAACATCAACCGGCTAGTTTTAAAGTTAGCAACACCGATAACAGTCGCATTTGTTTACATGACTTTCGATTTGTGAAAAAAGAAAAGGCTGTGCCCAAAACCACGCCGTGATCAATAAACGAGGTGCAGACGGTCCACTCATTAGTAAAGTCTCTCAGGAAGTGTCTCAGCTGTTGGCCGCACACGGCTACCACCGGACCTCCAACAGTGTAGGGAAAAGTAAAAAACACTTGAGTAACTACAGAGCCATCAAGGTAATGGGAAGTGGTTCAACCTAATGGACGCCATCTAAACCAGCGAGCAATGGGAGGGAGAGTGCCCTGGACTGGCGTTGATCCACGGTGGAGGATGGTACGTTTTGTTACCTTAACTCTATACTCCACTTGAAAGCTTCACTTTAATTAGTTGACCAGCTACTGGAAGCTTCTAAAACAACCAGACCAATTTAACTATTACACTTGTGTAAAATCACCATCAACAACTGATTTATGCAGCACAATGAGCTAGCAGCTAACAGCTAGCGGTCGAGTTATTGTTTTGGTCAGTTTGTGTCGTGTTTAAGATGATGTCACGGCAGTAGAGGCAGCGCAGCTATGACGATCAGCCTATAATCCCGCCCATGTAGAGGTGGCACTAAACTGCAGTGGAAATGCAAGCTCAGAAATGTAAAGCGAGTAGAGTTGAGGCGAGTCAAACCATAATGTGCAGTGGAAAAGTGCCATTAGAATCACTTTACTATATCAAAATGTTTATGTGGCTTGCTGTGTCTCTGCAGTTTCCTGCTAAATCAACATTTACTTTTATTCCCTTTTACAATAATGATGAGCAAAAAGGCAGATTGTGAGTTCATGAACATTTACTTTTCACTCTTTTTCTCACAAACTGTTATCTTATCCATGTACTTTTACTATAGCGCGTGACTTTCATTTTAACATTTGCATTGCATAACAAACTACATTGACACGCTTGTTCACGCACAATCAAACTGCATGGTAGCTCAACTGATAGAGCGTTGCATTGGTGATGCAAAGGACCGGGGTTCTGAAAAGTCCTGAAGAATACATAACTCCACACTTGAGCCAAAATTGTTCTAGAAGCACCAAACAAATGACGTGGTTGATTCAGGAATTCAATTTTTCATATCACATTTTCTTTTTCAGACACTATCGGTTAGGTTTAGGGTAGGAAGTTAGGTTTTGTTGATTTAAAACTCTTTAGATCATTTACCTTACCTTACCAAAAATCTTTAAAAAATCTTTAAAATCTGTTTGGGAGATGATCTATTTTTTTGCGCCATACAGTGAACATTACATCTCGGATGTGCCGCGATACGCATAAGGGACCATGTAATATCATTTTGCAAAAATGTTGCCACAGTCATGCAATTTGCATGTTGTTTGCAAAAAAATATTTGGTCAAAATACACAGCAACATTTGAATGGCCATCAACGGAGAAACATGCCTTTTTCCTGTATAATAATATAGCGGCAGGGCTAATCTACCAGCAGGGGCTAACTGCCAAAGCTAACCAGCCAAAAACCAGACTCCCTTGGTCCCGTCCCAAACTCACACCATTGGTTGAGCCAATGATGCTATCTTGGGCTGCTCAAACAGATTGCAATTCCGTTTGGTGCCTAAATTAGTGGCACAGAAATTAAACACAGCACCTTTAAGAGCCAAAAGTGAGAAACAGACCTACCTCAAGCCTGAATCTCTCAAAACAGATGCTTGTGATGTAGGTCACTCGTAAGTGGGTCGTTAGCAGAGATTTTCAAAAGATGTCTCCCTTTGATCAGAGACAGAGATATGCAAAGATGGGTAACAGTCTGTACAGACACAATATAAATAGAGGACAAGGAATGTAATTAATGGAGAATATGAAGTCTCATATGTGGGTGCATCAACATGGCCTAATTAGCAGGAGAAGGACGTGGCTTTGCTGATAGCATTGAGCTGGCCACAGGGGGCGCTGTGGAGACTTGGATTGGGGTGGCTGTGGTTGGGGCTTTTGGGGAGGGTGTGGACAGAGTTGTGGCAGTAGCTGTGGTTGTAGTGGAGGTAGCAGCTGAGGATGGGGGTTTGGCAACAGGGGTGTCACATTGGGTACGAGTATCATTTGCAGGTGGTGCAATCTTGTTATAGTTGAGATTTAGGATGTGCTGCTGCAGGTGTCTGATCCAATCTTCCTGTACTGACAGGGGGCCGTGAAACTCCACGTCACAAAACCTAAGAGGAAAGTTTTGAGGCACTGAAAAATGTAATCTATACTGAGGACATAATATAATATTGAATAAGCAATATGTTTGTTAGCTGTAGCATATGTGAGGAACATTATTTCCAAAATCTAATGATCTGCCTACCAAGACCTTAGGACCTAAGGGACCTTAGACATGCACCAGAAACAAAGGCTCTTCCAAAAGGTAAAATAATCTAAGTTTGCTTAAATATTAAGGAAGCAATCAAATAAATTGACTACTGTGTCCAAAATGTGGATGTAATCTGTATTTTTATAGTATCATGTTTTTTATCTTGCAACATGCTAATGTAAAACTGTATTGGAATGAATGTGTTTTAGTGTCATGTTGTTAGCTTAGCAACACACAAATGTAAAACATTGATTTCATTGAGAGCAAATTCCTGTGTGCTTTTGAGTCAGGAGTGCAATTGGGAGCGTATCTATGTTCCCATGTTCCCAAGATTTATATGGTACATACTGAACACATGAAAAAGGGTCCAACACGGACGTGTATTAATGCATAACTCGGCCGAACAATGATGTATTGGCCCAAAACTCGGGTCGTTGGTAGTCATGGTGGTACCCGAGGGGATGATTGCGGTCAAGCTCCCCCATGGCCGAACATCCAACATGGACCTCTATAAATCAGGGGAACATAGGAGCCTGGGAACACAGGACCCTGGGAACATAGGAATGACCCCGTGCAATTTATGTGGCTCGTGGAGTTGCTACTGTTGTACAGTCTAGTTCATGTTTACATTGAAAAATAATTTAAAAAAAAAAAACAGTAGAGATGGACACCAAAAGTGTTCAGTGTGAATGGCCCCTTCGAAGGCAATTGACTATGTAGGCAGTATGGCAGTTCACTAGGTTTGGGAACAGATATATGCAAGTACAACTCACCGGCACTTGAGTGAGTAAATTTTACCCACAAGACTAACCAGTGGGGTGGAGGGGGGCTTTGGCACAAGGGCAGGAACTGTACTGGAGCGAGGTTTTGGAGGGCCACTCTCTCTCTCCCCTCCCGCAGCATGTGGATGATTTGAAGGGTGTTTAAGTGGCCGTCTCTCAAATACTTAAAGAGAAAATCGGTGCAGGTCAAATTTTGCAAATAAATGGAAAAAAAGAGGATTAAAGTAAGGCAAGTTGTGCTCTGACCTCGTGGCAAACGCACGTTGAGTTCACTATGGGCCACCTGCACATGTGGAAGTGTGTTATTGGAATGATGACTGCTAGTCTGTGAAATAAGGCCATGTTGAGTCGAACTTCCACTACTACTTCTGGCCTCTGTTGCCTGTGAAGGCAACCCCAAGGAACAGCTGTTGACATCCCGTCCGATTGCCCTCTTTTGAGACATTGTGAGAGATCCCCACTTGGCCACTGGGGTCTTCTGGGAAACAGGGGTTGTAGGGTCAGACTCATGGGATTGTGAAAAAGAGGAACTGCACCTCTGCAAGAGATTAATGCATATTAAATCAACATCAATGCTAGCGTATGATCCGTTTTCCAATTATATTTTAAACGTACCAAATGTGCTTAATCCTCCATTACATGTATTAAACTTCAACTTGTCCTGCACTGCAACAGGCATTTATGGTACCTCAAATCATGCGACTTGAGGAGAGATGTGCCATTACATTTTTATGTGATTGAACTTGTGATTTTCACCTAGTGGCCAATAAAATGGGTGAAAGATCCCATTGACCCCTTCTTAAAGGAGGGACCCAAGCCTTATCTAGAGACCATAATATTATAAAGACTTGGAGTTGAGCTCTGTACTTGGGCCAGTATGCTCTGGCAACCACCTTAAAATACTCTAACACCCACTAAGCACATCCTAGCAAACACATAGTGATGCCCTTGCAAACACCTACAAGCACCCCATTTTGTTTTATTTGCTTTCATACCTTCTTCTGGACGTAGCGACCTCCTTGCGCATAACTTTGCTGCATCTCTGCTGCCTTCTGTGGGCGGCTGCGGATCCAGGCACTCAGCGTCTCGATGGGTGAACCATTTACACACCACTCTGTTACGCCAAACTGTCGGAGATGTGCTCGGGCATGACTGGCCAATGCCTTCCGGTTCTCAAAGTAGAATCCACAGAGTTCGCAGCTGGCATCTGAAGACGGTAATAAAAAAGGATGATTCCACATTGTTACCACAGAAAAATGTGTCGGATTAGTGTGGACATGACCTGAGACTACTGTATTAAGGCTACATCTTTTATATTACAACAAATGTGATTGATGGCATTTGAATAAGCCATGAAATTCAGAATGAGTCAATCTTCTGCAAACTGAAGCAGTACTGCTCTACAAACATTTGTCCTAAATTTTTCTCTTCAAACAATGCGATGGAGAACCAAAAAAGGAGCCTTACAAAAATACAGCCTTACCCATGTGGCCTAACACTTGCTTCTCAGTGGAGACTTTCCCCTTGAAGGAAAAGTCCTGTGGGTGAGACGAGAAGGTTTGAGTCTGGACAAGCAGTGACTTCTCTCTTGGCTGTCCATCCTCAACCAGCACCTTGTTCTTCAGCGGAACCACCCCAAAAAACTTTCCCACAGGTGAGGTGTGAGATAAGCCCATGCTTCCAAGCCCATGCTTATGGAGGCGTGAGCCAGAGTGGAGCAGGTTAAGGGGTGACTTGCGGGAAAGTACATGGGACTGATAGCCAGGACTGTTCAGTGATAGTCTACCATCCTGTCCCGGTTCCTCCTTTATGCCCAAGGCAGCAGATGCAGGGGTGGTGCCCTGTCTCCTCATGACTTCCCACAGAGTGTCAATGGGCGAGCCGTTAACAGACCACTCCGTGATGCCCATATGCCTCAAGTGCGAACGGGCGTGGCTCGATAGGCCTTTGCGGTTTTCAAAGAATTCACCACAGAATTCACATCGGATATCACGGGAAGGGTTCTTCTCTTGAGTCATGACTGTAGGAGGAAGAAGATAGTAAAAACACAACTGCATTGCTGAGAGACAATTCAATTCAGTGATCAATTGAAACTGTTGAAAAATGAGAAAAGAAAAACCTACCTAAGTTGACTGGAAAGTCATTATCTGAACTGCTCAAACTGGGATGAAGTGGCTCTGGGCTGTAATTTGCACTCACTCCCATTTCTGACCCTTTCGTGGTTACTTCTACAATTTCAGGCTCTGGTTTTGGTTTAACCATTTCCACTGTTGGGGAAGAACTGGCGGTAGATGTCGAAGGAGACATTTTCCTGTGAGTTGGCTGATCTTGACTTGGTGATTGGGGGAAATGGAAAGGCAGGTGGACAAGAACATTCCTTGAAGGAGAGGGTGACTTGTGTGTAGACCGAGGCAGCGCTGGGCCCGGAGAAGAAGAGGGCGATTTGTGAGGTTTTAACGGCACAATGGATGGTAGGCCTCGACGGACTATAATCTCTCGTAGTGTGTCAATAGGCGAGCCATTCACAGACCATTCAGTGATACCAAGCTGACGCAGATGTGAACGGGCATGACTGGAGAGGCCTTTGCGATTCTCAAAAAGTTCTCCACAGAAATCACAATTCACCTCTTTCATCGGTTCTGGTAAAGAAGAGAGCACACTATTATTTCTGAAGTAACGTAAGGTAAATGTTGGCTATGTTTAAGCAACAGTGGCCATCTACTTTTCCTGGAATCTTGGTTCTGGAAGTAATTTTTCCCCTATTCAGTTTTTCCATAGGTATTTTATAAAATTCTTCATAATCAAGTGAACCAAAACAACCAGCACCGAAATGTATTACAACATCACAAACTTTAATTTAAAGGATAGTTCACCCAAAAATGAAAATTCTCTTATGATTTACTCACCCTCCTTGAATCCCAAATGTGTATGACTTTCTTACTTCTGCAGAACACAAATTAAAGATTTTGTGAAGAATATTTTAGCTCTGTAGGTCCATACAACGCAAATGAATGGGTGCCAGAATTATAAAGCTCCAAAATCCACATAAAGGGAGCATAAAAGTAATCCATACAATTCCAGTGGTTAAATCCATGTGTTCAGACATGAAATGATAGGTGTGGGTGAGGAGGTGAATATTTAAGTCATTTTTATCATTCATCATATTTTGAGGTTTATCATACCCAGTAGGGGGCAATATGCACAAAGAATGTGAATAAGGACTTAGGCTGTGTGTCCACCAAAGCTTATTTTTTCAATTGTTTGCAATGGGAGCGCCGCATATTAAAAAAAGCCAGCAACGTGATGAGGCACTGAGCATTCCACGCGGAGCGCTTGCCGTTTGTTTCTGGTCACCGAGAGTTGAAAAATATTCAACTTTGGGTAAAACGCAGACACTTTTTACCCAGACATCCAATCACAGTGTAGGAGGGGCGGGACAAATACCATACCGACCGTCACATCCTACTTGTAAAATGACTGAACAATAACAGAGAAGAAGTTTGATGGTCTCTGAGTATTCATGCCTGTGACATTGACCAGATGACATTCCCAGACTACCACAATATTAATATGAATAATGCTTCAGCTTTCCCTTCATCCAGAGCAAGGGCCAGAGCAAGTACTCTTCCATTTAGTACTTGTTGATAACACAAACTATCTGTGAAATTAGGCACTTGCAACCCATTACATCTGAGGATATTTCATAGCAACCAAAACATCTCAGCTGAAAAAACACTGCGTCTACAAAGTGCTCACAAGCGCTCCCAGCTGGGTGTTCTCAGAAGATTGCCTGGCACTTTCAGCTGGCAATAAACGCTTTGGTGGACGCATGGCCTTAAATATCCGTTTTTCACCCACACCTATCACATCACTTCAGAAGATATGGATTTAACCACTGGCGTCTTATGAATTAGTGTTATGGTGCCCTTTTATGATGGATTTTGGAGCTTCAAAATTTTGGCAACCATACACTTGCATTGTAAGGACCTACAGAGCTCAGATATTTTCCTAAAAATCTTAATTTGTGTTCTGCAGATGAAAGTCATACACATCTGCAATGGCATGGGGGTGAGTAAATGATGAGAGAATTTTCATTTTTTGGTGAACTAACCTTTTAACATATTATGTATGTGATTTTTTTCCATCATTCGAAAGTTTAAAGCTTCAACAAACACCGCATTACCAGATCGTAATGTTATGGAAAAGAACCATTATGACAGAAACATTCACAATGTTATACATTGCAAGTAATAAAGAAGCTAAATTTTGAGACCAGAAATGCTTTGTGAAACTATAAAGGCAAAAATACAATCACACTATATGTTTGCATTTAAGGAAGGTTGGGATTATGAACTAATTTCTGTTTACGTTCCGAAGACCGATTTGTGACGTGAACTAATCAATTCGGTTTCCTGTACAGATCCAATGCGGCTGTCATGTGAAAAATTCACGGAAGACTAATACCAAAGACTCAGGAGGTGAACTAATCATTTCTGCTTCCTGTACTGATCCTATATGGCTGTCATGTGTCAAATTAACGAAAACTCATACCCAAAGACTCAAGAGGCAAACTAATCATTTCTGTTACCTGTACAGAGCATATGCGGCTGTCCCGTGTCAAGTGAATCAAACACGAGCATGGATTTTGCGCATACACAGCCACAAACCAAACAAACGAATCACTCTCTGAGACTACTCGTTCTTTCGAGTCAAATAATTGATTTGTTCAAAATGAACAAATCGTTCATAAATGACTCATCACTATCAGACTGCATCAAGGGAGTGAGCGGTCGTTGCGTAGCTCTTTTTCCAAATTTTATTGCAGTTTTTTTGGCATTGATTCAATTATTGGTGGATTGTTTCTCATCAGGGTCATATGTAGTGTAGTTCTTCACCAGAAATTAAATTTTAAGCATATTTATTTTAAAAAAGATAATTTGTTGAAATAACACGGACTGATGGTTCCAGCAAAGCACTATACAATCGATCACTTCCAGAAGCATCAACAGAGCACAAAAACGACAAAATATGTGAAAGTTGTTACCTATAGGGAAGGGCAGCACTTCACCACCGCTAAAACGAAGAACCTGCAAAGAGGAGGGTTTTAGCTTCTTTGTTGGTGGGCCCAACAGGGTGTGGGTAGAAGGCGAGGTAGCTTTGGTCCCAATGGTGGACGTTAATGGAGCTGTTTTATATAGGATAGGACTAGAGGGAGGAGCCCTCTTAGAGGAAGAGGTGGAAGTGGAGGGCAAGAGGGAAGCCTTGCTAGTCTTTGGGGGCCTCAAGTCTTTAGGAACATCAGAGAGAAAAGAATTAGCTTTGTGCTTAAAGTCATCGGTCAAGATGAACTGGTTGAGTAAGTCAATGGGGGAGCCCTTGGATTCAGAGTACTCGATCCCAAAATGGCGCAAATGGGATCGAGCATGACTTGAGAGTCCTTTTCTTGTTTCAAACCATGCACCACACATCTGGCAAATAATGTCTTTAGAGTCCATGTCCATTGCTAGAAGAAAAAGAGATCCAAATGAATAGGGTGGAAGAGGAATAGATTGTTAGAAGGACAGATAAACAACAAATGAATGATGGAAAACTTGAGTGCCATAATACTACTTCCAAAATTGTAAACAATTTGTTGGAGTCCTTCATTAGTAGATACTTCATCAAAAGAATCACCCAAAAATGAAATGTCGCTTCAAACCCGTATGACTTACTTTCTTCTGTGGAACTCAAAAGGATAAATTAGACGACTGCAGCACAATTGGTTGGATGTCAATTGGTCATGATATCAAACCCGGGGTGTAGTCAACATATTTGATTTAGGAGTTGATCAATGATTTTGAGGAAACCATTGTGCTCAAGTCAGTTTGAATAATTTTACTGTGGGTTTTATGGTGTTTTTCCTGCCCTTTCTGGAGCTTGACAGCCCAGATTCACCACTTAATTTCATTATATGGCAGAAAATCATGTGACAATTCTTCAAATTTCTTCTTTTGTATCCCACAGAAGAAATTCATATAGGTTTAAAGTGATGTCAGGGTAAGTAAATAATGGCAAAATGTACATTTTTGGGTTATCTATTTCTTGGATCAGCATAAATGATCTCTTACTAAGGTTCAAAGGTGCATCCGTCTCTTGCGGTGCCCAGAATGGTTTGGTGGGACTGGAGAGGTTTGCAGCCTTGTTCTTTCCCAAAGTCTTATGTTCCTGGGATCGCAGTGGGGAAGACGCAGGGAGCAGGGAAGAGATGGGAGCCTTTCTCAGCACTGGGGATGGAGACCGAGACTTTACAAATGGAGAGGAAGGCAGTGAGCCAGTTAAAGAGGGAGTAGTTGGTGAAGAGGAAACTTTAATAGTTGAACCCGCAATTGAGTATGGTACAGTTGGTTTGGTGTCAAGCGGTCCCTCTTCAGTTTCCATATCTTTTTCAGGGCTGGGCATGGAAATAGGAGGGGAATGGTGCAGGAGCTTCTTAGGTGATGACACAGATGGGGAGGTTCCTGTGAAATGGGCATCCATGGCACGTTCCTTAGAGATCTGGTAGAGGAGGTCAATGGGTGCTCCACTGTTTTCCGACGTACCGATACCCAGCTGGCGTAGGTGAGAGCGGGCGTGGCTAGACAAACCACGACGTGTCTCAAAGGAAGTACCACAAATCTCACATTTCAATAGGTTGGACCCTGGAAAAAAAGAGAAATGGTGGTTAAATAACACCATTTGGAGAACACCATTTTTTTTGTAAGTTCGAAAAGATGAAATATCAAGGTGACATACCCAGGCAATTAAGGACAAATCCATGTAATCAATGTAAATTCTAAGGCCAGAAATGTACTATATGCAAGTATACATACCCAGATGTGTGTGCTTGGTCAATGCATTGCCAAGGCATAGTCTGGTTGAGCATACTTAAGCATTCTTGCATAACTGTGGCAGTAATGGATATTTTTTTAAGAATATGGTAAATGGTCAGCACTTATATATTTTTTTAACCTTAGAGGTTACCAAAGTGCTTTACACTGTGTCCCAATCACGCATTCACACTCACACTCATACACCAATGGCGGCAGAGCTTCAGTTCAGTGTATTGCACAAGGACACTATGGCAAGTGGAGTCATGTGGGCCGGGAATTGAACCGCCAACCCTGCAATGGCAGCCGACCCGCTCTAGCACCTGAGCCACAGCCGTCCCTAAAATAGCCACTCATTTGCAATGATTTTTGCTATAATTGATAACAAACCTGCAAACCTAATGCAACCATATTTGATTGAGTGCTACAGCAGAGTGCCAGATTTTCATATGGAAGTGATATGGACAAATTTATGAAACTTTTATGGTGCTTTTTATCATTTTGGAGCTTGACAGAGTTGTGTGTTCCATGGAAGAAAGGAAGTAAATGGTAAAATGGATTTAAGTCAATTAAAGAATTTTCATTTTTGGGTGAACTATTCTTTTGAAGTAGCTTCAATTCTGAGTCGAGATATCAAACTTCATCTTACCCAAAGAGTCTGTCTCTTTGGATTCAGAACTGTGTTCCTGCAGGGAGAACAAAGTCTTCTCTCTGGGACTTGTGCCCAGCCTTTTTGTAAGTGGCATCCTGGCTACCTCTTCTTCCTCAGCCTCATCCTCCTCCTTACCTGAACATAAAAAAAGTTAGAAAAATGATTATATTAGACTATTACACTACAGTACACTGAAATTAATTCAAGAATTGAAATGTGGAATTGTAACTGCTTTGACATCTTCAGTTTAAACACAGAAGAAACAATAGTGATATTTAATTTATGCAGAATTAGCGAACAAACAGAATTTGCTATTCAAATATCTACTATTCAAACAAAGCATGACAGGCCCTGACTTTCAGGTTTTGGTCTGGGTTCACATCTGTTTTTTAGTTATAACTTGGTGGCGTAGTGCTAAAGCACATAACTGGTAATCAGAAGGTTGCTGGTTCAATCCCAGCAGCCACCACCATTGTGTCCTTGAGCAAGGCACTTAATTTAAAACTTGAAAGTACCCGCAAGTCAGTTCACAGGGTCTTGTTTACAGCCTGGATTCAGGCTTCAACCTGTGCAGACCTCTACTGCTATATTCTGCTATATTTTGAGGCAAAAGTATAACTGCCAAATCTTCTAAAACCCAGAAGAGAATTCACATTTTTGAGCCATGGGTTTGTATAATTGCAGTTTTGGATTTATGAGTAAAATAAGGTCAGTGGTAAACATTACTTTAATATATTTAGCCATTTTTTTTTTCGACAACATAAATTACACGCAGTCATACCCCATACTTGTACAGTACTTTGAAGCCGTAGTTTTGTTTGTTTGTTTGTGTTAAGTACACTAACAAGTTGCTAGATAAGAACTACTACAGTTTTCCTGTTTGTCAGATATGCTCCCTCAAACGCTTGTGGTATCTGTAGTCCTTATCAAGCAATTTGTTAGAATTAGGTTTTTGTTTTTAAATATGGCGACATCAAAATTCAAGTTTGAGGTATGACTGGTAATAATTTGTTAAAGCAGTGGACCTTATTTTAATCATAAATATTAAAAAAAAACTGAAATTCCCGAGGGAACCCATGGCGAATTTTCCTTCCAGTTGGCTTACAAAATGATATCAGCGATGTAGAACAACTCATTACTGAGTCTAAAGAGGTTAAAAATGACAAGACCCACTGTAGCAGAATCGCTACGTTTAAGGCAATTAAAATTAAATGATACCTATTTTTTTTAAGAAATGTTATGAAATCTAAACTCTGAACTGAAACCCACTGAATGACACAGTTTACTAGTCACACAAAATTCTAAATATGCTTTAAGAAAAAAACAAGACTTTTATCATCAGTGCTCCAATAAAAAAAGGAAGAAAAATGTGGATTACTAGACCTCTGAGGGTTAAGTTAGCATCAGACAAGCAGAGCTTTATTTTTTCACTCTGTAAAAGCAACATGCTTAATTTGACAGATTTAACCACAGAAAATTGCTTAAACAACAACTTAACTTTATACAAATCAGATTTAAGACTCATTCAATTCGACA
Organism: Moxostoma hubbsi; assembly: GCA_032164185.1. NCBI lineage: Eukaryota > Metazoa > Chordata > Actinopteri > Cypriniformes > Catostomidae > Moxostoma > Moxostoma hubbsi. The sequence goes on along the minus strand of JAVLUX010000024.1, from coordinate 35,101,580 downwards.
TTTGTAGACAGATATGCATTATTCTGCGCTTAGGGAAAATATACTAGTAATAATACAAGTTGCACTTTTTTTTCCAGCTTCTTCCAAACATAAATTGCTACTCTGGGGATATTCAATATAATAAGCTGTGCATGCTTTCCTGCGGTGGACGTTTCTCTGTCATTTGATATGTCCTCACAATTCCAGCAGCATCAGCCCTTTTTCTCCTCAGACAGAGGATAGAAAAAAATTCTATTTTACGTACGTCATAAAGACACGTATGAATAATGACAATAAGCTAAAACTGCGTTTATCATGGAACGTTAATTATTTGAACGCAAAATGTAATGGCTGCACTTTCCAGAGCGAAGAGTGTTCGGCATTTGTCAAAACAGCGGGAAAATGAGCGGTTTCATACAGTACATGCATGCACTTCGTCTCTGGACCATTTTGGCATCAGTGATTTAAAACGCATATGACTGGGACTTGTCTCAAACGGTTATACGACTGCATGCCATGCAAGTAGGAAAACTCAGAGCACATGCATATCGCATGCATCCCTCATGCACGGCGCGGAAGTGCATGCACTCACCGTTCAACGCATCGGACTTGCAGCACCTACAGTCAGACAATTTTTCCGCTATTGTTTGTGTCTGCTGGGAGGTGGAAGCAGCCATTTTGCCCCGCACACATGCACTAACGCATCAAGGCGTGACGAACGGAGTTAAGGCGGAGACTGGGCTAAATATTAAATGCCAGACAATCAATTATATAATGAATTATTCCATAAAGACATTACAAAGTGTTTTACATCATGTACAGGTCTTCAGAGGTGCTTCTACAACTGCCCCTGAATGCATTACAAAATCCCCTGGCATCCATAGCCTTTTGAGGTTTCTTTTGAAGTCTCTTTATCGCTTTTGTTAGCCATTTTTGCAATTACTTCAACCAACTGGTCCCTAGGTCATTTTTGTTAAATGTTGAAAAGTTCTGTTAAACAGAAAGTGTCGAAAAACTTTATTTTGGACACCCAATTTTGAACAGTATATTGTTTTATTATTTTAAACCTTATCGCTTGTGTTTCTGAATACTTCTTGGGGGTCACCGCATATTTTTTAGAACTAAAAAATACATCAGAAGTATAGGAGATAATTTAAGGGCCAAGTGTGAACAAGTAATACCGTACTAATGTAAGAATGTGATGTCTCATCAGCCTTTGTAAAGACAATTCATCCACATTTGGAAATCACTTGTGCCTAGCATAGCGAGTGTGGAGATGAGAACTGATACCTTGCACGAATCTGTCTTATTTTCCAGTAAAAATATCGGTATACTTTAAACAAGATACATAAAAAATGCACGATATATTGACTTGTTTTTCAGGGAATGGTTGTTGAATATTCCCTTTCATCCTGTTCCATTGTTGAGGGAAAACAATGTCCTGACAACTCTATCCCCTGTGATGTCTAAGGCAGCAGACAGAGAGCACACAAGAGAATTTCTCAAAACAAATTGGCTAATGGCAATACATCTTCTGTAACAATGAAATATTTGCAAATGATACTGCAAGTGGCTTGCAAAAAAACAAAAAGTCAAAATACATGGCTACTTTTGAATTGTCAATGGAGAAAATGCTTTTTGCCACCAAAATGGAGTGGCCTTAAGCATCAACCAGGAGGGGCTAAAAAAAACTTTATCCCTTGTTTCTAACATAAACTACTTGAACAATTTATGATTTGAGATGTGATTTTATCTTTCAAATTCTTCAACAAGTCAAGCAGAAATGTATCCAATACACTTACCCTCCATTTTGCTGATATTGTGTCTGTCCTTCCAGTGTGGTTTTGGAGAATCAGAACAAAAAGTGGCAGGTTTTGTGGTCATGTCCTCCTCATCCTTTTCTTCCTTCTCTGCATCTTGTTCGTCATCCGAGTTTTGGTCTTCACTTGACAGGTCAGGGTGAGAGGAAACAGTAGGTAGAACAAGATCTGGATGCTTCGCAAAGAGCTCCCGGAGAACATTAATGGGGGAAACTGTGACTTCCCAATTTGTGATGCCAAAGTCTCGGAGATGGGCACGAGCATGACTGGAGAGACCAGCCCTGGTGTCAAAACCAGCACTGCACAACTCACATCTCATTACACTGAAGGTTGATGGGTCAAAGTTGGCGACTATCACAGCAAAACAAAGTTACATTCGAAAAATTTACCACAAACATTTTGACACCATTGTTTATTTTAGATATGGAAGTGAAAAGTATTGTGGATGTTCAAGTGTCTTTAACATCTTTCAAATGGTGAAATGTGTAATTTCTGCACCACTAGTGCCAATAAAAGTGCAAAATATTGACTGTTTCTATAAACGGTAAAGCTGAGAAGGACCACTTGAATTAAAATGTTAATTTTAAGTTTGCTGCTTATATCCATAGAGAATAGCTGGCTGAGAGCGCTCCCAAGATAACCGCAGAGTGGACTGACTTGCCTAGACTGGAACTTTGATGTTTCCAAACAGGTTTCCCAAAACACTCCCCCCATCTTCCATTGGTCGGATAAGCAGATAGTTCACCTCAAACTCACACCAATAGTTAAGCCAATGTTGTTATGTCCAACCCAGTCAGGATGCTCAAACACAGTTTGCAATTCCATTTGGTGCCACTAGTGGCGCAGAAATCACACACTTTAAACCCTGTGCAATGCAAAATAATAAAGATCAATCAATTTACTTTAAAATAATCCTCACCTTTTTTCTTTTTCTTTTGGTAGGAGAATTTCTTCTCAATGGCATTGACCTCTTCTGGTGAAATGAAGTGCCTGACATTGTAACTGACACCTACTCTGTTCAGGTGACCTCTAACATGATTAGCAAGTCCGATGCCATTATGGAATCGATCTTCGCAATAAGGGCATTTTCTTTCAACGCTTTTAAACAACCCTTCTATATCATTATTATCTTCATCTTCCTCGGTTAATGCACCAATAATACGATTAACAACATTTTCCTCCTCCTCCTCTTCCTCTTCTCCTTCATCATCATCATCCTCTACTGATGCTGCAACAGGTGTTCCATCCCCACACTTGCCCTTGCTATCAGATTTGTCTTTAAGTCTGGGATCGTCCTCTGCTTCAAGCTTTTTGCTGGTCTTTTTTGGTGAGGAGGCGGTGGCTTTAGGATCCAGAGCAATGACAGGTGGCTTCTTTCCTGGGGGGTTGAAGTTGAGTGTTAAAGATCAGCCCATAAGAACTTAATTATTATAGTCAGTCCTGGTCATTATGGTATACATACCATATTTAAGTACTGCTTTAATCATTTCAACAGCTGTAAAATTACACCATGACCAGAATTGTACAATTTATTGGTCAAATGCAGACAAAAATGCACATGGGATGCAATAAGCATGAAGACGGACTGAATTGAAATAATGGTTCACCCTAAAAAAAATTTATTCTATCAACATCTACCCACTCTCAAGAAGTTCTATACCTGCATGAACTTTTGAAGCCATATGAAAGCTTTGTTTGAGGAACAGACTCAAATTTAAGCTGGTATGCTGAATATACCACACAAGCCATATGGACTACTGTTATGGTGACTTTTAATTACATTTTTTACATGCTTTTATTGTTTTGAAAACGGTGTTGTGAACTATTCCTTTAAGACTAATTCACAGAAACAAATAGGTAAACTTTCATGACTACTCTGAACCATTTAAGGTAAACCATCTCTGTTGAATAAGAGGGGAGTTTGGAAGTCAAAGCTGAGAGACTCTATGAGCCCTGCTGCCCCTCAAGCAACCCCAGCCTCTCTGTTGCTCCACAGAGGCTGGCTGAGAAACTGCTCTTCAACTATAAGGCCAGGGCAGGAACCTTCACAGGGTCTGCAGAGGAAGGGTCCAGGTTCAGACAAGGGTGGCTCCTATGTCTTCTGCATCATGTGACTTTTGGATCTCTAAGGCTGGGAATTTGCCCCTTTCCCAAGAGTTTGAGAAAAGTTAACCCAAGTTCTCTCCAACCAAAATTGAAGGATGGAAACCGCATCACCAACAGTGGCTGATAGTGAGCATTGGCCAATGGAACAGGCAGGTACACCTCACGCCTTTAACCACTAGCCAGTGGAATGAGTTTTTACCACAAACACATTTAACCAATTGCCAGGGAGTTGAGCCATGTAATTGATGACTCAACATAATACATTCACATACATCACTACAAGACAGGAGCACAGATAATGTGGTAAAAACAGGTTTTGGAGTATGACTTTCTACTGTCTTACCTGTTCTAGACCCCTGTTTCAGCTCATGCGCTGGATCTTGTGTTCGAGAGCCTTCTCTCTGGGTCTTCTCTTCAGTCTGGTTTGAGATTTTAACCTGTTTTTTCACACTGTGAGTCTGGATGGATTTAAGATCTAGTCTTGGGCTTGCTCTTGTACGCCTCAATTTATCCCTTGCGACCCTTACTTTGCGTTTCTTTCCAATGCTTTTAAATGCTAAATCCCTAAGCCGCAGACCAGTCCTTTGATTTGGAGGTGGTGACATGAGATACTGAGGTTGCAGGATATTATCTTCCATGGGATTGGCAACAGTTGTCTTGGGCTCTCCTGTTTGGCTTGGCTCCTCCACTGGGACTGTATCTGCTTGCAGGGTTACTTTTTCATGCTGATCTATGGCATCTGCTGGGGCTGCACAGGCAAGGGGATTTTGACTTATGCCTGAACTAGGGTCCACCTTTGAAGGGCCAACAACAGACTGTGTTTCTTTAGTTTTTTTAGATGCTCGGATAGGGTACCTCTTGTTCAGAGGTGAAGTGAAAAGAGTTGACGGAACATCTGCAGTGGAACCTTGTCCTTTTTTGGAGGACTTCTGTTGAATACGAGGTGAAGTTCGAGAGATGCCAGACCTTGTTCGGGTTCTGTGTGTCTTGGCATGTTCTGCAAACTCTTGAGGTACATCCGAGATGAAGTTGCACTTAAGACACATAAATTGGCTACAACTGACTTCTGCTGACTCTTTGATAACTGGCTCTGATTCTTTACTACAACTGGCTAGCTGTGCCACTCCCTTTTCTCCCTCATTTAGTTTTCTAATCTCCTCCAGGATTTTCCGCCTTGACTCCTCGTGGGATCTGTGATGATCTAGCAAAAGCAACTGATCAGCAATCTCTTGACCACACTCTAGACATTCAAACCCGCTTTTAGGAAGCTGTTCGCTACATTTCTTTGCTGGTCTACTGCCTTGGCCATGCTCCTGCATATGTTCACGTAGATGGGCTTGTTTTCTGAAGTAGATGCTACATTCTACACATGTGAAAATCTCTTGGCATAGGTCTCCATCCAGCTGGTGGTCTACTACAGACCTTTGCCTTTCCTTTACCTTCTCTTCCTGTTCATCTTTAAATCCAGACATCCTTCCCTCATCATCTGTGTTTTTCCTATGCTTCTTTGCTCCTAAGGGTTTGCCCCTACCCCTTCTGCCGCCACCTGTTGGGCGTTGCCAGGTTCCCAGTCCAGAGAAAGGCCTCAGTATAGCCCTCTTTTTCCTTCTGCATTGGATGAAGGTGCAGTGTGCCCAAGGCCCAGGGGGTGGGCTCTCAGGCTCAGAGTCAGCTGGGAAGGTGTATACATCTGTCTCCTTGGTATTCGTCTTTTCCTTGCCCCTGTGATTATGCACTTTCAGTTCATCCTGCTCTTCTTTTTGGCATGTCTCTTTTGGTGCAATATCTGGCAAATGAGTCACTTTGTCTTGTTTTACTGCAAGCAAATTATGAAAGATTTTTTTAACAACACAAGGATTTATAAAAAAATCTATGTAAATTTGCTTTGAAATATTGAATGTATTTTTTTCATACGTTTCTGTGAGCTGGAGTCTGTAGTTGTTAGTTCCCTGTATGAAACATCATCTCCTTGATTCTCCATCTCCATGGGTCCAGGTGTGATCTTCTCAAGAAATAAGTGCTTGGATTCCTCAGGTTCTTGGCAGGGATCAATGTCAAGTCTGCAAACATAGTGATTAAGACTGATAATTAGATTTAACCAATTATATCTATCCATCTAACCCCTCCATCTTTAAAAAACTCCAAGTATACTCCTTTCCTTACACCTGTACATCAGTTAACTGTCCATTTGTATCTCACCTGTCTTGTGTGAGTCTAGAGGTGGGACTTCCAGGGCTGTGAGCAGCCAGACCATGAGGGTTAGAAAAGTGCTGAAGCTCTTCCTCTGACAAAAACCAATCAGAAACCACACAGGAACATAAACAATGTGCATGTGACTTAACAGAAAGCAATAGACTCACAGTTATATTTTTAGAGCATGACGCAGAACCATGATTGTTGTTCACGGAGAGACAAATTTCACAATACAAACACAAATTATTTCAGCCTGAAACTAGCCAAACCATTGCATGTTCATTTTGAGTTTTGTATTGATCAGACACCCATGTATTTTCAATAAAAACATTGTTGAACCAGAGAGACAATTACCGTCCAAGGTTTCTTTTTCAGAGTCTGAGTCCCATGTGAGAGATGAGTTGAAGGCTGGAGACCGTGGGCTTCTCTGAGTTTTCCCACATTGCTCCAGGGTGGGGGAAAGGTCTTTTGGATTTTCTGAATTTCCATCACCCTTCTCCATGACATCACTTTGCAATAACCCCCCCTGTGAGTTCAGAGGGTTGAAACAAGTCCAACATTACATAGTTCTGTTTAGGAGAGAAATAAAATATTGCAAGATTCTCACATAGTTTTAACCTAATTTTTACAGCATAAGACAAGAAACAGGAACATCATAATAACAGTACTGATAATTATAATTAAAAGGTTCTGTACGCGATTCTGGCTATTTTGCTAACTTCCGCCAAACTAAGCCACTTAATCAGACTGCCCCCAAACATGCAATATGATTGACAGGCAAAGAGCATTTGTGATTAGCTAAGAAAAAGGTGAGCTCTTTTTCTGACTCTTCTTTGGTATACAGAACCTAGAACACAACACGACTGTCCATTGGAAAGTTAAATAACCTTCACATTTTTTACATTTATGCAGAGGGAGGACAGGGGAGTTAAGAAGCTCTTTTCTGGGGCTTTGGCTGTACCAGTAATGTGCAGTTGAGGATGGGGGTTGATGACGACGGTAGTGCCCCTTGGTTGGATATTAGATCTCGAGGGTCTCTGGTAGATAGGTCATCCCTAGGCTCCATGGTCCCCTGGCCAACTGGCGTGAGTGCAGTTGCAGTCAACTTCTCCTCTCCTACATTGTGTAGAGTGATTCCATATCTAGACAAATATTCATGCAACTAAGATCCAATCTATAACCCAACATCTGACACATGTGAGTAAAAGAAAGTTGTTCTGAAACGGTATTAGATGTTTAGTAGCACAATGTCCCAGAATGTCCATACAATTAAAGTGAACTGGGGATGTTTTGGGTGATCTGATCACAAGGGATCAGCGTTAAATACAGGTGTAAACGGGGTGCAAAACGTTTTGTTATCGGATCACAAAAACCACATGCAGTACGGAGGTAGTCAAAAACACATCATTGCATTTGAGATGTACATGCCAATACGTTTTGAATGCATCCCAGACAGCGATACACCACCCCTCACATTTCAATTAACTGCTGCCCTGAAACGAGTAAACTTTGCCAGTTATGAGCGTCTTTAAAATGGAATAACTGTCCAAACAGAAAATGTAAAAAGACTAATAGAAAAACAAGCACAAGAATGTCACAGAACATCTTCAGTGTCTGATATGCACATGCAGGGACACAGATGACTGATGTATGTAGTCATGAAATCAGAGACCCTCCCATCGAAATCCGAACACAAGGGGTCACAGGAGACACATTTAAGAAACCAGATGTAAGGGGCCTGGGTAGGGCAGCGAGTATTGACGTTGACTACCACCCCTGGAGTCACGAGTTTGAATCCAGGGTGTGCTGAGTGACTCCAGCCAGGTCTCCTAAGCAACCAAATTGGCCCGGTTGCTAGGGATGGTAGAGTCACATGGGGTAACCTCCTCGTGGTCATGATTGGTGGTTCTCGCTCTCATTGGGGCACATGGTAAGTTGTGCATGGAGTAGCATGAGCCTCCACATGCTGGGAGTCTCCACGGTGTCATGCACAACGAGTCACGTGATAAGATGCACGGAGGCAACTGGGACTTGTCCTCGGCCACTCGGATTGAGGTGGACGCTACCACGAGGACCTACTAATTAGTGGGAATTGGGCATTCCAAATTGGGGAGAAACGGTGATAAAAATGTCAAATATTTATAATAATAATAATAATAAAAGAAACCAGATGTAAACAGCGACGTGTCATGCTGGACCACATGTGATTAGATCTCCCAAGATGCATCTTACCAGGTATAAACAGGGTCATAATAGGAATTATGAATAAGTATGTAGAACTGAGTAGAAAGTGGAAGGACGAATGAGATTTGAGAAACGGTGGAGGGAGATATTTTCAGTCAATAATGATTTCCAAGCTGTCATATGGTAGTTTTAGACTTGTGCACTTAGTCAAGTTGAATGGACTAATCTTATGGGTTGTTGTTTTTCTCCATGCTGACTATTCACTTTTATTGTATGCAAAAGAGCACCAAGGACATTCCGCTAAACTTCTCCTATTTTGATGCATGGGAGAAAAAAGTAACAGGGGTTTAGAGCAATAAGAAAGTAAGTAAATTCAGACATAGATAATAACAAAATATAGCTTTTAGATTTTACAAAATGGTCACAACCTAAGGTGTTACATTTTGGGATGCATTGCAAAGTATTCAGTTGTATCCAATCTATCTGATAGAGAAATCTTCTCTGCAGTGTCTCTCTGCCTGACCTACTTTACCAAGCCCCATTTTTGGTTAATTCAGCGATTTCTATGACTACAATAAAGGACGTGTATTGATGGGGAGAACATGACACCATCTCCAGAAAATATGAGGCTGTTGTTTAGAGTTTAAATGCGTTTATAACTTGCCATGTTAATACTTGACCATCTGCAAGGCTGTCATTCTCAAATCTGTGACCAGTGGACAGCTCTGATGAGGATGTAATTGTGGAAAAACTCACGGAAAGAGCCTGTCTTTGGAGTCTTCTGCGTCCAATCACGCTCCTCTCTCCATGTCCGATATCGATTCTAGTGCGGTGTGTTATTCGCACACTTAAGCGTCGCAGGCTTCCCTCAAGGGCGCAGGGGACAGCATATGTGTTTAGTAAACGGTGAAGACCGTCTTTGCCCACTAAACACCGGACTCCATGTTGTTAGTTTCGGAGGGATGGTGACGTTGATGGGGAGGGGAAAGGAGTTTATGCACCAGTGGCGGTGTAACTCTTTCACAGCAGGATGGTTTTCGGGAACGACACCTGATTATTGCAGTAACGACGACGTGAAAGGCGACCGCTGAGCGCTGGTGACAGTTTTCGCGCACGTGTGAGTGCTTGAATTATTTTCTTAATTCGTATACATATTTTATATGATATATTTATAAAGTAATTTTAAAAATAAATTAACAGTAAAATAATTAAATTGCGATAGTACATTTTTTTTTTACTTAACTATAAAACTTAGAACTAATGGTGAACAATTTAAATAGAAAAATACAAAATAAATTATAATATTTATAAAGAATACATATTTAATATAAGCTCAGCAAAAAAAAAAGAAATGTCCTCTAAATTTCAACTTCAATTGGCCAGGGCTGGACTGGTAATCTGTCATACCGAGCATTTTCCCGGTGGGCCGACGCAGTTTTGGGCCGATCAGGGGCGGAATGTCCATTGGGAGTACCGAGCGGGCTGGTGGTTCGGCCGCGAAATGTGCCGAATGGGCTGCGATAAAATTAGCCACCACGTTATGCAGAATGGACAACAAAACGGCGCCGCAATATGAAGAAAAGGGCAACGACCCCCCCCCCAAATCTCAACAGTTGGTCCAGTTGCCATGTAAAATCCCGGGCGATTTCTCTTTCAGTCCAGTCCAGGAAATGGCCCTAGCCCTCACCCTTCAATCAAACAGGTCCCAGAAGTGCTCAATGGGATTGAGATCCGGGCTCTTCGCTGGCCATGGCAGAACACAGATATTCCTGTCTCGCAGGACATCATGCACAGAAGGAGCATTATGGCTGGTGACATTGTCATGCTGGAGGGTCATGTCAGGATGAGTCTGCAGGAAGGGTACCACATGAGGGAGGAGGATGTCTTCCCTGTAACGCCCCGTGTTGAGATTGCCTGCAATGACATCAAGCTCAGTCCGATGATGCGGTGACACATCGCCCCAGACCATGATGGACCCTCCACCTCCAAATCGATCCCGCTCCAGAGTACAGGCCTCTGTGTAACAATCATTCCTTCGACGATAAACGCGAGTTCGACAATCACCCCAGGTGAGACAAAACAGTCAATGAAGAGCATTTTTTGCCAGTCCTGTCTGGTCCAGTGAAGGTGGGTTTGTGCCCATAGGTGACGTTGTTGCTGGTGATGTCTGGTAAGGACCTGCCTTACAACAGGCCTACAGGCCCTCAGTCCAGCCTCTCTCAGACTATTGCGGACAGTCTGACCACTGATGGAGGGATTGTGTGCTCCTGGTGTAACTCGGGCAGTTGTTGTTGCCATCCTGTTCCTGTCCCGCAGGTGTAATATTCGGATGTACCGATCCTGTGCAGGTGTTGTTACACGTGGTCTGCCACTGCGAGGACGATCAGCTGTCCTTCCTGTCTCCCTGTCGCGCTGTCTCAGGCGTCTCACAGTACGGACATTGCAATTTATTGCCCTGGCCACATCTGCAGTCCTCATGCCTCCATGCAGCATGCCTAAAGACCCTGACACACCAAGCCGACCTGACACACCAAGCCGAGCGTCGGTGAGCATCTGTCTGGCTAGTTTTTGCGGTGTATTCCGCACCGTCGGCTGAAGTCGGTCCCTGTCTGCTTTTTTCAGCCGATTGAGTGTGTTGAATTGGCAGCGGAGCTCATCGGTGAGACGGATCATTCTGATTGGCTGTTTAGCTTTGTGAATCAGTGCGCGAGAAGCCTGTAAAAATATTTTTAAATCCTTAAAACAAGATCTATTTGATTTATCTTGTTTTAGAAACAACACTGCATAAGATATTTATGTTTTTCAGAGAATGTATTTTTAACATGTGTATTTTGTCAGTTGAGGTGGTTTGGGCATCTGGTAAGGATGCCCCCTGGGCGCCTCCCTAGGGAGGTGTTTCAGGCATGTCCAGCTGGGAGGAGGCCTCGGGGAAGACCCAGGACTAGGTGGAGAGATTACATCTCCACACTGGCCTGGGAACGCCTCGGGGTCCCCCAGTCAGAGCTGGTTAATGTGGCTCGGGATAGGGAAGTTTGGGGCCCCCTGCTGGAGCTGCTTCCCCCGCGACCCGACTTCGGATAAGCGGTTGAAGATGGATGGATGGATATTTTGTCTTTTTTTATAGTCAAAACAAGTGAAAAAATCTCCCAGTGCTGAAGAAGTAATCCAAAGTATTTAGATTACATTACTGACCTTGAGTAATCTAACAGAATACATTACAAATTACATTTTACAGCATGTAATCTGTAGTGGAATACATTTCAAAAGTAACCCTCCCAACTGTGTGTGTGTATATATATAATTATTATTATTATCTATCTTGTCTGTCTGTCTGTCAACAATTTCACATGTGACATTTGATGAACATAATTTTGATGAAGTCACATTTGATTTATGCTAATAAAACTACTATTTGGATTTCTGCCATCAGTTTTGCCAAACTCTGTATATACACAATCATCTTATAACTATTAAAGGTGCACTCAGTCATTTTTTCCTCATTTAGAAAGTTTTACTTCTAAAGAAATGAATTGAAATTTTGAAACAGACATTGTTGACGACAAATTAAAAAAAATTGTGCACCTTTAAGTCTTTAAAACATATCTGCCCATCAAAAGACAACTTAAGTGATATTTTTGAAGTATGCGTTTATTATGAGTGTTACATGCAACACTTAATACATGTACTATTTTCCAAGCACACGGTTAGTTGCCCATCATTGTCGCCGTCAAGGCAAATAGCTCTGAAACACAAAATCAGAGGTGCACAGACACAGTTAAGATTTGCATTAAGACACCAAGAAGTGAAACCCATGAGAATATGTCTGAAGAGAGAATCTTGATGCTCCTCTTACATCGTAATGCTCCCAGTTCTGGATTTCACGATAGAAGGCATTTCCTGGGCACTCTGTGGATGAAGTTTGCCTGTGTCCATATAAGGAGTAAGCTGAAGACAGTCTCCCTGCATCCACAGCACACTTTGTAAAGTCGTACCTCACCATGTCCATTGCGCTCTTCACTGGGAGACTGGAGGTATAGTCTCCAACGAAGCAGACGCCATAGCCTTTGGAGTTGTACCCTTGAGTGTGGGCACCTACCCAATCCCAGCCACGGCCTTCATACAGGTTACCATCAGAACCTGCAACAAAACTTTGAAAAATATACACATAGTTTCAAAAGTAGGCTATAGCTACAAGACATAAACATGATGTGTTAACATGATTTTAGCGTGATAAATTCACATATTATCCTTATCTGTTTAAAGTTATATCCAATACCGTGATTCCGTGAATTTTTGTCAAAATAAATATGATCGTGTCTGGTAACATGTGCATGTAAAACAGCTAGAATTAGCATTTTAGCTTAGCGTAAAGCTAACAATTTACCCAAGGTCTATTTATATTTCTTCTGCTCCAAACTTACTTCAAACGTACTTCTCTTTCTGCCTGCTTGTATTACATATAGCTAATATTGGCATTATATTTAGGCTATAGCTCACTGGGGGCCTAAAGACAAATCATTTTTAGAGCATGATTTTTAATCCAGTTTAAACAGCTCAATGAGGCCTTTAAGACATGACAGACATTACAGCATCATATTCTGTAAGGCTGCGTTGAAACGATTCTTATTTATTCTTTAAATGAAGTAGGGACGAGTAAAATGTTTTGTGGAAATTAACATTTTGGATTTTCTAATATTTGTGTAATCGATTGTGATATTTAGATTAAGCTCAACTAGTATTAAACCTGAAACATGCCCATAACAGAAGCATTAGCTCTCCCTTGTGCAGTTTCAAAAATCAACCATCAGCCAATGATTAATGCAGTTTGTTTATAATTATATATAATATATGCATGTATATATTTGATGTGCTTACCTGTATCCAATGTCACTCCATCCGTTAGTTTGCTGGTGGTAATTCTGCATGGAGCGCATATCACTGGCGCATTGCTCAAAGGTGGTGCAAGGCCTGGAGGGCTGGTATGAGTGGTGGATGAACAGGTAGGGCACTGGGAGATACAGATAGGAGGGACTTCCAATGAAAGCTGCAGCCCCCCACTGAGACCTGGTAATGATGTTGGGACAGACTGTCCGTTGGAAAGAAGAGCAAAAATTGTAAACAAAAAGCACAAAAAAATAAAAAAAAGGTTTTTTTTACAAAAATAAATATATAATTTCATCCACATTACAAAAATCAGAACTGGGGGGTATTAATATAGTGATATAATTCTGCACACTTTAAGGGAGATATTTTAAAGGGATAGTTTAGCCAAAAATTACAATTCTCTTATCTTTTACTCACCCTCATGCCATCCCAGATGTGTATGACTTTCTTTCTTCTGGAGAACACAAATGAAGATTTTTAGGAGAAAATCTCAGCTCCGTTGGTCCTCATCAGGGCTGGACTGGTAATCTGGAAATACCGGGCATTTTCCCGGTGGGCTGACACACTTTGGGGCCAATTAGGGGCAGACTGGACATCGGGAGAACCAAGCAGGTCTGTGGGGTCGGCCCCAAAACGGGCAGAATGGGTTGCAATAAGCTAAAATGAGCTGGCGCGTTATGCAGAACGGACCACAAAACAGCACCGCGATATGCATTAAAGTACAGCAAGTACCCAGTTTTGGGCCAGTTGCTATGTAAAATCCCAGGCCGATTTCTCTTCCCAGTCCAGCCCTGGTCCTCATTATAAATCTCCACCTTCCTTCAGAAGAAATGGATTTAACCACTGGAGTACTTTTATGCTGCCTTTATGTACTTTTTGGACCTTCGGAGTATTGGTCACCATTCACTTGCATTGTATGGACCAACAGAGCTGAGATTTTCATAAAAATCTTAATTTGTGTTCTGCAGAAGAAAGAAAGTCATGCACATCTGGGATGGCGAGAGTGAGAAAATTATGGGAGAACTGACATTTCTGGTTGAATTATTCCTTTAAATACATTCATATTTAAATACACGGCCACCAGGTACTAATATGGTTACAATACAACTGTAAACGTCCACTAATCCATATTCATTTGAAGTTTCTGACTTTTTAAACAAAAACTGAATTGGATATTCCACAACATTATATTGACTTGTCTAAAATAGTCATTTGAAAATTGTCCACTTACCCGCATATACGTGAATCAACTTCTCAAGTCCCTCATTCATAATAGCATCCAGTCTCTCCCTCTCAGACTCCTTGTTCAACTTCTGATGCACTGTTAGGGCCTGTGTGACTTGACTTTTAAGCATGGGGAAGCTGACAACTTTTTTGAAGTTCATCCTTCGTCTTTGACTAATCAGACGGGGTGCAGCGTCCAACCCTTTGCTGCTGAGCTGTTGGCTGTAGTAACTCTTCAGCAAGTGACTTAGTGATACATATTGATGGTTCGGCTTGGTGACTTCTGAGCAAAGAATGAGGCCATCTATACCTCCGATTATGAGGGCGTCTGTTGCCAAGGAGGATAAACCGGAAAGAGTGTATACTTTTGGGGACTTAATGCTATCCCAAAAACCTTTAGTGCCCAAGGAAACAGTGGAGAGCTCATAACTTGCATGATGTGCAAAAGAAGCAACCAGGTTTTCAGTCAAAGTTAAGGCGTACAGGCCTTGGATTCGTCGTTTGTTGCTGGATTGTAGCCCAACTTCAACTCCGAGGAGCATTGGGGCCAAAGCCACATTTGACCCATCTAAGGTGAGAACCACACCATCCTCCTCACCCAACTCTGATACCTTGTGATTAATGACCTTTTTTATGTATGAAGTGACTGATGAGCTTGTCACAAAGCCATTTACATCACTGAGGTCGCCAAGGTAATGCTTGATGAGGTCGGTTTCCAAGCCAGTGACCTTACGTAGACCTCTCACGACATCGAGCACTGAAAGCCCCGGATTCTCGGCTTCAATATTCTCCACAGCTTTGATAAAGTCATTCATGTGCCTTGTGCTAGTGGCTAATGCAAGCATCAGAGAAATGAAAGGACATTTCGACATGTTTAAAGCAGTGATACCTCAACCACATTTATTAAAAGTGAAGCGTGTCATTTTTCTGCACTACTAGAGTAATAAAATGGTTTTCAAATAGGTTCGTCTACACTTCTTTCCCCATCTTCCATTACAGACTGATCTCACGGTGAAATCGGAAATAGTAGGTCGACTTTTATTTAGCTAAAATCGGTCTGTGCTTACTGAAATTAGAAACACTGCTCCAATGGCCAAAGCGGTAAGTGTTATTGGGCGTACGGGCACACGTGAGCTCCATTTTAAAGGTGTAATATCCACTGAGGGCTGGCAAGCGCACTTCCGCCAATGCCGCGATGATGTCATTTTTGTCACGCACAACTTCACGAACTTGCTGACCCGACGAGTATAAACCAGGCTTTAATGCTCTCGGAGTACACGTGCATGTAAGTGCACAAACTTTAGCCACCTGTCAAAAAGTCAATCTGTTATATTTGATCTAGATATGGGGTTTTCAAAGTCTTGGACAGTAAGCCCCCCTCTGAGAATATGTACAAGACTGCACCCCCCCTTGACCACCCCCGACTTGGTAATTTTCAGATAACATACAATAATGCTGTATATGCCTTTACAATAGCAAAGTAAACAACACATAAGATAGCCTATGCTAATTGTAAAAACTAAATCCAAATATCAGGCAGCAGGTACATTCTGACCTCTTATTATAATTAATATAAGTTTTATCAGTTATTTTCCTAGTGTAATATTATAAAAATGCATCATATTTCATGATCAATAACCTTTAATTCAGTCAGGTGTTCTGTGAGTGAGGGGGCTGGGGGGGGGGGCACATAAGGGGTCAGGCACGTGCGAGCAAAGAGATTCATGCTTTCGACATTAACAAAATTATAACGCCATAGAACTACGGTCTATTTAGCAGGACCATGGTCCATTATGCCAATCATTTTCATTTATCTTCACAATGCATGTTTATTGTATTGAAGTATCTTTTTATTTTACTTGTTGAAATTATCTTGGGACATTGTAAAACGCTTAACGTGAAAAACGCTTAATGTGGCTTAATGTACTAAACGGTGATATTTCAAGAACAAATTCAATATGCACATTATTGATGATAACCAAACCCTGGACAGCAAGAAATTGATGATGCAGAATTTGGTCTTCAAATATCACTGTTTTAGTACATTAAGCCACTTTAAGCATTTTCTTTATAACAGTTTTCTATGGGAGGAAATTGCTAAACATGCAACTTTGCACGTTGTGTTCAGATTCTGGGCTCATCTGCTTCTCTGTATATAGTTTGCATCATCAATGGCATGCATACTCTATTTGGTCTCCAAATATCACTGCTTTAGCACATTAAGCCACATTAAGCTTTTCAGCATGTCGCATTATCATCAATCTCCGCACCTCCCGGTCTTGCTATTGATGTAATGAACATCCCAGGTCAAGATGTATAACATGGCATAGAGAAAAGAAACAAGTATAGAAAATAACAATTATCATCGGTATCGAGGACATCTCTTTTTTTCAGACAAACTTCGAGATTATAGTTTTAGAGATAGAGTTTTTCACCCAGCCCTATTGATAACATTGCATTAATCTCAGTGATAGATGGCTAAATTACAGGCTACGTTATCCATCTTAGTCCTGGGGGTCTTACTGGGGAAACGTATGTGGGATGAACTTCCACCGGAAGTCGTTCTGTAGCGTTTGCTAATGTAGGCAGCGGTCATTTAGACACAGTTTACAGCTGATATTAGGATGTGATTCGGATGATCTGACGACACGTGAACAGAAAATGTGAAAGAGCGCTTACATATACATGTACCAGATCTTTACGGATCTTCATGTGCACTTACAGTAGATGAAATTTCAGCTGTACCTGGTGCGCCATTATTCCATGCTTCTTTCTCATGTGACATTTGTCTGGTTTGTTAATTTATGATGTAGTGATGCTATAAGTCATCATGAAACCCTCCCCTCCAAACCGATCACAAGTGCTCACGGGAGATGCATTTGTGCGACCATTGGATCACCCAAGATACAGTACATGTTATTACTGTGATGATGTGCATTAATTAAAATACCTGTTGTTCTTCAAGAGTCCAGTAGCGGGCGCTGCTCTGGGCTAACATGTGCGGTTCGTAGCTCTACCTACATCCTGAGACCGCTTCTTTAAATCGCCCTCCCAAATCTCTATTAAAGATGGAATGGCTATCCGTATATTGTTCTTATTAAGCTCCGTCAGGCTGCGCTCACACATCTAGAAATATGAATGAATGATCAACACCGCAACGGAAAAATTAATAAACGCCAATTCAACTACAACGGTGTTTACTTCTTAGAGGAAGTACATCTCACATTTCACGCAAAGCATCAGGGCGCGTAGGAATAAGGTGGATAGACACATTGAATCTAGTAAGCAGAAGTATGAAATTTACCGCGATATGTTTCTTCAAATAGGATTAATGCTGATATCTGGCTTGAGCAAGCTAAACTCGCATGACACGATATCAAGCAATTGGCCTTTTACACGGCGAAAAGCCCTTTCAAGTGCGGCCGTGATGTTCAGGTGTCAAACTACGCTTGAGGTAACTTCCACATGCATAATTGTTGCCTAAGTTGCTTAAGCGTAATGCTTAAATTGCTCGGAAGTTAACAAGATTCCTTATTACAGAATGTATTATTAGCGCATCTAAATGAATTACACTAAATGAACGTGTTAAATTGATAGCCTAATTTTAACATTGAAATAGTTACACACATCACCTTCAAATAAAACTTTTAAATAATGCCTAGTGCTTTTTAAAATGAAGAGTAAATCACCAGTAATTATTTAGTTGCATAATGAATCGAGCATCTAATATATGACCTACCATCAGTAAGGCAACCTGCTGACACCAAAAGCAAGGAAACAAGCAATCCCAAGTGACAATCCATTCGAAAAGAACCGAGGACCACTGAAGATTATCTGTAGATTTAGTATGCTTATGGGTGCGCACTGCACGAATATATGCTAACACTTACACAAGAACTTCTGATAAACATTGTTCCGCTATAAAAGGTCAATCTTGTCTATCTAGCTATGAGAAAGCGACAGCTGCTTGCAGTGCGTCCCAAGCTTTCAAGTCTCAGTTAAAATGACCAAAAGCAATAAAGATATACTGTATCTATTGGACAAATGCCAAAGATCTAAATGTATGGGGGGGTTTACTGGTCCTTGTCGTGAATGTCATAAGACTGCATTGATAAACATAACACTTCTATTTTTAACTTGATATCAGTGCAGCCTTTGATACAGCTTCTAAAAATATTTCCATTTCCCAAATTTAGAGTTGTCAAGGTTTTTCCATGGATGTTTTTGTAATAGTGTAAATCAGTGGTTGTTAACCTGAGGGGGTCCCATCCACCCAGGTGGTCCCAAAGGGGTAGCGGAAAAACTTTTATTTTGAACGAGTGTAAAAAATACTTTTATTATTGCACTACCTAACGGTGACTTGATATAAACTAATTACTGCTTATAAGACGACGTCTAGAAGACCAAAACTGGAAAGCTTTTTTCTTACCCTGGGTTAAAGAGACTTGTTGTTGGGTTTTTATTTGGGGGGGGGGGGGGTCCCGTTCTTAAAAGGAGGTTGCACTTGCAAAAATGTTATCATAACTGATAAATAAATAGGTTTGATTGCACTCACAAATCTATCATTGAAATAGTGTCCCATTAACGTGGAGTTCCACAAGTTCCATTTGAGAACTTCTGTTCTTTACATTGTTACTTTAGATAATGTGACCGGGAACCCTGGGATCAACTTTTATGGATTCAGGAATTGACTGGAGCATGAAAAGTGGTAAAATATTGACCTGTTTCTCACTCATTCCCATCATATTGCATCTGACCACATGGATTTAGCCACTGGAGTCTTATGGATTACTTTTATGCTGCCTTTTGTGATGTAGGTTTTGGTCACCATTCACTTGCATTGTACGGACCAACACAGCTGATATTCGTCAAATATCTTTGTTTGTGTTCAACAGATGAAAGAAAGTCATACACATCTGAGTTGGCATGAGGGTGAGTAAACGATGAAGGAATTTTCATTTTTGGGTGAGCTATTATTTTTTGGGTGAAAGTAACTAGGGTCAATTGAGTTTAAAACTTAGAGTGGCTCCTCACGAGTGCACCTCACTTGCTGTATGTGACTCATGATTTAAGATCTGTAAAAACCTTCATTTAATATATGACACAAGCACATAGAGAAAACTTTCTGTTTTTATGCCTAGAAACCTTCAAACTAACTACCATTATTTAATTGATCAGAAAAAACAGAATCTTGAATCTATTGGTGTAGACATCTCACATTTATTTTAATTCTCCAATTTTTTAAATGTTGATGTGTAGATCTACACTATGGTTTTGTATTTGTGGGTTGGCATTCATTATGGTTGTTCAGTTGAAAAATTGCAGGATCAAAACTTCATCCTATACAATATATTTTACAAAAGCAAATATATTATTCAAAATGTACATATTCATATTTTAACACAAAGAGTGTTATAACATGGCATTCGTGGTATATGTGCAGTGTGCATGCACATCCACATATATCTGGCCAAACTGAACTCTGAGTATTCATATAGTTTGAATAGTTTTTGTTTTGATCCTTTCTATATCTAGTTCATTATTTCTCTCTTAAACAGAGAGGGAATACAAACTCTTTTGTCTTGGCCTATTACTGCGTAGCAGGAATCATTATTGACCAATAAGTTCTCAGCGATCCATTCCATTGTCCTTCTGTGGTTGCCCTTGGAAACAAGCTGCTCGTAAACATTCACAAAATTCCAACTCCTCCTGCAAAACAAAAATCAGTGCCATCAAACATTAAAGGAATATTCCATGTTCAATACAAGATAAGTTCAATTCACAGCATTTGTAGCAATGTTGATTACCACAAAAATTGATTTGGACTCGTCCAAAATCTGGGTTACAGAGCGGCACTTACAATGGAAGTCAATGGGACCAATCTGTAAATATTAAAATACTCACTGTTTCAAATGTATAGCCACAAGACACAAGCAATATGCCTGTAAGAGTGGTAAAATAACTTCCTAACTTTTTCCGTGTAAAGTTATATACAATTTTATAACTTCGTCGCCATGACAACGTAGTGCCGTGAACACTAAAACACTAAAATGACTATGAAAATGATGATTTAAGCCACCGTACAGCTCAAATAATACATGTTTTAACAGAAGAATGAATGTATGTGCTTTTATAAAATGATAAGCTTCGCATTTCTGCCTTTAAGCCCTCCAAAATTGGCCCCCATTCACTTCCAATGTAAGTGCCTCACTGTAACATCAATTCTTGCTTTTTTTTTTTTTTTTTTTTTTTTTAAAGAAAAGGAGGGCTGAAAATTACATTTTGTGGTAATCTACATTAACAATAATAGGACAGGACTTTATTTTAATCGTCTGCTATAAATGACTGGATTGTGAAAAGTAAGTACCCCCCTACCAGAGTAGAGCAAACAATCAGAACTTAAATAGAAAATCTGTATTATCTACAGCCGTAGTCTAAGACAATGGCAAAATAGCCATTTGACTATTAGTTAACAATGCGGCTCACACCTCTGCACGTGGCCTAGGTGACATCAGCAGAAAAGGAAAGTCATTTCAGAGGCAGAGCAAGATAAGACAAACATTTGTTTTCTTTGATATAGCCTGCAAACAGAAACCAATGGTAAAGAAATGATTTAATGAATTTACCAGGCTCTCCTCTCGCCCCCTTAGGTCCTGCACTCTCTGGTTGAGTAGCTCCTCCAATGCCAGCGATGGTTCTCTGCAATCACTCACGGCACGGGGAGAATCCTTCACCAGACTAAAAAAAATAAATAAATTCAGAGACCAGTAACATGTACTGTGTATTCGGCCCCAGATATTAACAGCCGTGCTTATATTCAGTACAACAGCACGCTTACAAGACATTCCAGACACATTTCAGCCAGCTATTTTGTATATTTCCTGCAAAATGGACAAATAACAGTTCCAAAAGATGCCAAAGCAGGATTACGCATTGCATCACACCAATAACTTGCAGTGTGTTAATGGCATTCAGAAGCAACAACTTTACTAACCAGCAGAGGGTGCCAAGAACATGTTCATGTACAGAGGAATGAGGGGACAGAAGAACTGACACCAGCTGCTGAACCATTCCCATGGACAACACTGTATCTGTGTGAGAGAGAGAGAGACAGAGAGAGAGAGAGACATTTAGAGCAAGTACAAAGAAACTAGTCTCATGATGGTCTAACGGAGTGCTTCCAGAGTCAGCAGTACCTTTATGTTCTGGGTGACTGGTCAGAAGGTTGAGCAGAAGGAAAGCCGATTTAGTTCTCAGTTTGTCACTGTCTGACTGCATCCCCCTCATCAGCACTGAAAAGCCATCATGTGACAGGAAGTCCTGCAGACCTGCTTCCTGTTCCCTCACTAAACCTGAGAAAGACAAGAGAGTTACCATCATCATCATCATTTACTCACCCTGATGTTGTTCCAATCCTGCATGACTTTCTTTCTTCCATGGAACACAAAAAGTGATATTGAGCAACATATTCCACACTGCTCTTTTCCATACAAAGAAAGTGAATGGGGACTAAGGCTGTTGAGCTCTAATAAAAAAAAAAATAATAATACATTTAAATTGTGCACTATACAGTATATTTAAACCTTTTGAAGTCATCCAATAGTTTAATAGAATGGAAAGAAATTGAAGTTGTTATTCACTGAAAATCTTCCCCAATGCTGCAGCTCTCAAATCACACTCTGATCCACAGAATAAAGTCATACATGTTTGGAACAACATGTGGGTTAGTGCATGACAGAACTGTAATATTTGCATGAACTATCCCTTTAATTCTGACTTTTATCTTGGGCACTCAGTACTTGGCATTATATTGCAATGCAGCATATACACATGATGTAAAAGGGACAGTTCACCCAAAAATGAAACTTCTCTCATCATTTACTCACCCTCATGCCATCCCAGATGTGTATGACTTTCTTTCTTCTACAGAACACAAATTAAGATTTTTAGAAGAATACTTCCAATCTGTAGGTCCAAATGCAAGTGAATGGTGACCAGACCTTTGTAGCTCCACAAAAGCACAAAAAGGCAGCATAAAAGTAACCCATAACACTCCAGTGGTTTAATCAATGTCTTCTGAAGCGATCCAATCAGTTTTATGTGAAAATGGACCAAAATATATCTCCTTTATATGCTGCCTTTATGTGCTTTTTGGAGCTTCAAAGTATTGGTTAACATTCACTTGCATTGTGAGGACCTAGAGAGCTGAAATTATTCTTCTAAATATCTTAATTGGTGTCCTGCTGAAGAAAGAAAGTCATCCACATCTGGGATGGCATGAGGGCGAGATGAGGGTTTTTAGGTGAACTATCCCTTTAACGGACTCCATCATACTCACAAGACACAGCGTAGAGTGCTTTGACTCGAACTGTGCTGTTTGCGTCATGATCTGCGAGTTGTAGGAGTGTCAGTAGCGCCCGCTGGTTGAGCAGGTAGCACTGCACCTCAGGCATATTCTGAGCACAGCTGGCAATGAGCTGAGCTGCTCTCCAGCGAATACCAGCCTCAGAGTGACAGAGACAGCGCGACAAACACAAGTCCAGACCGCCCAGCTTCATAAGATCTGCAAAACACACAAACACACTCAAAAATACACTCAAAAGCCATGTTTACATCTGTCTCGGT
Source organism: Moxostoma hubbsi (assembly GCA_032164185.1). Classification (NCBI taxonomy): domain Eukaryota; kingdom Metazoa; phylum Chordata; class Actinopteri; order Cypriniformes; family Catostomidae; genus Moxostoma; species Moxostoma hubbsi. The sequence goes on along the minus strand of JAVLUX010000024.1, from coordinate 35,078,565 downwards.
AATCCAATCACAAATAGACAGCGCTAAATACAGAGTCTGAACATCTTGTGATTGCATATCAAATTCCTAGATATTTAGAAACACATGTGACCACATCTAGAGGTCGACCGCTAGTGGATTTTACCGATACCTAAGTTGGGCAGTACCTGCTGATAACCGATTAAATCAACAATAGTTTTTAAAATTGATACTGAATGAAAAAATAACACTCAAAGTAATATAGTGCTTTATTACACAAATAAACCGTACTGACTGAACCATGAAAATGTATTGTACTTTTTAAAATGAAATAAATATATAAATATTCATATATATGAACTAATATTCAAATTTTGAAGTCAGCTGATTTTTAATTCATTCATTACATTTACATTTATGCATTTGGCAGACGCTTTTATCCAAAGTGACTTACAGAGCACTTATTACAGGTACAATCCCCCCCCGGAGCAACCTGGAGGTAAGTGCCTTACTCAAGGACACAATGGTGGTGGCTGTGGGGATCAAACCAGCAACCTTCTGATTACCAGTTATGTGCTTTAGCCCACTACACCACCACCACTCCGGTCATTAGTCCACAAGAGGGCGCAATAAACACATAAACCATTCAGCACCATTATATTATTGCAAAGAACATTCCTATCCTGGTTGTTAAAAAAGAGCATTTAATTTTCAACTAATTTACAGAAATAAATGTATACGTTTTAATCGGTCAATATTCTCAAATGCAAATTTAAAAGGAAAATGAGGGGGCCTCAATAGACAGTTCACATGGAGTTACACTTGCACTGATTCCTACTCCAGACTCAAGCTTCATATTAACAGTGTAATACCACATTGTGTTTTATGTGGTTGTATGTACAGTAGCAATATTCACAGACATCAGTGGCATTCGGCTGAACTCTGTGGTAAATCGGCTCAGACTATGAGCCTGCAGGCCAGGGGCTGTTCAAACAGACGGCACACAACAGACTGGAACCGAACACGAGGATCTCAAAACACACATTTCCAAGATGAACATCTTTCCTGACAAAGCATTTAAACAACTCATTGCTTAATCTGAGAAGCACTTAGAGTGTTTAAGCAATGGCCAAAGACCTCCACTAACTGTCAGGGGCTGTTCACACCGAACGCTTTTGCAACCATCCATTTGTTTATCTATGTAAACGCGTGCTAGACGAACGTCTTTTATTCCCTTTGTTTTTGTTTATTCAGCGTCTCGTGTTTTTTAGATGATGTGTCTAATTAAAAAGATCTTTAAACACATATCGAGACCCCTGCTTTCTGTTAAACTGTGACATGACGATGATGTGATGCCAGCCATATATTCAGATATTAATGGGGAGGAGAGAGTGGCGTTATAGAGCCAGTTAATGGATGGGGATTATTAGGAAGCCATGACTCATAAGGGCCAATGGGGGGAATTTGGCCAGAACACAAGTGTCCTGGGATTTTTAATGACCACAGAGAGTCAGGACTGCAGTTTAACATCTCATCCAAAGGACAGTGCCTTTTTACAGTATAGTGCACCCATCACTATACTGGGGCATTACGACCTACAAAGTCCCCAGGGGACTCCCTAATACCTCTTCCAGCAGCACCCTTAGTATTCCCCTGGTGGTCTCCCATCCAAGATCTGACCAGGCTCACCCCTGCTTAGCTTCAGTGCAGGGCAACCGGTCTTGAGCTACAGGGTGACATGACTGCTGGCGGGGACATCGAACAGGACTTGCGTGTATTTTTGTCACATTGTTCTGACCGCTTGAGGTTAGCTTTAACGTTAGCATCCTCTCAGCCTTGTCGGCAAACATACTGCTGTTCTCTACTAATGCAGCATCTAGTCAACAAATGAATTACTTTATAATGATATGACAACATGTACTGTACTGTATACTTAACTTTTCGATGATGTTTTAGATCAACATCTGAAGTGTGCCGCTCCATGCAGAGTGTAGTCTCACGTGTCAAAACAAACACCACAAGGCATCAGGGAAGTGATCATTTTACTTCCCAGCCACTTCAGCACCGGACACAACGGGGAAAAACTATCGCTGTGTATTTTTGCAGATAACCAATAGTTCTAGAAATCTGTTATCTGTCGACCTCTCACCACATCCCAATTCCAGCGTGAATGCTAATTTGATGCGATGCGTACGCGCACACACACACACACACACATACATACCTCTTGCATTGTCCAGGTTCTCGCAGAGCTCTGAGAGCATTTCCAGAGCCTCCTCTCTTTCATCCTCCTCCTCATCATCATCATCCTCTTCCTCACTCCCTCTCTGTCTGCTTTTATCTCTGGTCAGCACTTCCAAACACTGTTTCATCTGTTCTACCTCATCCATCTGTCCTTTACACACTTCTGCCAGAGCTCCTCTCAAAAACTCAATTCTCTACAGAAAATAAGAGAGGTGAAGAAAGACAGGAGAGTTTAGACATTTGTAAACGGAGTCTAATGCGCAAGTCTCAACGGGAGAATTAACGCACAGCAATAAGCACATTTGCTCAATGCAAGCAAACGTTCTTCCTCCCTCTTTATCAGAATGCTATTAAATGTTCTACACCTGCAATAGTTTTACAATTATTATAAAAATGTCTCGATTTCAAGTCAAGTGGCATGCCTTGTATTGAGACATCAGGATGCATAAAAGACAGTATGACGCGAGTACAGTACATGTGGTCTACTCACCTCCTGTGTCATAGGCTCTGGTGGAGCCGGACCCTCAGATGCAGATCCAGCCTCCACAGCCATCTGAAGCACACCCTGTAAATTACTGGGGTGACGCCGGTTACGGCTGCCTTCTGCCATCTAGAGAAAAAGAGATCATATGATATTCTACATTAAAATTCTCATCAATAATCATGCTTTACAATTATACTGGATAAATACATTCCAAGATAACTGGGGAAAACATGTAAAGAACGACCAATCATATTGGCACACAAAATCACATTTAACACAGTCCTCTTGTTTACAGAATAATCACATCTATTTGATCAGGGTTGTTTCATTTATTTATTTATTAATTATTTTTTTTGGTGGTAACTACACTCTCGTTGCGTCTCTACTGGTCTACAGTGTCGTTGAAAACAGTAATACAAATGATTTTCGGGATATTTCTTTAATTTATCATCATTTCAGATATGCCATTAGTCTTCCAGTAGTTGCAGACCAGTGTCTCGCAGCCAAATAAATATTGAAATTAAATATTGACTATTTTATAGTCAAGCTATAAAATGTAAAAACAACAATAAGTTGTCTTACCTTGTGAAAATAACTAGACGCCCAGGTTTTGTTGATGTAGAAGTGATATGTTTCAAAGTGTTCCCGTAGCGCACCGGAGCAGACCAGAAGCTTCCAGATCCCGCAGAACAGCGGCGTGTGCGCAGATGCCCGTCGCCGTTCGATGACGTCATTACACTTTACCGTAATTGTATCCCGAAGTCCGAATAGACAGAGTAGCAGCGTGAAAAATAAAACTTAATCAGAATCAGAATGAGCTTTATTAGCCAAGTCTAATAAAGCTCATTCTGATTCTGATTAAGTTTTATTTTGTTTTTATTGTCCTTAAGGTCCTGAGTGCAACTATTTTGTGTACACAGTGGTCGCACAAGGGTTAATTCGAGCCGCCACCAAATCCGTTACAGTCACGTTTTGTAGAATGTTTACGTTAAAAACATACGTCCAATGGTGATGACGTCAGTCAAGCTCCCTGGTTTCCATGCACATGCGCATTTGCCTTCGCCCGCAAAATGGCTGCGCTCGTGAGCATCCGCGCTTGCCTGTCCGGTAAGTTACAAAAAAGCATTTTTTGTATTTGTTTGCGCTTGCCATTGTACTCTGGTTCACGCCACGAGTGATTAGCGTGTGGTATAAGTTTGAAATGCGCACATGCATGGATGTAATTGTGGAAATGGCAATTAGAGTGGGCAGAGGCAGGGATGCTCGTGTGTTGCTTAACGCAAGGTCAAGTTCCTGAACCTATGCTGAATATATCACAGATATATTGCATTATTCACTGCAATTCATAAGACTGTTTATGCATAAATGAATGAAAGAGCTGTCCCGAATCAAGAATTAACATCCGGTGTTCTTGAATAGCCGGGTGTCTAGATATAGGTCAGAGTTTGACTACTTTTGACAGCAGTGCAATTACATTGATGTTGATGCATTGCACTTTGGAAGAGTTAATTTAGTGTGTACAATATATAATAATTAACTTTGTAATTTTTTTTAAAACTTAATTTTAATTTTTATAGCCTATATTTTATATGTAATATACTATTTGTGTATAGCATTTTAATAACGTTAATCACTATTGTTTTTAAATGTTATTAAACATGACATTAAACACGTTTTTCAGCTCTGCAGTTGACCTCCCCAAGTTTACACAGTTCCTATAAACTGGTGAGTGTTTTTTAAGTACTTAATTAATGACGTAATTGTGAGGTATAAAATATTTTATTTAAGTGCATAAATTTGCCGGACTTTCATGGGGAATAAAGATAAGGAATCTATTGCACGTTGCATTATAATTCTGGCAAAGTTCTTAATTAATTAAGCTACATTTTTCGTGACGCAACCTGTTTTCAAAATTGTTTGAATTATGTTGGTTTGTTGTTGTTTTTTTTTTCTTCTTAATATTTAAAATATATATAAATATGTGAAATCAATATATGATTTATAATAAATAAATATATATTTAGGTTTGTTGTATATGACAAATTATTGCAATACAATTAAAACATTTTGAAACACTTTTTTTCCCCCCATCTCTCAGTGTGCAGTTCCTCTAAATAGGAGGAATTTCGCAGCGGAGGCCAAAAGGGTGTTTTCTCGTGATAAACCCCATGTTAACATCGGGACTATTGGTCACGTAGACCACGGCAAGACGACACTTACGGCTGCCATCACCAAAGGTAACTTAAAGACTAAACTGACCTGCAATGCTGCCTAAATTACACTAATTCAATATCACACAATTTTAAACCATACTAGCAGTGTAGCGTTAAGCCCCTCCCACCTATGTATCCTTTTTGATGACTCCACCCACTTGTTTACATACACCAGATTATTGTTCAGAGGGGTGGGGTGGGGTGGGGATATAGATGGTTACCAAACGAGTGTGTTCATCGAAATGTGTGCGTGTTTGTGTCAGTTCTTGCCGAGGCTGGTGGTGCACGTTATAAGAAGTATGAAGATATTGATAACGCTCCTGAGGAGAAAGCCAGAGGAATCACCATTAACGCCTCACATGTGGAATACACCACCGCTAACAGACACTACGCACACACAGACTGCCCTGGACATGCTGACTATGTCAAGGTAAACACGCATGTAACATGGCTGAGGCTTTTTGGAGAAATTATTAAATTTAATTCTACTCATTGTGACAAATAGTCCCCTGTGTTTACAGTAACTATGCAATGGAGCAGTGTTATGATTGCATGTGATGATCAAATGTCTCTCTCTCTCTCTAGAACATGATCACAGGCACCGCTCAGCTGGACGGCTGCGTTCTGGTGGTGGCGGCGACAGATGGCCAGATGCCTCAGACTCGTGAGCACCTCCTGCTGGCGAGGCAGATCGGCGTGGAGAACGTGGTGGTGTTTGTGAATAAAGCCGATGCCGTGGAGGATAAAGAGATGCTGGACCTGGTGGAGCTGGAGATCAGAGAGCTGCTCACCGAGTTCGGCTACGACGGGGAAAACACGCCCGTTGTTATTGGATCGGCGCTCTGTGCCCTGGAGGTGAGGATAGTGGAATGGAGATGGATGGAGGAAAAGATTGAAGGGACAATTCACCCCAAAATTTTCCTCCTGTCATTTACTCACCCTCATGTCTTTCCAAACTCATATGATGATGATTCTTTTGCAGAACACAAAACTAAATATTTTAACGATTATCCCATTGGCTGCATTCAATAGTATGTACAAAATAATACAATTACAAAAGTGTCAGAAAAGTCATTTCAGTGCTGTTTATGGAATTGATCAATAATTTGATTAATTAGATTAAAACATGCCACAAACCGACGCATTGTGGTCGGAGGTGTGGTCAGAAGTGGGAATTATGCATTTATAATTGGGAGAAAAGGGGATAAAAATTATAATAATAATATAAACGCTCGCTCGCAGTCTTCTTTATTGAAAGTATTGCAATGCGTTGTTATATTATCCTTAAGAACAATAACAATATTAATGGTAAAAGGGTCTAATAATTGAATCTGCAATGAGGGAATGTGCAGGGAGGAGAACCCATTTAGAGATGAGCAGGAACAGTTGATTGCATGGTGAACATGAAGCACAATGTTACAAATGGCCACCAGGAGATGGCGCCAAATACCTGACTCAGCCTCAATGATGACACAAATAACACAGAATGAAACTCATTCTGTGAAATCTCATGTCTAAAATCATGTCTGCATGCTATGCAAACCTTTAGTCATTGTTGTGTTTGCATGTGTAATTAGTTAATTGTAAATTATTCGTTTTGAAAACGACCCCATAGTGATGTAGGAATGGGACTCGTTTGAATATCTCTGCCTCCATAACATACATAATCAATGCAGTGAATTATCGGAGTGAGTGCGGCTGATGTACTCAAACACTGGAAGTGGTGCTGTTGCTACTGTATTTTGCTTTTAACATTCAAAAAGATGAAGGTGTGGAGGAAGGTCCCCAGACATTGTGTTTTTGGTTGTGGAAAAACCGCATCTCTTCAAAATGTATGCTTCTGACGCATGCACGTAAACCGACAATTAAAAATGGCACAGACTGAATGTAAGAACACAGGACGGATTGACTAGCTCTATATATTGACCTCTAAAGACACTTTGTCATCTAATCAATGCTTTTCTCATCTGCCACAAATGAATGTAATTATGTAATCTATTGAAAGCTCTAGTTTTAATGTGTTGAAACGGTAGTAATATTCAGTGCTTCTGTTCTGATTGTGTGTGTTCAGAACAGGGAGCCAGAACTGGGCGTTAACGCTGTTATGAAGCTTTTGGAGGTGGTAGATACTTATATTCCTCTGCCAAAGAGAGAGCTGGAGAAACCATTCCTGCTACCCATAGAGGGCGTCTATTCTATTCCAGGTATATGCTGTTCTGTCTGTGATGCAAAAGCCAATTCCCATTAACGAAAACTATTTTTGCTCGATCTTTGTTTTCCGAATGCACACTTCTGCTATAGCTTCTGAACGTCTCTGGTGTTGCGATTCTGCTAATCCTGTTTTTGGCTCTTATTTAATCATTGCTTTTTTTTTTATAATTCACTTTTTACAAAGTCCGTTCAGAATCCGTTTTTTTTTTTTTTTTTTCTCTCTCTCCATCCCCTTTTCTCCCAATTTGGAATGCCCAATGCGCTCTAAGTCCTCGTGGTGGCGTAGTGACTCGTCACAATCCGGGTGGCGGAGGACGAATCTCAGTTGCCTCCGCGTCTGAGACAGTCAACCCGCGCATCTTATCACGTGGCTTTTTGAGCGTTATTCTCCACAGCATCCATGCACAACTCACCATGCACCCCACCGAGAGCAAGAACCACATTATAGTGACCCCGAGGAGGTTACCCCATGAGACTCTACCCTCCCCAGCAACCAGGCCAATTTGGTTGCTTAGGACACCTAGCTGGAGTCACTCAGCACGCCCTGGATTCGAGCTCGCGACTCCAGGGGTGATGGTCGGCGGTTGGGCGGCTGTGGCTCAGTTGGTAGAGCGGGTCGGCTGCCAATCACAGTGTTGGTGGTTCGATTCCCGGCCCACACGACTCCACATGTCGAAGTGTCCTTTGGCAAGACACTGAACCCCAAGTTGCTCCCAATGGCAGGCTAGCACCTTGTATAGCAGCTCTGCCGCCATTGGTGTATGAATGTGTGTGTGTGTGAATGGGTGATTGGGACACAGTGAAAAGCGCTTTGGTAACCCCTAAGGTTAAAAAAAAAGCACCATATAAGTGCAGACCATTTACCATAGTCAGCGTCAATACTCGCTAAGCTACCCAGGCCCCTAGTTTGAGAGTTTTTAATCGAAATGGATCTCAGTCATCTTATATAGACTTTAGTTTACCTAAAGTTATGTTTTAGAAGTTGTCATGATGTTACAGTTATGTTTATTATAGAATATAATCATGGTGCTGGCATTAAAAACAAACACAAGTCGCATTGGATCTGCTCCGTAAATCCACAAAATTAATGTTGTGTTTGTTCTTTACTCATCCTTTGTGTGTGAGTACATTCTGACTGTGATTCCCAGAAGAGTGTGTGTGTGTGTGTGTGTGCTTAACGTTGTGTATGATTCTTGTGTGCAGGTCGTGGTACTGTAGTCACTGGCACACTAGAGCGAGGAGTGATCAAGAAAGGAGATGAGTGTGAATTCGTCGGACACAGTCGTTCCTTTAAGTCTGTCGTTACAGGTAAGAGAATGCGTCTATTGCATGATCTGGTCATCTGCCATTCTCAAGATATTACCATTGAAAAGCCCATATTGATCGGCTGCTAACATAAAAACATTTCAAAATGTCCAAATGAAGTAATGAAAACATTGCGTCTAAACTGTCATCGTAGTGCATTGCAAGAAGGTACCAAAAAAATGAATCTCCATTTCTCTGTCTCTTGCAGGTATCGAGATGTTCCATCAGTCTCTGGACCGGGCAGAAGCGGGTGATAATCTGGGTGCTCTGGTCCGTGGGCTGAAGAGAGAGGATGTTAGGCGAGGAATGGTGATGAGCAAACCAGCATCCATACAGCCCCACCAGAAGGTCAAAGCTCAGGTTAGTGTCTGTTTCTCTTCAGATTGCAGGAATTCATCCATTTCTGTTTAACCAAGTTTCCATAAACCATTTTAAGTTGTTAAACTCCGTGTTTTGGGTGTTATCAGGTTTATGTTCTGAGTAAAGAGGAGGGCGGCAGACACAAGCCATTTGTCTCAAACTTCATGCCGGTCATGTTCTCTCTCACCTGGGACATGGCTTGTCGGGTAGAGCTGCCGGCAGGCAAGGTAAGTTTTACACAAATTCAGAGAAAACAGAAACATTTTGCGCAAAGAAAATTAAGATTTTGCAATCTGCCAATCAAGCACATTTTCCAGTGTTTTTATTTGTTGAAATTCCCATCATCCTAAATGATGATTCCCATCACTGTAACTTAATTTAAATGTTTTTTTAATGTTTTTTACCATATTAGTAAAATGTATTTAACCGTGATGTCTAAACATTTTCATGGTATTGTGGTCGTACAATTACAAAACAGTTTAATAATTATAATTAATACAATTACAAAAATCTTTAGTTGTATAACCATAAAATTGTAATGTATTTTAAATAATAATAAAAAAAAAATCATTTTTTTTTTTTTTTTTTGCATTATTGTGAAATTACATATTTTTAATTTATTTAGCATTATGGTAATGAGCAACCCCTCCCCAAGAACCCTACACAAAAGCCCAACAAACTCCAGCCTGGAGCAGTACCAGCACAAAAAAAGGGCCGTTCAGTTTCCTCGGACAGTCAAACGAATGTTTGAGCCACAGATTTCACATTAGCAAACTATAGTTTTGGCAAGTCGTTTAGGACGTCTATTTTGCGCATGACAAGTAATTTTTCCAACAATCGTTTACAGACAGATTTTTTTCACTTTTAATTGACTAAATCACAATTCCAGTGGTTCAGAAGTTTACATACAACAAACGTTAACGGTGCCTTTAAACAGCTTGGAAAATTCCAGAAAATTATGTCAAGCCTTTAGACAATTAGCCAATTAGCTTCTGATAGGATAATTGGAGTCAATTGGAGGTGTACCTGTGAATGTATTTTAAGGTCTAACTTCAAACTCAGGCCTACTTTCCAAATGCCTGAAGGTACCACATTCATATGTACGAGACATAGTATGCAAGTATATACAGCATGGGACCACGCAGCCATCACACCACTCAGGAAGGAGATGCATTCTGTCTCCTAGAGATTAATGTAATTTGGTGCAAAAAGTGCAAATCAATCCCAGAACAACAGCAAAGGACCTTGTGAAGATGCTTGAGGAAACAGGTAGACGAGTATCTATATCCACAGCATAACGAGTCCTATATCGACATAACCTGAAAGGCTGCTCAGTAAGGAAGAAGTCACTGCTCCAAAACCACCATAAAAAAGCCAGACTACAGTTTGCAAGTGCACATGAGGACAAAGATCTTACTTTTCGAGAAAAGTCCTCTGGTCTGATGAAACAAAAATGTTAATTGTTTGGCCACAATGACCATCACTATGTTTGGAGGTAAAAGGGTGAGGATTGCAAGCCGAATAACACCATCCCAACCGTGATTTATGGGGGTGGCAGCATAAATGTTTTAACCCAAGTTAAACAATTTAAAGGCAATGTTACCAAACACTAACAAAATGTGTGTAAACTTCTGACTCACTGGGGAATGTGATGAAAGAAATAAAAGCTGGAATAAATTGTATTTGACATATTTTAAACTTCTGACTTCAACTGTATCTCAGTTGCAACTATTACTCTAATTACTTTCTCACAATTGTCAATTTCTTGTAATTGTCAATTTATATCTCTCAATCTTTATTTCTCACAATTTATTATAACTTTATTAATTCCCTATTTTTACCCAAATTGCAATTTCTCACAATTTCTACTCTTTTCTTTTAATTGCGAGCCTTTATTTTCTTTATGCAAATATTTTTATTTTTGCAGTAAAATATGGCCTGGAGATGTTTTAGAGAAGTTTCATAAGATTCACTTTTACATTGTGTCATTTTGCAGGAGATGGTAATGCCGGGAGAGGACACATCTTTAACCCTGACCCTCAGACAGCCCATGGTTCTTGACAAAGGTCAAAGGTTCACACTCAGAGATGGCAATAAAACCATTGGCACGGGTCTTGTCACAGACATCCTCACCATCACAGAGGAAGACAAACACAACTGGGGCTGAAAGAGGATGGAAGAGGGGTGAAGGGAAAATCCTTTGCGACTGTGGCTTTGTTAGCCTTGCCGGACTAAAGTTCAAGAAATCTTTGACAGTTCAAGAACTGTTGAATTATGGCTCATGTATTGCAAAATGAAATCTTTTTGTTAACAGGAACTTCTTTGCCCTGGTTGCTAATATTTTCGCAGGTCCTTAAAATATTTGCCAACCAATATTTTTTGTCAAAATGCTTTTCCGAGTGATCTTGTTCAGAACAGTGAAGTGTTGCTCAAATGAGACGTCAAAATTGAATATGTGCATAAAAAATGAAAAAATGCACCGCTTTATTCACAAGAAATATGGCTCATTTGCAAAAGCTTCCTGTTTATGAAGGATTATTCATTGCATCCTGTTGGTCTACTGACACACATTGGGTTATTTCCTGTCTGGTTTACAGGCATCTGTAAAAAGTGATTATACAAATGTGGCTAATGTATTTAATAGATTTATGGACTTTTGCTTTGTGTCTTTGTTTTGCCTTTTAAAAGTGCAAAAACGCACACGTCCCAGTTGCACATAGTTTGGTTTCGTGTGTCATTGACAATAAACCTGTAAGCATTTGCAAAATAAATCTGAAACATGATGGAAAATCATCTTCTACAAATTACAAATCAAGGAACTTTTATGAATATAATATACTATATACAGTGCCTTGCAAAAGTATTCAGACCCCTGACCAGTTCTCTCATTACCGAATTGCAAATGGTGCAACTCAAAATCGGTTATTGTAAAGTGACATTGTTTTTTGGGGGGGATATTTTTATGAAAAATAAAAAACTGAAATATCTTGCTTGCATAAGTATTCAACCCCCACATGTTAATATTTGGTTGCGCCACCTTTTGCTGCAATAACTGCTTTAAATATTTTGGGGGACATGTGTACCAGCTTTGCACACAGAAATCTCGGCAGATTTGCTCCAGGTGGTTCAGATTGGTTATTTGATGCTTGTGGACTGCAATTGTCAAATAGTGCCACAGATTCTCAACAGGATTGAGATCAGGACTTTGACTGGGCCACTGTAGGACATTTATCTTTTTGTTCTTGAGCCACTCCAGTGTTGCTTTGGCCTTGTGCTTGGGATCATTGTCAAGCTGAAAGGTGAAGTTCCTCCCAAGCTTCAGTTTTTTAGTGACTGAAGCAGGTTCTCTATATATTGCTCCATCCATTCTTCCTTCAATTCTAACCAGACGCCCAGTCCCTGCTGATGAGAAGCGTCCCCACAGCATGATGCTGCCATCACCATACTTCACTGTAGGGATGGTGTGTTTTGGGGCACAGGAAGTGTTAGGTTTGCGCCACACATAGCACTTTTGTGTTTTGGACAAAAAGCTCTATCTTGGTCTCATCTGACCACAAAACCTCCCACATCGCAGCTGGGTCTCTTACATACTTGCAGATGGTACTTTTTAAGTAATGGCTTCTTTCTTGCCCCCCTCATACAGGCCAGCATTATGCAGTGCTCTTGATATGGTTGACTGGTGCACCATTACTCCACTCCCAGCCACTGAACTCTGTCGCTCATTCAAACTGATTGTTGGCCTCTCTGTAGCGTCTCTCACAAGACTCCTTTTTGTTAGAGCGCTGAGTTTTGAGGGACGGCCTTTTCTTGGCAGTGCAGCTTCTACTTCCTGATTATTGATCCAGCTGTGCTCACTGGGATATCCAAACATATGGATAATATTTTGTACCCTTTGCCTGATCAATGCATATTTATTACTTTATCTCTAACTTCTGTGGAATGATCTTTGGTCTTCATTTTCCTTCAGATTCACAGCATGACCAATGATCCTTCAACAATGGGCTTTTTATCCAGAAAATGTGATTGCAACTTTAAAGTAATCGTGTTCTCTTTAGGGCAATTTCTTTCATCGGTGTAACCTGGCAGCTTCCACAGCACAGGGGTTGAATACTTATGCACGCAACAATCTTTTTTTATACATTTCCCAACATAAAACCAATGTCACCTAACAATAATTGATCTTGAGTTTCAGTGTTTTAAAATAAAATCTCAAAGAATGAAATTTCATTGCACCATTTGTAATTCAGTAATATGAGATAATTGGTCAGGGGTCTGAATACTTTTGCTATATATTTGTTCTCCAACCAGACTGCACTGACTGAAGGCAGTTTGATGACATGAAATGGCATTCACAACGCTTTTCACCTGTGCAATGTGACTTGATTACATTACGTTGAATGATTACCAAAAAAAAGACATTTTATTTCAAATAAATGCACGGGTGAATTATGCACAATACGATTGAGATATTTCTTACTAAATTAATTTAGGATCCATGTTGACTCCAATGGGGTTTTTTTTTTTTTTTTAGCAATTCTTCAAACTTTTCTATTCATTCTGTAGCTGTTTTAAAGCTTTCATCTCAGAAAAAAACTCTCTCCCTCTCGTTCATGCTCTCATATTATTCTCACACTGAAATACTGTTGCACTCTTTCTCCTCTTGCTCTCCGTCTGTCATTCACCCTCTCTCAAGCCCATCTCTCTCTGGTACGGCCCTGGGATTCCATTCATCTGTTCATATGAATCTGAAACATGTCCGCACACACTTAATATAGGAATATGTCAAGAGATTTACATATCTTGAACACACACTTGCACACACACTCACCGTCCTCTGTGGTGTCATTGGCACCTGTGCCGTCAAATGGATAGTCTGGTCCAGCCATCATTTCATACGACTCTGGAAAGAGTGAAAAAGATCTCTTAAATACACATTTATGTTGCCTTGATTAAAGAAAATAAAAAATAATAATAAAGGGAATTCTGATTATATATATATATCTCTGTTGCAACTTTATTTCTCACAATTTGTGGCTTTTTCTCACAACTGCAACTTTCTCGTAATTATTTATTTCTATTTATTTATTTCTCGCAATTTGCGAATATTTCTTAATATTGTTTATATTTCTTGTTTATGCCTCTTAATTGTAACTTCTCAAAATCGCAACTTTCTCACAGTTTGCAAACGTTTCCCAAAATTGCCACTATTTCTTGCAATTGTGGTTTTCTATGTCAATTACGACTGACTTTTTCACAATTGTAGCTTTATTTCTTGCGATCTGTTTCTCAAAACTGAATTTTTTATCTGACATTATTTCTCGTAATTGAGACTTAATTCTTGCAATTGCAACTTTATTTCTCGTAATTTATTTTATATCATTCAATTGCAACTTTATTTCTCGTAACTGAGTTTATATCACTCAGTTGCAGCGTTATTTCTTGTATTTGCTGGTTTATGACTCACAATTGTGACTTATTTTCTTACAACTGCAAATTTGAGAGATAAAGTCACAATTGTGTGTTATAATATAACAGAATAACCATTTTTTTAATATTTGTATTCAGTGGCGCAATCTGGCTTTTCTACACATTTTTCAATTCATCATATCATTTAATATGAGCTCATACAATCATAGACACACTGACCAGTGTCTGTGTGGCCCAGAGCAAGATCTTTTTGTCCATCTTCATCAGGATTGATATAGTCTGGGATAAAAAAGAAAATACGTAATATTTATCACAGACGTCCCTGTTGACATGCATCTGGTATGAGATTTATGGCATCCATTCTAGTCACATTAAATCGGGTCCCTGTTACATAAGGGTTGCTTGTTTTGTTTTGATTATTAAAAAAAACAGGGATGATTTATGCCTTAATTATGAGCATTTTATAGAGTGAACTTTTCTTAATTTTAATATTCACGAAGATCATACCGATTACAATCAAACTCTAGAACTTTACACTCTCAGTATGTAAAGAGACGTCTTGAACACACTCACCTTCCTCTGTGGTGTCATGGGCTCCTAAGAAGTCTTTACAGGGAAAGTTTGAATCGTCCATGACTCCAAATGGCTCTGCGATTAGTGAATAAGACAGCTCTTTATTTCATGTCACCACTTACTGTACACGTTTTTGTGGTGTTACATTCCTCAGGTCGACATTTACATATATACACTGTGTTAACGTGAGTGTGTGTGTGTGTGTGTGTGTATGTGTGTGTGTGTGTGTGTGTGTGTGTGTACTCCATCACCTTCCACTTCAGTGGTGTGTTTGAGTTGCCGTGAGCATTTGCGTGGTTGAGCATACAAACATCCCTCCATGTTCTCATACGACTCTCCATCTGTAGATGTACATTGAGAAATCAGTTTTGATAACGTTGACTTGACAAAGCAAACATCCTGTCATTGAACAATGTTGGTTAATATTTTTTTTCAGAATCCCTTAACCAAGACCAAAATCTCTGACTGGAACTCGTCCTAGAGCTTTTAGTCCATATCTACCAAAATTAGCACAGACCTTTAGGCAGTTCTGACTCAAGTTGTTATGAAATTTCAGTTTCAGAATCTATCTATCCATCCACAGTTATCCATCCATCCATCCATCCACAGTTATCCATCCATCCATCCATCCATCCACAGTTATCCATCCATCCATCCATCCATCCACAGTTATCCATCCATCCATCCATCCACAGTTATCCATCCATCCACAGTTATCCATCCATCCATCCATCCATCCATCCATCCACAGTTATCCATCCATCCATCCATCTACAGATATCCATCCATCCACAGTTATCCATCCATCCATCCATCTACAGTTATCCATCCATCCATCCATCCATCTACAGATATCCATCCATCTACAGGTATCCATCCATCCATCTATAGGTATCTATCATCCATCCATTCATCTACAGGTATCTATCCATCCATCCATCCATCCATCCATCTACAGATATCCATCCATCTACAAGTATCTATTCATCCATCAATCCATCTACAGGTATCCATCCATCTATCATCCATCTATATATCCATCTATCTATATATCCATCCATCCATCCATCATCCATCCATCCATCCATTCATCCACAGGTATCTATCCATCCATCTACCTTGTCTTTCGGATGAGACATTAAACCGAGGTCCTGAATCCCAGAAAAGACTAGGGGTGTAACCCCGGTGTCCTGGCCAAATTCCGCCCATTGGCCCCTATCTATCATGGACTCGTATTAATCTCCATTCCTGAATTGGCTACATCACTCTACTCTCTCCTCTCCACCAATAACTGGTGTGTGGTGGGCGTTCTGGCGCACTATGGCTGCCGTTGCATCATCCAGGTGAGGAGATTCCCCCTATACTATGTTAAGCGCTTTGAGTGCCTAGAAAAGCGCTATATAAATGTAAAGCATTATTATTATTATTATTATTATTATTATTATTATTACAAGTACCCATCCATCCGTCCGTCCGTCCGTCCATCTGTCTATCTATCTATCTATCTATCTACAGGTATCCATCCATCTATCATCCAAACAGATCTCCATTCACATATCTACAGGTATTTATCCACCCATCCATCCACAGGCATCCATCCATCCATCCATCCACAGGTATCTATCTATCTATCTATCTATCTACAGGTATCCATCCATCCACAGGCATCTATCTATCCATCTACAGGTATCCATCCATCCATCCATCTACAGGTATCTATCCATCCATCCACTACAGGTATCTATCCATTCACGTATATCCATCCATCCATCCATCCATCCATCTACAGGTATTTATCCAGCCATCCATCCATGCTAAATAACACACTTGCATTGTGGCAACAAGTTTTCCACAGCACATTGTCTTCAGAGAATGTAAATATCTATTTTTCATAATGTAACTATTTTTGTGTGGGTACACAAAATGTGTATGTATGTGTACTCACCTGTATCTGTCAAATTTGTAGGCAGCTGTAGGGTGTGCTGATGTGTCACTGGCCCCACCCCTTCCTCTTCTCCCAATGGTGTAAGGTAATCTAAAACAGCAGCAGCAGTTCAACACACAATAATAACACTGATAAAAGCGTGTTGGTCAGGGACATACCTTGATCTTCAGGACAATAATATGTGACTTTTTCTTGATTGTTGTAGATAGCTGCCTCCACATTCTCATAAGACTGCGTCTCATCTGTCAAACATGAACAATATTGTTTAAACCCTAAAACACTCATTTTAGTGGTTTATGAGTGATACGAGACGTTTTGACATTCTCTTTACAAACATGCTATTGAACTTGTTTTGAACTACTGTATGATTCAGAATTTGAATGCTGGGTATGTCCAAATGATAAACATTTGTAATGATTGATGGCATTTTACCCTTCATATTAATGTCATTGGTCTGGATGTGCCCCTGCGTACCCTTCCCAGAGTGCCTGTGACAGCAACACAAGTGCAGAAACATTCAAAAACATCTATCTTTTGTCATAGAATAAGAGTGGAAAAAAGATGATTATATGAAAGAGAAATCCATCACCCAAACTCACGTCGCAAAGTGTCCATTTGTGTGTGTCCTCTGCACCGCACATGCTGAAAGGAAATGTGTGAAAGCAATTCTTGAGATCTTATTCTCTTAAAGGGATAGCTCACCCAAAAAAGAAAATTCTGCCACCATGTATTCACCCTCATGTTGTTCCAAACCCATTTGACTTAGTGAATGGTGACTGAGGCAAACTTTCTGCCTAACATCTACTTTTGTATTTCATGGAGGAAAGTCATACAGGTTTGGAACAACATAAGGGTGAATACATGATGACATAGTTTTTTTTTTTTTGCCAAACTATCCCTTTAATGAAATTCATATAATGTTTATTTAAGTAAATCTTAAATAAAAAATCTCTAGTTGCTTTGTTTGTTTTTTACTATTATTCCTTTACTGTTGTAAGACTAATTGGGCGTTTGTTCACACATATAGATATACATATATAGATAGATGGATAGATAGATAGATAGATAGATAGATAGATAGATAGATAGATAGATAGATAGATAGATAGATAGATAGATAGATAGATAGATAGATAGATAGATAGATAGATATGAATGGATGGATGGATGGATGATAGATAGATAGATAGATAGATAGATAGATAGATAGATAGATAGATAGATATGAATGGATGGATGATAGATGGATGGATGGATGGATGGATAGTTCGTTCGTTTGTTCGTTCATTTGTTCCAAACCCATTTGACTTAGTGAATGGTGACTGAGGCAAACTTTCTGCCTAACATCTACTTCTGTATTTCATGGAGGAAAGTCATTCAGGTTTGGAACAACATAAGGGTGAATACATGATGGCATCGTTTTTTTTTTTTTGCCAAACTATCCCTTTAATGAAATTCATATAATGTTTATTTAAGTAAATCTTAAATAAAAAATCTCTAGTTGCTTTGTTTGTTTTTTACTATTATTCCTTTACTGTTGCAAGACTAATTGGGCGTTTGTTCACACTCACACTTCCTGCGTCGTTGTGTTTTGCAGACGAAGGAGAACAGAACAACCCCAATGAAGAAGGCTGATGCAGGTATCGTGTAGAGCAACCAATCAGGCCGAGACCCTAAACACAACACACACTCACAAAATTAACAATAGAGTCATTATGGCACACACACACACACACACACACACACACACACACACACACACACACACACATTCAGTACCTCTCTCATGTGAGTGGTTTTTGACTGGCCTAGATGGGGGATAAGGTTTGTTGTTGGTTACACCTGCAAAAGAGAGTGTGATTGCTGTGATTAAAAAGATGTCCTTGTTTAGAGCAAAAGTGACACCTGTCACGCTGAGCTATTAAAATAAACACACTCAACACTGCTCAAATAACATAATCAGACTTAATGTACACTTTACTACAAACTATTCATTTAAAAGAGACTATTATATTCTTAATTTACTTACTATCTGTCCGAATCAAAACATTCACCAAGGTACTCTCTTGAAAAGTACCCAGAAATGTTCTAGAAATACACCCAGCGGCACTGTTACACAAGTAAAGCGGCGTGAATTCTTACAATGGAAGTGAATGGGGCCAGTTGTTTTTTAACTGTTTCAAAAGTATAGAGCCGAGTGGTAAACAAGTGTGTTAATGTGATTTTAATGTGATTCAATCGCTTACTAACCTTTTCTGTGTACATTTTTTAATTTCAATTTTACAATATTGTTGCCATGACGATTAATCCTGCAAAAATGATGATTTAAACAACTGTACAGCTCATGTAATACATGCGTTTTAACAGAAGAATTAATGTAAGGGCTTTTATAACATTATAAGCTTCACATTTCTGCCTTTAAACCCCCCCAAAATGCCCCATTCACTTCCTTAATAAGTGCCTCACTGTAACCTCCATTTCTTTTTATATATATATATATATTCTCTTTTTTACTTCTTTTATATCCAGAATATTTCTTTAAAGGGATAGTTCACCCCCCCCCCAAAAAAGAACGTTTTTTTTTTCTTCTGCTGAACACAAGCAACGATTTAGAAAATCTCAGCTGTGTAGGTCCATACAATGCAAGTGAATGGTGGCCATAAATTTTAAGCTCTCAAAAGCACATAAAGGCAGCTTAAAAGTAATCTAAATGAATCCAGTGGTTTAATCCATGTCTTCAGAAGTGATATGATAGGTGTGGGTGAGGAACAGATCAATATTTAAACCCTTTTTTACTATAAATCTCCACTTTCACACACTTTTGTTTTGGCGATTCGCATATCATCACTTACTGAGCAGGGAGGAGAATTTATATTAAAAAAGGACTTAAATATTGATCTGTTTCTCACCCACACCGATCATATCTCTTCTGAAGACATGGATTAAACCACTGGAGTTTTATGGTTTACTTTTAAACTGCCTTTATGTGCTTCTGGAGCTTCATAGTTCTGGTCACCATTCACTTGCATTGTATCCATCCATCTATCAGCCAACCATCCATCCATTCATATATAGGCATCCATCTATCCATCCATCCACAGGTATCTATCTATCTATCTATCTATCTATCTATCTATCTATCTATCTATCTATCTATCTATCTGTCATTCTGACTATCTATCTATCTATCTATCTATCTATCTATCTATCTATCTATCTATCTATCTATCTATCTGTCATTCTGACTATCTATCTATCTATCTATCTATCTATCTATCTATCTATCTATCTATCTATCTATCTGTCATTCTGACTATCTATCTATCTATCTATCTATCTATCTATCTATCTATCTATCTATCTGTCATTCTGACTATCTATCTATCTATCTATCTATCTATATCTCTGTCATTCTATCTATCTATCTATCTATCTATCTATCTATCTATCTATCTATCTATCTATCTATCTATCTGTCATTCTGACTATCTATCTATCTATCTATCTATCTATCTATCTATCTATCTATCTATCTATCTATCTATCTATCCACAGGTATCCATCCATCATCCATCCATCCATCTACAGATATTTATCTTCATTCGTGTTCTGCAGATGATAAAAAGTCATTCATATCTGGGATGGCATGAGCTAACTTAAGTGTCTTAATTTACCAGACTCAAATTAAGTGTCTCTTCTTTATATGTGCTTACATTTTATTACAAAAAATAAAAATTTTAATGACAATGAAATGACCAGATACAGTATCTGAATGACAAACTACATCTATACTTTATGTCCGGGAGTCAGCAATTCATGTGTATCAAAAAGTGTTTTCTAATACGGATGGCAACTGTTTCATGTAAATCTGCAATCTTAAGTGTATCATAAGGTTTAATTTATTTTGAGTAAAAAAGTGCAGCAGAATAATTTTCATTGACTCATAGTAGAATTAGATTTGCTTCATTAATGAGACACTCTTTCACACTTACAAACTTAACCACACACACACACACATATGCAGATCCCAAGGGTGGGACTGGCAGTAGTTTTTGTAGCTTTCACACCTGCTGCCTTTTGCCACTAATAACACACATGTGACTACTTTGTTCTCTTCTCTGTAATGTGATGCCATCAGAGCAAACTCTAAAACAAGTATCAGAATGCATCAAAATACAGTACATCACTATCAAGTATAAAAAAAACAATATTTTCAGTGTTTTATTAACAGTGGTGTGCATTGCAAGGACCACTCAATTTTTCTTTCTTTACAAACTATCTGTAATTGTCGTCACAATGAATAGCATCACTTTCCCAATGTCCCCCTCTCACTTTACCTTGATCA